>FN649751.1:4091522-4107651 GCA_000310025.1 Ectocarpus siliculosus | reverse complement strand
CTTTGACTATTATTGCTGAAGCTCAACGCATCAGCCAGACCCAACACGGGAACACGCAACGAACCATCGACCCACATCTGAAACACCAAGACTACCCACCCACCCACCCACGAACCGACATGGATGGCCCCGCAACAACTTGACACAGGCAGCTGCAGCGGTGGCAAGCGAGGTCGAGTAGGGTCACAACCGGACCTCCTGTGCAGGCCTCGCCGGGGCGGGATTGACGGGCAACCCGAACTCGTCGACCCCCGTGGGCCCGGTCGACTCCGGCACGAGCGACGGCTCCTGGGGAAGGCTCGCCGGCTGCGCAACGTAGGAAGGGCCCGTGTCCTCCTCGAGGCCTTCCAAGGCCTGTGTTCCGTAGTTGTTGGTTGCGGTTGTTCGTTATACAATAATGACGGGAGGGCGTGTCAGGAGTGGAAGTCGGATTCGTGGAAATGGCGGGGGAGGCAAGACAGTTTTTGGAATGATACTACAGTCAGTACTCACGCATGCGAGAGAGCGACAAATTGCACAGCGGTGGGAGGGTAAGCCGTGCTGCAGGACATCAACTCTGCTGGTTGTCTAACGGTGTGCATATTGTTGGGGGCTCATTACCGCTTCATATTGCACAGTCGAATCCGAGGAAATTGTTTCACTGGACAAAAAGGGGACGCGCCAAAGTTTCAATCACTCAAAAGACGTTGCTAACGTCATACAACTGCAGGAGTGACTACTCCGCATCGCCGTACATGCCGCAATTCCACCTTTGCGGTAACGGTCCCTTGCCTGTGTGTGCATTATGCCACCAACCCCAAGGTACTGCATGTTGGGAAAGAACGCCGAGATGCTGCCTTAGGGGGTAGAACACCCCCCGGGATACCGTCCCATATTTGCGATGCGCTTCTGTGGCCCACAATACAACGCCGACACCAGCCCTCATGTAATGTCAGAAAAAAAACAGAATGACAGAGGCAGCGGGTATATCGCCATACTCACATCAAGCTCGTCATCCAGGCACGCCAACTCCGCGTCGAGGTCATCCTCGTCTAGCTCATCTCCGACGCTGTTGCCACGGGCCGAAAGGGGAGAGGGCACGGCGCGTGAAGTTTGTTTGGGAGAGGTTTGTCAGCAGCAGGACGACCAAGAGACCAAAACATACAGTACGAAAACAAGGATGTATCGCTTTGCGGGAGAACCGAGCGTGTTCTCATCTGGCCAGTTCTCATTTGGTAAAAAAAAAAACTGGTGCAATCCACGCCAGTTCAAGGACCACAAGGGCGCGCCTTGAGGTGTCAAAGACAAACGTAGTGGTGAGTGAGAGGCAGTAGATGGCGCACCATCGAACAAATCACCCTGCATCCAACTTAGCGGCGGCCGGTGAACCGCGTTGAATGGTGTTGTTAGGCTCGTTCACGCCACCCTCACCCGTGCCTGATGCGTCATTGTCACCAACGTGTTGTGCGTCACATGAAGCCGTAGGAAGCACAGCAGCTTCACACAGGCTGCGCTAACAATGGTTGCACCATCCGAGCGTTTCGAACTCACTTGTAGGAGCGGCCCATGATGTCGTTGATTTCGTTCATGTCCTCCATCATGTCGGCCATGTCGTCCGTCATGTCCTCCACCTTGTTGATGTCGATCTTCTTGATGTCTGCCTTGAGCGTTTTGCTCGCGTCCTTCATCGCCGCCACCTGGCGCATTCACACAGCAGCGTAGCGTACAATGAAACACACACTACCACCAAGTGCCCCCTGGCTTAAAAAACACTAGAGCCTTTGATTGCTAATGTACCAAGTGTGGGCTTCCCAGAAAAGTGCTGTTGGGTGCAGAAACCGCCAGAGGGAGTTTCCTAGTGCCGTTATTGGGTGTTGGGGTGGGACAGAACATCTGGCAGTGACAACGGCACGGCGCCAAAAAACACTCTCCGATTGAACCATTTGTCAGGATACAGCAGACGACCAAATCCATAAAATGGTCTACTCTTTGCCTCTTCCCCTGCCTCTCTCGTGTTGTCTCTGTCTCTGTGTCTGTCTCGGTGCCTGTGTCTGTCTGTCTGTTTCTCTCTCTCTCTCTCTCTCTCCCTCCCTCCCTTCTTTTTTTCTCTCTCTCCCATTTCTCCTCGCTCTGTGTGTGTGTGTCCCAAGTAAAGCACACTACCGAAGGTATAGAGACGTCGGCATTTTCTTTCCGGTCCATCTCACTAGACCCCTCACACCCACGCTCTGCACCAAAGACTAAAAGACAAACCAAGAACAAGAAAAAATAACTTGCCGTTGTAGCTGTGTCCTTGATGGAGTCGATCGCGAAGCCTGTCTGCTCAATGTTGAACTGCTGCCCGGCCATCTGGTCCCTCTGCCCCTCGTACATCTTCTTTCGCTTCAGGGTCTCCATCGCGCGCTTCTTGATGTTCGTTGCCGTGGGACCCTTGGCCTTCTTGAGCGCGTTACGGTACTTGACGAGCTCCTGGTCCAGTCCCTTGATCTGGCGAATATACGCGATAGGCCGACAGATCGTGTACAGCAGCAGCAGCACTGCTGTTGAGAGACTTTATTCGTGGCGAGGTAATGTGTGTGGGAAACGTTTACATTCGAAGTTGGAGGCATCAACAGGAATACTGCCTTGCTATGTATGCATAGAGGCGGAGGAGGGAGCGGAGCGCCGCTCTCCTGTATCCCATTTGCTCCGAAGTTGAGCACCGTGGACACTCTGAAGGCCGCACCTCGGATATAGACATCCCTAGCCATCCTGCCGGGGACAGGGCTGATGGCGCTTTTTTGGTAAGTACCCGTACTACGCCGATCTATTCGCATCAAAAATCCCATGTGCGGACCCCCTAGTACAACTGGAAACTCTCTGCAAGGCGCCATGTGCTCTAAGCAGCGCGAGAGGAGAAGTGTTGAGTAGACTTGGTGTTTACTTGTAGCAGCTCGAGATCCTCTACACGACAAGGATTGGCCGGCCGCTTGCTTCTCAACAGAGGTCCCAAAGAGGGAGATGGTCTGTATCAACCACGCGGGATAGTAGGCAAACATGGCGGCCCAAGTAGAGATTAACCTTCAGATAAAAGATTCCAAGAGCACAAATCCAGGGCCAAAGACGCCGACAATCCCCGAAACCTAGTACTACGGCAAAGCTCGTATTTTTTCCCGTTGCGCCCATCCAACGAAGTTGCCTCTGGGAATTCCCCTGACTCCATTTCCAAGATTTTCTTACTAGTTGAATGGTATGGTGAGGTGTGAGGTACCTCTTGGACAAAGAATGCCTTTGCACTTCTGAGGTGCGGCCTCTCACTTGTCCAACTGACAAAACCCCCAAAGATTTCGTCATCCCGCACTGCGATTCCGGGCCCCCCAGTCACTCCATTCGTCGACGCTAGCACATTAAATAGGTATCTCTTGAGTACATACAAGTACACCGCTTGGGTTGTGATTCTTCGTGCTCGCCGGCACCGTCTCCGACCAAAGCCAACAGGTTTACATCAAGCGAACCCTTCGCTATAGACGAATGCTGTAGCTCGAAGTTCACACACGAACAGCGAGGGTGGGTGAGAAGCACTCGTGGTTCAGTGATTCCTATTCGGAGGTTAGAACTTTTGAGGCTGCAATGTCCCAAATTCACTTATTTCTTGTTTCCCTCTTGTTTCTCAGAGGGGGTCAGGCCCTCTGGACTGAGGGATGAGGAAGACTTAAGACTGAGTAGTGATCGCGGTGCAAATGCAGAACAGCCTGCGTACCCCCCAAGCAAATACATTCCCTGGGTATCATAACGTTGGAGAGCATCTGCACCGTATGCCACCACTTCCACCACAAGCAGACCCGCTCTGCTACTTCATACTTAGAAGTACCATTTACTGCTACATGAGCACACCCACTCATGGAGAGACGGGCTCGGAATATTCTATTGACGGGTGGCACGTGGTAGTATGTTTTAACTTGTCGTGTCGGTGTCGGGCAACCTCTTGGACCATGACTCCGAACTCAGCATTGCCTACCTACTTGCAGTTCCTACACCTACCATTCGTGCTGCGTAATACTATTGCACAGGGAGTCTTCGATACCTGCAACCGCTTAGCTACTGCTGTAGCTGATCCTAGCAGAGTTTGGTCCAAAGAGCTATGTTGTAGCAGGGTCAAGGTTGTAGATACCCTAGCCTACAGACCAAATGGTTACTACACTGCTGCCAAGTGTCGGACACACAATGTGCTTCCGCCTCTATTTGCGTGTGGCAGCTTCTCTAAGACACCAAGTGGGCATGCGCTTCATGCAGGAACACATAAATAAATAGTAGTACACACCACGGCCGACACGAACGTTGTGCATGCGAGAGAGACAAGGGGGCTCGTGGCGGCGGTCAACCAGAGGGGGAAAAGAGAAAAGACCAACGCGGAGTAAAGAAATCAACCATCGGGCCGTACTGCTGCACCTTCTCGTCGATTTTAGCAACTCTCTCGTCCACCCGACCTCCCGCTTCCGAAAGAGAGGGGGCCGGCCCCTTTTCTTTCTTCTTGCCGAAAACGCGTTTCATGGTCGACCTCCTTCCTCTGCTGCTTGGTCAGGTAATCGGGCGGTGTGTGTGTGCTTGACGTTTGATGTTTCGACTTTTCGGAGGGGATGAAGGAAAGCAATCCCCGGCTTTCCACAACATCCAGGGTCCGTTTCGTACCTTGGATGTAGCGACAACGTCCCGACGAACAATCCCTCCGCTCTCAACGTTCCATGCTTGTTCGAGCGCGTTCCCCCCCTTCGTGGTCGATGGCACGCGCCTGCCGCTAGTCTGGCCCTGTTTCTAACTGGGCGTTCCCCTCGGTTGCTGAAAGAAAGGGCAGCGTGCCCTCTGGGGAGAGAATCGACGGAGGCTGTGCACATAAGATTAAAATAGCAAAAATTTCTGAGAAAATCCAAGTCGAAAGAGCCGGGAGAAAGTCTCCGAGCGCGCACACGGCCGGCGGAGGCGATTTCACCACACTGGAGGGTAAACATTGGTCACCAGATCGTGGTCACCAGATCGACATGGTAGCACCTAGAAGAAGAGCCACCAACACCACACCGATTTGTGCTGTGGTCTGGTGGTTGGTCATCTGCGCGCATCTCCGGACAGGTGAGCACCGTTGTGCCGATGCCGTCGGCGCCGAGTCATCGTATGCCCGAGACAATCGCGAGGGAGTCACGGGAGTGGAGGAGAGAGTAAGATGGCGCTGGCTTACGTTCCCCTCCCAACCATAGGGCCTGCAACACAGCCACAAGAAGAAGACGGGCGAAGATGTACCAGGCAGAGACTCTCAACACTTTTGAATTTCAAATATTTGAAATCCTCGTCGGCTTTCTCGTCGACACAAGGAAGGTCCGTCGTTGAGATAAGCCGTGCAGCAAATCGAGGGCTATCCACAGTCTGGTATGCAGAGTTACAACGACTTCTGTGGGACACAAGATAAAACGTGGAGTGATTCAAGGACTGAATGATCTTGCATGAAATGGCTCGCGTGCGTGCCTCAAGTTGTGGGCATATGGTCTGCATGTGGCGAGACGAAGTGCCAACACAGCAGTGTGGCAAGAGGATTGATCTTACGTAACATGCCACCGCAGCTCGCAGCGGCAGTCTTCGACTGAGAAACAAGGTTATGATGTGTACATTTCGGGAAATGGTAGTGGTGTACAAGTCTCACGGTGCCCACACACTTCATGGCCAACAAAATTATTAGCCTCCGGCCACGGCCTTTTTCTCCGAGATCTGACCAGATCCCCCTCGCACAGGCAGTCTAGTCTACATGTACGTCTGCCTCCGCGGTGGGACACTCAATGTTTCCAGTCACGGGATAGGAAGGTTGTGCCTATTTGATCACGCCCTCCCCATGATGAGAGTGCATGAACTCTTTGCAGTCGACGTGAGTTTCTGCATGGAGGTGCCAGAGTATTCTACGTTTGACAATGACTTGGTTTCAACCCTAAGCCGCACAGCCTGCCAGGATAGTGGAGGGAGCCCAGGACTATTAAGAACCTTGAGAATTCTCGGGGGATGGTGTTTTGAATACGTATACATGCCGTGAAAGCGCTGTTCAGGATATATGTCATTTACGCCTGAATCTGAATCCATGCTCGGGTGGGTACCTGTGGAACATTTTTCCACGAATAGGAACAACGCGTTTTGTCCGCACACGGTGTTCCAAGATTGGCCAGAACTGGCACCCGGTGATCCGCTTCACTCTGTGGGTACAGCTTGACATATCGTTCGGCGTGTACCACTCCTGACACCATGATCCAGAGCTCACATGCCAGGTTCGGCCCGAAGTAGTTGTCTCTTAACCCCATCACCCCCTTGTCGCTTTTACTTCTTCGCTGTATCTCTGTATCACGTTTGTTTGCGTGTCTTCCCTGCGTACGCCTTCCCATGTCCCGTGCTCTCTACCTCTTCATTTCTCTCTCTGTTTGGTTCCCTTGTCTCTTCTTCTTCTCTCCTTTTCTGTCTGTCGTGGCGCTGTCGCTTTGTATTGCGCCGCGGGGCTTCTGTACTGTCGTTTGGCCGCCGCCACCAACAACAACAGTTCCAGTGTTGGCTCTTCAGTGCTTCTCCTGCACCGATTGTTCTGTGGGGGGCGCGCTCTCAGCGCAGAAGCAGCAGTGCCCACCGGGCGAGGCCTTCTGCGCGGCGGTAAGAAAATAGAAGGAACAGCAGTATCGGTGACACTATTACTACGGTAATACGGAGTATACTTGAACGGCTAGAAGTTATCATCCGATCGGTTGCTTTCTTGTTGGCGACCTAGGCAATCCCAGATCTGTTGTCCCGCGCACCTTGACAAGCGGGTCGTCATACGGCCGTTTCAACCATCCGCCGAGGAGCTAGCTGTTGCTACTGATATCTCGACAGAATGGAGTGACTACTGTGCATGGACCTGAGCGAGGAGTGGCGCCTATCACAACGTCCATTGGTGCCGGTCATTGTCTATGGATGTTCTCGGCACATGACTACGTACCCGTTGTTTCTCTTTTTTTTTATGGGAACTTTGACATCAACCGTAGCCAAACCTTGTTCGCCACTCGCCGTCACCTATCACGATGGCCCCACCGTTTTCGCCAACTGGACATGAAACGTCTGCAAACACGCGCACGAAATATGTGACCAGGTGTCTCGGCCGCGCACCAGCCCATTGGTCTATCAATCCTCCTCCGTCGACCGCGGCTGCGCGTCTTCGCTAAACGTGGCGTGCGAGCAGCTCAATCCCCCACAATCATCTTTAGCCAGAAAAGAGATAGCGGAAGAAGCAGGAGGGACAGCAACAACACCTGCCGTGGGCGATCACGGCCATAGAGAAAGCGACGGCCAAAATTTGCGTCCAGGCAGCAGCAGCAGAAGTGGTAGTAGTAGTGATGGTGGCAGCCGGAATGATGGCCACCACTTGCAGCCGCTGCTGTGTTGCTCGACGGACTTTTGCAACGGGCTGGAGGACGCACGGAGGGAGGGGCAGCGCCGGTCGGAAGAGCACCTGCGGAGTCTGATGGAGGGTACTCCTCGGAAGAAGGTTGGCTTTTCGCGGGGCTCGCTTGCTGATGGTGGCATTGTTACGGCTGGCGGCCGTGGTTCGGGAGTCGGAACGGCGGCAGCGGTGGGGGAGAGAATGGTGGATGGTGAAGACGACAACTCGGCGCGCGGGGGGTGTGAGGGAGGGTCGAGGTTTGCAACGGTGCTTGTGATTGTTGGAACCTTTTCGCAAGTATTGTGGCTGGTGGGTAGACTGATAGAGTAAAGTGTGGGTGAAAGAGGTCCTTCGAAATGTTGAAATGCTGTAAGGGTTGATGGACGTGCAGATTTTCCCATCGAAGCAGAAGAGAGACTTCGAGCTACAGAAAGGGCCTTTGACCACAAAATCAGCTCTGTCTGGCTCTGGAAATGTACCAGCTTGTTCCTACCCTCGGAGAAAAGGGAGCTAAAGCTTGCAGTTATGTAGTTGCGGCAGGGCCCAAGCACTGTTTTGGTTATCAAGCGGCAACAGTGGAACATTCTCAATGGTATCAGTGTGCATTCCAAGAACGTATCGCACGTAGTCTGCTAGACTTCTCTTCCTCAGTAATATGTGCCGCCTTTGCCATCTTTTTTGTCGGAGGAGAGCAGGACGGAGAATGAATACAAACGGGTAGCGATATATGTATGTGCCGGGCTGATGATGATGGAGGTGGCAGGAGTACCAGCGTAATTTACGTCTCCCTCTGGTCTATGATCTGTATCGCTAACTCGCCCCCCTTCTGATTACCCCCGATGTTATGATGTTGTTTTCTGTCTGCTGTAGTACCATATGTTGTTGTATGTGTTTGGATCTGTTTGTTTATGTTGTTCCGGTGGAGGAGCGATCCTACAACCACCCACAATAATTGTTTTTGGATGGGCGTGTGAAGAATGGCTCCGCCAGTGCAACCACCGGCGGCGAGTACACTCTAGCCCGCTCTCTCCCATTTTTGTTTGTTTGGATGGGGCCTTCCTGATCCTGGTTTCTATTATTTTCAAGCCGAGTTTGCTCGTCTCCCGGTTAGTTTTGGGTGATGTTCTGCTATTGTGTTTGAAGGATTTTTTCTGGGTCCATTACTTCGTCCGTTCCTCATTTATTTTTAGAAAGGTGTAACCCCATTTTGGGTAGGTCTGTGGCCACCAGGCCGTCCGCGTCAATTGGACCAGTACGGATGTTATGAGGTGCTCAGCGGAGACTGGGACGGATTTTTTGTGAAGGTAACATCAACAACAGCAACAACACCAAATAGATCTGATATCAGTGAGATGTGTGATAGTATGTCACTGCTGTTCTTCCGAGGATGTTACTCTTCTTCTGATCCTCAAAGCTTGCTGCGAGTGAATGATGGGTCTTAGAGGCTGGAAATGAGTCCACGAAGGTTCGCCCACAACTCTCCACACCACCCTAGATTGGCTGAGTTTACTCGGTCCCGATTTGGCTTTCCTCGCCACATTCGACTAAAATGGAAATAGCCAGCCTCCGGTGGCAGGTCATAGCCGCCCATTCTCTCAGACCCTCCCGTCGCCCAGAGTGAGGGCTACTCCATATTGGCGTTCGACGAAGAGGTAGATGTGCTTTCCCCCCCAAGTGACCAACATGGGAACAAAAACAAGAAGCCCACAGGAGACATCGTCGTCGCCGCCTCTCCTGCTATTGCCGCGGCCACCGCAAACCCGCCTAAACTGCTGCGCCCCCCAAGTCGGGACAAAATGAAGGGGCGAGGTCAAAATAACGCCGTCGAGTGAGAATCTCCTCCAGAACGCTAACGCCGGTGGTGCGGTGCGGCACAGGCCCCCGCCCTCAACAGCAGCAGCACCAACAACAGCACCAACACGTACGTATCACTTGTGCTGGCAGGTGACGGTGACGACGACGGCGACAATCACAACGACCGCGACGACAATGACACCGGTCTTGTGCAGGATATGTCCTGCACCACCACGCCAAGGCCGCCCGTCCGCCGAGCACGTACTGGGGCATAGGAAGTGGGTTGAAAAGGCGGGAAGTGATATCGATATAGAGTAGATCGGCTAGCTAGGGAGAACATGGTTTGGCCTCGTTTGACAAAGTACTTCGAAGTGGGAAGGAACGATTGGCATCAGTGATCCTATTGGAACATGGATGCGTCCTCTCGAAGACGTTGGTCAATTGTCCTACCGCTAAGGCATGCGAACATGAGAGAGAGAGTACGCTCTCCCCCTCCGCGCGTACAAGAATTCATCACGAGGTCCTCTCTCTCTCCCCCCCCCCGCCTCGAATCAGAAACTAACTGCTGTTGTTTGGGTCACCCCCAGCCTCCTGAGTTCTTATCTTGCAGCCGCCGCGTTTTGGGGCTCCGTTCTTATCTCTATGCGCATTGGTACACCGGGCGGGTAATTGTTCATAATACAACGTCGGAACTGAGCATATGTTCTTATGGCCAAGTTCTTAGATTTTGGATTGTTTGAGGCTCTGCTAAGGTGGCGCGTTCTGTACACAGTAGTAAGTAGTTTCCGATGTGGACATCATAAAGGAAGGGTATATACAATCTCCCAACCAATGGCGAGTACGAGTGAGTCCCTCGTATCACACCGAAACAAACGCAAACAAGTGCGCAACCGACCACTGCTCAGAGCGCACGTCCACACCGACAACCACTTCAACCCGAAACAAACCGGTAAACCAGCAAACGGTAAACCAGGACACGATTGGGACGGTTCGACCTTCAAACAAATTACGGAGTAGAGGGTCCACCAGAGTTGCTGTAGTGAACACAAAACAATACAACAACCCGCGCATGCCCGCCCGACAACACCGTGATGGCTGTAGACTATAGGCTACCATAATAGCGTATGCAATCAAATGAAAAGGGACAGGAACAGGTAACCGACTGTTGGCTGGCTGCTTTCACTCTTCCCACACCAACGCGTACCGAATCGACAGAATCCGTAATCCATACAATATTTTATTATTCCTTAAATATTCCATCCAGAAGATAACAAGAGGGAACCACAAAAAAAGGTTCTCCTTTTGCTCCGCATTTTCGCATTTTGCCGTTTTCCCCGCACGGTGCTCTCCCCCGTACGCAGACACTGCTGCCGTGACCGATCCCTCGCCAAGCTGGAGCATATTGAAGCTCTGCTGCACTGAGGTACAGAAAATTGGCACAAACTCCCACGCCAACCGATCACGGCACCGTACTTCAAGCACTCAGCGGTCAGCCGGCACGCACTTTTCGCGCCAACCACACCTCAACGCACCGAGCACCGAGCTGCTGCAAGATGGCATCGGGCCCTCGGCGGCACACCCCATCTTCGGACTCGGACAGGCTTTGGCCGGTGGACAAACAGCCCAATGCCGCTTCCAGAGGCGGTGATGATTCATCACCTCGCGATGTTGCCTCGATGAAGGCGGAAATCGCCGAGCTGCAGGCGGGGACCACAGCTTCGTTGGACCGAGCAATAGCGGCGGCTGAAGCAACCGCGAGCGTGGGAGCACGGACGCAAGTAACCCTCAAGGAACAGCGGGAGCAGATGGGCGAGATCGACGCCGAAGCGAGAGCCATAGACGGCACCTTAAAGCGAACAGGGCACAACCTCAAGTACGGCCTCACGTGGCGCGGGGCCCTTACAGCGCCGTTTCGCCGAAAGAAGCCCCCGGCACAGCAGGCAGGCGGCGGCGGAATCACCGGCGGGGACATTTCCCCGGTGTTCAAGGACGACTTCAGACAATCGACACCACCAGGAGGAGCTCCTGCCCACGGTGGCAGCACTTCTTCCACCCCTAGCCCTAAGAAAGGAGGGCGCTTGAAATTCGGCTCCCCGCGGAAAAAGGCAGGCGCGGCACGCGCGGAAGAAATAGGAACCAAGGCGGCGTCGAAGCTTCCCGAGAACGTTCCCGAAGGATTCGAGACCCAGCTGGACACGCTCGATAGCTTGTTGGACGGCCTGACTGTACAGGCCAAGGAAATCGGTGCGGAGCTGAAGCAACAGAACGAGGGGATTGAGGTGCTGGGGGAGCGTGTGGAGCCGCTTCGGCAGGAAACGGCGTTCCAGGCGAAACAGATCAAGCGACGGTTTGGGGTAAAATAGAAACAGGGTGATGAGATTGACCTTTGTTATTACTGAGTTGGTTGTTTGTGTGCACCATGCAACGGTAGCGGTTTGCTACATAGATAGAATGAGAACGTTTGCAGACTGCACGAAAGAGGGAAGTTGGTTGGAGTACAGAGTAAGCCGTGTCACGATAGATCCATATGCAGACATCGATTAATTGTAAAGCACGTGTGTGCATGTATTGGAGAAGATACCCATTCTCCGACCTAGGTCGATTGTTTTTGGTTGTTTCGTGTCGAGCTCTCACGCGCACAGCTATGCGCTGCCGTGTCGTGGTCGCACAGCGGTACCCCGCTTGGCAAACGAAGTCCTTGGACTGCTGCTGTTCCCCTCAAAGCGCGGTTGTGTGCTGGTAGCCGATTCAATTCGCGAAACAATCGAAAACTCCTTTTTTTTTGTATTATCTCAAGTGTGTGCAACCAGTTGCTTGTCTCGAGATAGTGGAAAAGATCGATCGTTCTAGTTTGGTCCGTGTACAACAATTTACCATGATGAATGCGCCTCCGCACGTTGGGCCAATGCCCGCTACCTCGTCCGGCTGCGGCTGGTTGCCAGCATCTCTCAGACCAACATCTCTCTCGAATGGCGATCTGCTACGCCGTTGTTGGAGGACAGATGATTCAAATTCCTGAAAAGAGACCCTTCGGGTTTCCTTCGTCGCGTACAGCAGATGAACGTCATAGTGGGGTTCATTTACCGAACACCAGTTTTTTAGGGTCGAAACTCTGACACCGATGGAATAATGTGTGACATCCCGGCTGGTCCAAGTTGTAAAGTATGGTTCAGTAACCTCTTCGTCACCAAAACGTTTGCCGCCGCTCGCTCGAAAGGGACGGCTCCTTTGCAAGATACCCGAGCCTGCCGGCTGTTCCCCCCACGCCAGCTTCTCGCGCTGAGTAGCACACATACACAAACCGCGACCGGCCAGCTGTGCTCCCGGCAAAATCTTCCCTACCGCTGTGGCTTCTTCACTCTTTGCAAGATTATAAGCTAGCCCCGGCGGCCTTCCTTTTGGCGATCTGCTCGTTCTTGTAATCGTCGAACTCGCCCGGGTACTTGGCCACCTCGCCGCTCCCCACGACCCACAGCTCGGAGCAGACCTTGTTGATGAAGTGCTGGTCGTGCGACACGATCATTACCCCTCCCTTGAACGCCTGCGGTATCGGGGGGAAAGCATGGCGGGCTCTGTAAATTATTGGGAACACCACAGCAGCCCCAAGAGTCTACTTTCACATTCTAATTAAATCTGTTTAGGAGTTTTTGCAGTTCACATGGAGAGAAATAAAAATTCAAAGAGCAATACAATCGTCGTCACCGCCACATGTTGACCACTCGTACCGCTGAACGACAGCATTTGACTGCAGTCACACGCATGCACACCTGTAATGCCAGGATGAGCGCCTCGATCGTCTCCAGGTCGAGGTGGTTCGTAGGCTCATCCATGATCACCACGTGGGGCTTCGACCACGCCAGCTTCGCGAACGCAACGCGGGACTTTTGCCCCCCCGAGAGGAACTTGAGGGGCCGCAACGCCAGAGGCCCCGAGATGTCGAAGCGCCCCAAGAACTTTCGCATTTCCTGGAACAGTGTGCACGATGCGCGACACCGAGCGCAAGATACAGAAAGATAAATGTCACATCTGGAACGGAAACGGGGAAATGAGAGCTGTTTCTGAAGGAGCTCCAGATTGGTTTGGGGTCCTGCGGAGACAAGTTGACATGGTAACACACCCAACCACCACGCTGAACTACGTACCGTGCCTCTTCGCGTGCGTCTTCGAGTACGTGTAACTGCACCACGGGAGCGACCAAAGCTTCGTCTCTTCCTTGCGCTACCTCTACCTCCCCCCTTCCTCCCGTCCACCCGTTCGTGGCCCCACGCTTCCGTACCACGTACGTGTCAGCCATGCAATAAATAAACACATCACTAAGTAGCCTCCCACAATCAAACCCAAGGGGGATCAGCACCGCGGCAGCAGCTGAAATTATTCCCCTTACCCCGCCTCCCTCCACCGCCTCTCCATCGACAGACGCCAACACCCCAAACAACCCACCTGCTCCTGAACACCCGGAAACAGCTTGATCATGTTGTCCACGCTGTTGAGCCGGTAGTCGAACTGCTCCGCGGCGTGCTGGGTGAAGTGGGCTATCCTCAGGTTGGGGTTCCGCCGCACCTCCCCCGACAGGGGCCTCAACTTGTCCAAGATGAGGTTGAGGAGGGTGGACTTACCCGCTCCGTTAGGCCCCACGATCCCGACGCGAGAGTCGAGGTCCACTCCGAAGTGGACGTTGGAGAAGAGGGGGTTGCCCGCGTCGTACCCGAACGTTACGCCCTCGATCTTCCGTTTCGATAGTATTTTTGTTTCGGAATCAAGGGCACGCGCGAGAGAGGTTGGGGGGGGGAGGCGGAGGTGAGGCGAAAAATCAGGGAAACAGGCAAGGAAGATTGGTTCTATGTACGCTAAAAACCTGGGCATATGCAAAATAAAAAAAAAACATGAAAAGGTAAACACTACTAGGAGTACTATTCACGAAATAGAGCGGACCTCACGCTGCTCTTCCGAAAAACGATCGGTGCAATCATACAATACCACCATGCCGTAGTGCCGAAATACTATCAACGATCCGCATTCACCTGCACGATCGGTCGCCCGATGGGTCCAGGCTCTGGCAAGTGTATCGTGACCTTCGCTTCGTCCTCAACATCCTCAACGTCCTCCATCTTTTCCAACGCCTGGAGGAGAGCAGACAATACGGAGGGGATGGGACGAGAGCGTGTGGATCCGAGCGTAGCCTGCCAACTATTTACTATGCTGTGCGGCCCACACACCAGCAACTGAACAAACAAAGAGACATGCGCACAGAGACCAGTTGATCCGCTCCCTGCCTTCTCGACCGCCTTTGCTCCCAGAGATCGTAATTTATGTCACCGAGCGCCTCGTGTCCATGCAGCTTGATGCTATTTCCACTCCACACCTTGCCTTCGCCGCCCATCCATAGACCACGCCTCTTTCATCCAACTTTGCCAGAACTGGTGACCCGTCGTGTAATACCGTACCACGGGCAATTGACGCGGCTCCGGAATAAGTGCGCTGGCCGAGCGTGTTGGAGCTTTGACCTCTTGAGACCCAGTCGGTGGCGTTCGTGTCCCCCCCAACCCGCCTAACCAACACCACGACAGGTACAGCAGTCCCAACCAAAGCCTTAAATCCGTGGCGTATGTAAAACAGCGTGCGGCCGCTTCTCCAAGAGACTGGCCCTTCCGATTAGCCGTTGAGGGCTCGGCACACCATGCCGCACACCTACCCTCACGGGGCTACCCATGAACACACCCTACAGATGCCCACACAAAACAAGTTACAAGACCTCATGCTACCATGTTGTGTGTGCACACCGTACCAGAGAACCAAGCCATCCCAATTTTTCGGGTACCGCAAACCGCACCTTGATGCGGCTCTGCACGAGGCTGGCCCGCTTGGCGTTGGAGCGGAACTTGTCGATGAACTCCTGCATGTGAGCCTTCTTCGCCGCCGAGGCCTCGTACGCCCGCCGCTGGTTCTTGGCCAGCTCGGTCCTGACGTTCACGAAGGTGTCGTAGTCGCCCTTGTAGTAGTGCAACTTCTTCGACAGGAAGTGGATGATGTCGGTCGACACCTGGGCGCGCGTGTGTACATGGATGGGTGGAAGGGTGTTGAAGAGACGAGTGGGGCGTGGTGAGGCGCGGCCATGTGTCAGGGGAAGGGGTGACCACGAAGAAAATACTCCGAGCAAGCAAGCGGAGCAATGGAAGCAGGGGGGCGAAGTACAGACAGTGGAGATTGTTTGTTGTGGGTGCTACCTCCCTCGTCATAAAACTAATAACCCTCACCCTACCCTAAGTCATTTCGCTCGTCATTCTCGACAACAACGACCAAAACTAAAGGCAACCGCAGCAACCGCAACTCCAGTTTCGATCACGTGTCCACGTTAAGGAGCCACATCCTAGTCAAAGCAATGACGGGAGCGGTAGAAAAAGCATGCGAATGCCAGCACCAGCAGCTGTACACATCGCTCGCAAAACTCAGCAGGTTACGAAGCAAAAAAATATCGCTGCAAATACGGGCCAGTCGCTATTCAAGCGACGACGATAACGCACCTCATTCAAGAACTGTCGGTCGTGCGAAACCAGGAGCAGCGTCTTCGGGTAAGTCTGTTGAAAACACAGAACAAAGGTCAACGGGAAAGCAGGGTGATCGACCAGAAGAGGGGGTGGAGAAGGCGGTGAAGGAGTGAGAGGAACAGGAGGAGGCTTCGTCGGAAAGGAGGCCGTGTCAAATCGAAAGAAAATACCGAAGATAAGATACTTGCCACGAAAACACAACAAAACAAAAACTACTTACGGAAACCCTTGCATGCGGGTACCACATCTTGTCACATTTCTCGGCAGTTCTGTCCAACGTGCAGTAGTGTAGGAAGGAAGGAAGGTCAACGGCCGGCTGTGCAAGCTCCCCCCCCCCCCCCATATCTTCCTCCCCCCGGTGCCTTCTTCCTCTCCCCTTGAGGGATTTTTGCCA
>FN649751.1:4072731-4091422 GCA_000310025.1 Ectocarpus siliculosus | reverse complement strand
AGGGGGGAGGGGAGGGGTGGGGGGGAGGGGGGCGCATGTCATGGTTCGGTGGCGGCACGTCAGGCGAAAAACACAAAACAACCCGTCACACGCACACGACACGAGCAGCAAAAAATGAGCAAACAGACAACCCCACCTCCCCACCGCTGACTGGCCCCCCTCACCCAAACCACAATATACAAGCAGTCCCACCCCGCTCTTCTCGTCCTGCAATGGTCGTCGATGCCCGCTTCTCGTCCCGTCTTTTTTCTCACCTGGACCTCCGTCGAGAACCCCAACCCGGACAGGATGGTGGCTGCTCGGGCCTCCGCCGAAGCCGCGCCGATCTGTCCCAGGCGCCCGTAGATATCCGACAGTTTCGCCTCGTCCGCCGCCACTCCCGCAGCGTCATGGTCGTCAGACGGTGTTGTTTTTCCCTCCTCCTCCTCCTGCGATTTCAAGGGGGGACCGTCGTGCACAACCAAACGTTGAGGTATTACAATAGAAGGGACAAAACGTCTCGCCGTAAAAGTGGGTCACTGACGCCCCCCCCCCCCGTGTGACCCGAAGCAAAGCCAATGCCCATGAAAAGGCAGATAAAACTCGTTACGGGCATACACGCTACTACAGCAGTGGCACCTTTGAGTCCCACCCCAAAACAGATTTACCTGGAGGGAACGTGGTGACGTGATTTTATCTCTACTGAGGACGCGATTTTAATCATCTCATTTACGCCGCCAACAATATCCGACCGATTGAGTGCGCCTCACTGTTGCTACGTTTTGTTGTACCTCGCATGTTGTCTGTGGAAAGCATGAGGCCTCAAAAACGATTTTTAACATTTGCATACAAGGATTCCCTCCGGAGTGGGCTCATGAGAGCACAGCAGCAGTGTAATCAAGGGGTGTGATGCAAGATGAAAATCAAGCAGGCAGGCAGGGCAAACCTCGAGCTGGCTGCCGGCTATGTTGTGACGTTTCCCAAGCTCAACAGCTCACACAGTTGACGTATTCTTGACTCAAACAGCCCAGCCAACCTCAACGAACCAAAAAGAAAACTGACAAATCTGTATACAGTCATAAACGCACCGCTATAATATGGCCGCAATCTGTGTATCACACGCCAATAGTTGTGAACAGTTTGTTCAACACGCCTCCTTGACGGGAGTGATGCCAGCTCCGAAGCGTGTCCTCGCTCTTCACCCTTCCTACTGCTGCACAACTATAATATTTCCCCCCCACTCCGTTTGTTTCCGAACACGCACCTTCCCCCCCCCCGCTCTTCGCGCCTGTCGGTCCAAGATCTCCTTCTCTTGCTTCATCAGCATCAGACGCTCGACGTCGCTATCCACCACCACCTGCAGCAGTCGCAACATCAACAACAACAACGACCATTTGGAAAGATTATTAAATAGCATGTCACGGCTCGTGGAAGGCCGGCACAAGTTTTATGTGCGAACACAACAACAGCAGCAGTGCTAACTACTGCACGCAACGTACGGAGGTCATCTCGTGTGCGTAGCCCAACCACCGCTGCTGAGGACCGCCGCAAGGGTTGAGGAATGAGGCATTTTTCCGGAATAAACGAGAGGAAGGCACACAGCAGTCAGTCAGTATTGTACGACGACAACAACAACGACAACAAAAAAATCACTATCACCGCCAACATTACCACCGCTGGCGATCCCTCAGACATGAACCATTGTCAACCCTTCGCGCATACGCTTCTGTATTCCAACAGCCCCCCGGCCTTGTCCCCATTCCCCCCTGTTCCCTGCCAAATAGGGTTTTACTCCACACCCAAATCACCCCTGCTCGCCTGAATGACGGTCTTTTCGCTGGGTTTGATTTCCTGCCGGACGTGCATAACTCGGTGGTGGCGCGGGAACCCCTCGATGTCGTAGGCCGCCATGTGCCGCAGCAGCGTCGTCTTACCCACACCGTTTCGCCCGATCAGGCCGTACTGCAAAGAAACGGGGCAGCGGCACCGGTCGGTTCGAGCCGCCCCCAACCGGACAAGAGAGGGAGAAAAAGCAAAGAGAAAAGAGCAGCGCAGCAGTAGCGGTGGTCGGGGTTAGAGCCACTCAAATCAGAGAAGAGGGAGGACAGCAAGCGAGAAGAGAAGGGCACACAGACAACAACGGTGGCTAGTATTTTTTCTGTGGTTGGGGGAGGAGTTGGCGCACCCCGAGGGAATCAAAAACCGATACAGTCAGGCAACGTTCTGATGGACAATTGCCACCAACACCGGAGCAGCTGGTCGCGCACTAGAAGAAAGCAGGTTAGGTCCCAAAAAATGCTTCAGAAGCACGGTTTCTGAAGACACAAGCTGGACATGACCTCGATGCCATCCCCTGGAAGAACGGGAACAAGGAGAGCGAGGTAAGTCGACAGGTGTGCCCCGAGCCCCAACCACAGCACGCAACCTCCGCGCGTATACACCAAGCGAAAAGGCAAGTACACCGGTTGAGGTCAGCCGGACACAACTCGGTAAAAAAGCACGAACACAAAAACACAAGAAACATATCAGCACGCCCGCACCCCCCCCCTCGCCCGCCCCCTGGCGTCCACACCACACCTTCCTCCCGTACGCCAGCTTGAGGTCGGCACAGTCCAGCAGCTCAAGCCCGCCGACGTTGATGTTGAAGTTCTTGACGTGTATGTCCTTCTCGTTGTTGCCGCTGCTGTAGTCCGGGAGAACCATCATGCTGATGTCCTCCTCGCCGTCGTCTGCTTCTGTTCCCGTCAGCAGCTCGATCTCCTGCACTCGTTACAGATTACGGGTACCGTCCGCAAGCATACCAAGAACACCCACACCGTAGGGGCGAGGGTTGGAGGACGTGCCAAACAGTTCATACCTGCCCGAGAAAATATTTGCATGCCCTGGTGCGCAGCAGTTTTTTCACATCTCTCCCACGGATGCTCGTGTGGTTGCCGCCCAAATGCCCGCAAAAGCCAGGGAAGGCGACGTAGCGATCGGCACCAACACTCGAACGTGAATACATGCCGGGGCACCAGCTGACTTCCCTACCTTTTATGAGTGTTGGGCCAATACCTCAGGAGAACAGATTTCGTCTACCTCTCGAGAGGGGCAACGCGTGAACATCACCAGTAGAGTGACTTTCATCGGATTCTTGACCGCGAGAGCTGCCCTCCCTGTCCCTCACCCCACCCCCCCCTTTCAACCTCTTCCTATTTCCCTCTCAAGCACTTCTCCCGCCAAGCGTACCTTCAAGAACGCGAGCTGTTCCCGTTCCGCTCTCCTCAGATCCTTCTTGCTCAAGTGCTTGTCCCAGTCCATCTGCTGGTTAAACTTATCCCGAACCTGCCCACACCCACACCCACGGCCAAGGGTACGCGTGACAAACACGGGGAAACAGATGTCGGCAAGGGTTCGCTTCGTTTCGTTTCGGGTTGACGTTGATTCGGTTCCTCCCTCTGTATGTTGACTTACTCGGTAAGCTTCGGGCCCGTTTTCAGATGGCCTGCTTGGGGATTCAGCTACAAATACAGCCTTGTATCCTTCCCTCAGGTTCTTCTCCTAGAAAGACCTGCACGTGCTGCTGCTGCCACCATGCGGCGGGAAAAGGGTGGTGCCACCGCCCGCCACGCTCTACTGTACCCGTGTGCTTCGTGCGGTCTGCGGTGCCCCCCCCCCTTCCCTGTAGGCATTCACACCTTGTCGGTGCCCCACATGAAGTCCAGCCCTTCTTGGTCGTTGCCCTCCTGGTCCTGAATCTTGACCGGGGCGTCCAGCAGGCGAGGGGCGTGCCCGTCATCCTCCTCCTTGTGTGTCGTGCTAGCGCCTTCCATGCCCAGCGCCTGCGTGGTTTCCACAGAAACGCCGCGTTGTTTTGAGGGAGGGCGTGTAAGCAGCAGCAGCAGCAGCAGCAGCTGCAACGAGCCATGTAGCTGGCGGAAGGATGGAAGCATCAGCGAGGATCTCTCATGCTTTCGAGGGAAGAGCACGGCGCTAGCAAGGAAACTCGTGATTCGAAGAAATCACAGCGCAAGCCTAGAAAAAAAAGTCAAAGGTAGACACCGTACGTGGTTCAGAACTCCTCTCAGACGTCGACAAAAGTCCTGAGTTGTGGCGATTCAATATTGGAACTTGAGTGTGAAGGTACCACTGCGAAAACCTAGCAAGGCCATTCCTGTGTATATGGCCGAATCTGCGTTTCTTCTGCCCCCCAATTTCGGGACGAGGTTTTGTGACCCCACGCATGCATTGCATGATAACCATGGCTTACAATGTAGCAGGGGGCCGAAATATTAAAAAACTGCCGTCTCACTCTCGCGGGTGACTACAGACCGAACCTGCGTACCCCCCATCCTCCCTCCCCCCCGGATAGCGGCCGAAGTCAAGGGTACCATGTGTGAGGTGAGAGCTTCGCCGATTTCGGCCGTCACGGTGATCGGGAGGCAGAAAGCCAAGGAGTGCTCTTATGTAGCTGTGAGGCACACCCGGCCAGCTAGGAGTGCTGGTACCAGCAAGCAAGAGCAACAAGTGATCCGTACCGCATAGAATGGTGTACTGCCATCGAGGAGCGTCGCTAGGACCAATCCCCGGGCGCGAGGGCTTCCGATCACACGTGCATACCACAGCTGTACGAAATATCCAACCACAATACGTCGTCAATAGACCCCTCCCTTCCACAGAATGCCGTCGATGCCTTGCCTCTCAAAGGCATTACCTGTTCCTTCAGGCGCTGTCTGTATTATTGCATCTGCACGGCCGATTGTGAACGGCGAACGAGTAAAAAAAAAAAAAAAACTTCAACATCCAGGTTGGTCACCTGCTGGAGGCTCTTGGCCAACGCTTGGCACTTCTCCTCTGACTCCTCATCGGTGTCGCAGAATCCGGAGCTCAGGAGAAACTGGCCAACCTGTAGGTGGCGGCGGCGGGTGGCGCGGGGAGACAGAAGAGAACCCGGCGGAAGGGGGTAGCACAGGGGTTGGTTCCAACGGGGAAGGACACCGGCCATGCAACGGAGGAACAAGTGTGCGAGTGCTGGCCAAGGCGGTGTGTGGTTGTAGGATGGGTGCTTGAAAAGTTACAGCAGTAAAACACGGTACTGTAGCAACCAATGACGACAGGTCAGGATGCCTTGGCGATAGTTGCGCCTGGGGACGATGTGGCAACAGCACTGCACCCAAACCATGTGTCGCGGCATCTACGCCAAGCGTAGAGGGTGGACCGTGGTGGTGTTCCTCACGGGTATGCTAATGTCCCGATAAATAGGCTCTTCTTTCGTGTATGCGTATGTATCGTAGGATCGTGGACATCATACCACCCAACGAACAAATAGCGTGCAGGTGCCGTTGCTGCGCGCGTACAAGTTGCCGCCCGCCCCCAATTTGTTGAGGGCTGAAATAGTGAATTGCGTTTTTCGGTGAGACATGAAGCATCTCGGTGCTTCGTTAACAGTTCTGCTGTGGACCGCGGAACGATGGGGCCGGGCCAAGGCGAAGAACTACAGCAGTACAACTACTGCTGTACTGCTCTCGTGCTCTCACGATATGGAAGAACAAACCCGACGCACGTCGTAAATATCCCGCATTGGCACCCGAAACGTGGTTTCTCTGCTGCCTCTGATATGTAGCGGAACTGGCACAGCTGCAAGGCAACGGATACTGACTGACTCCCACGCTGACGAAACAGAGCAGAGGATGTACATAGCTTCGGTGTTCGCTCTCGTTGGTAGAGGGCACCCACGCCCACGGAACGTCAACTTGTGTGTCACGTGTGCACCTGCATCGAATTGTGCATATTGTGCTTCCAGTACAACTCATTCAGGTGTCCGTCACCGCCATAACGTTTTCTGCTGGAAACGCAAAGGCACTCCTCTTGGTAAGATGCCGACAAACACTATACGCACCAGGGTAGACTACTGTGCACACGTGGTAGCTGCTGCGCTCCACGTGTGTTAGCTTGTACAACTCGCGCATATAGGCACAGCAGGGCCGCACAGGAAAGTTCTTATTGGGAGAACCCATCAGTGTCAGACGACAGCACAGCATCACACCAAACACACGATGCAACGTACCGATACCTGCAGCACACTGGACCCCAATCGATCCCTACCCACCACCGCGCATTTCCCTCTGTCTCTTAGAGTCTATGTCTCTTCTCTCTCTCTCTGTCGCTCTCGCCCTCACCGTCTCCGCTAGCGTCTCCGGATCACAGCCGTGCGCGTCTACATCCTTGACGATGCCAAGGATGTAGACGAAGATGTCTTCGTCGAGCTCCTTCACGGCGCCCAGCTGCTTCTCCACCACTGCTTCGACCGCTGCATCGCTGGACGACATCTGGTGCTACGGCCTGTAGCAACTGCCGTGTGTAGCTGGGCCCTGCGAGAGGCGCTGCGCTGGGCTGCCAAGCCGGTCCACCTTGCTTACTGTAGGGGGAGTATCGTGGGAGATCCATGCATCTGCGGGGCCCCCAAAGAAATACGCAGCCGCAGCCGCTGCTCAGCACTGCTGTTCTGCCTGCTTGGTTCGTTGCGAAGTCGACGCTTGTGGCAACCGAGACACTATAATGTTTGGCAGAAGTAGAGGCTTCCGGGGTTTCCGCCCACGAAATAGCACCCACCAGGCCCTGCACGTGGCGACTCTGACTCTGGTCGGTGTGGTATCAGGTGAGACGCTGTCTGGATACCACGACAAACTACATGTACAAGTAAACACAGCAGTGTACAGCGGTACAGCAGTGTAGTTGCTGCTGCATAGTACAGCTAGTAAACACAGCAGTGTACTACAGCGGTACAGCAGTGTAGTTGCTGCTGCATAGTACAGCTAGTAAACACAGCAGTGTACAGCGGTACAGCAGTGTAGTTGCTGCTGCATAGTACAGCAACTCGACGTCTCCACGTCTTACATGTGGACGTCTAGACCTGCATTCCACAACTGAGACACACACGGGGTAATGCTCTCCTACGATGTATGTGTGGTGCGCGTGGTATTTGTTTGCCAAGAAAATTCTATGTAACCCTCCCAGCTGCAAAGTACATTGTAGTCTAAATGTCATGCAGGATGAAGACATAGGTGAGAGATACGCCACACCTCACGCTACGATAGCGAAACCTATGGGAACAGGGAGGACTTTCGACTCGCCCACTGGGAGCGCATAGCATCTATTTTGAAAGATGTTTGTGCACAGAGGTGCATCATTGGCTATTTGATCAATGACACTACAGCCCGTGCTCCGTACGCAGAGTTGTGCCGACGCACCCATTAGAACCACACGCACAAGACACGGGCTCAGATGATGAACACATTATTAACGACAGCGTAAGAAATTTAGCTCACCTCCGGCATTGTGCTACATTCTGTATGGTAGATTTATTTCTGCAGCAGTAGCCTGTGTTCGCTCGTTTGAGACACACTACTACTGTACATAAGTACAATTTCAGGCCTTGGTCAAAATATGGTGGTGTTTCTTTGTGATGGGACAGCACATATGCATACGGTCGAATTTATGGCTTCGATACCCTTGTTGCTTCGGCCTCGTTTTCTCTGGTGACAGCAGTGCATATCTTGTGTTTCCTCCTTAGGGTACCGAGGAGAGTCGTCGGTACATTGCTCGCCAGGCTCCCGTGGCACGTGTATTCAACGCCTATAGTTGCGTGGGCTAGCTAAACTTCTCACAAGCTTGTTCCTCCGACGAGGGAGACCGGCGAAGCAGGATATTGAAAACCATTTAAAGTTCCCCGGCTTCAGAGGTTTGCCCAAGAAAAACCCGCCCGCCCGTTTAAAAAGTGTCTCCCGCTACCAACAACTGCAAGAGGTTCCGATTGCATGCAGCCGTTACTCACTCTCCTTCGGCATTCCTCCTGCCGTCACGCCCGTGAGCTCCGATGCCAACGTTCCGAGGGGGCACCTGGTACTGGCAAATTTACCAATTGTCTGCCATGTACCCCCTGGCTTACAGGGGTACGATGACAGAAAAAATGGCAGCTGCGGGTCCGACGCTCTTGGTGCATCTGTAGAACACTGGCGACAACCTCAGCGTTCCAAAGCAGTCAGGTGCAATGCTTGACGAGTGGTATCCCTGTTCTGCCACGCGCAAAGAAGCAACGCGTTAGCTCTGGCCGATACAAAGTCTATTCACACTTTGAGTCGGCAGCAACACGAAGACATCGAAGCACTGCCGTTGCAAGCGTAACCGTAAGGTTCCCCCGCACAGCCCAGCCTACAGTAGAGCAGGCTGTCTCGCGCATTCCTCGCTTCGTGGGAGCACACGGGCCAGCATGGCGTTGGTATCGGCTGCGCCACGTGAAACCGTGCCGGACCCCCCTGGGAATATCAATACAAAACGGGCCGGACTGGAACGCTTACACTTTCAACAACGTTGGGACTACAAGGCGATTACACCCAAGGCTAGATCCAGTTACGTCACGACCTCGAATAGATGTTCACCACGTCTGACCCCCCGCGTGTTTGATGTGTTTAAATCCCTTTCTAGGCTACTACATCTTCAACGAGCCGCTAAAAAAGGCGGTTGCCGAGGTCAAAGCCAAGGAAGCAGGGGAGCGCGCTGCAGCGGGAGGGGGGGGTAGAAGTCGCAGCGGTATTGACACCAACGGTAGTGATGGCGGCAGCGGCGTCAGCAGCAAAAGTACCAACGTAGAGGGTGGTAAGAATGCTGCACCGGCGGTGGCAGGCGTGGGGAATGGCAGATAGCGAGAGGAGATTTCGACCGCTTCGGGGCGTGTGTTGTGAGCGGGTTTTCGAATGGATGTTGGTGTTGGTTTCTATTGTTTGTACGTCGTAATGGCGCTCGTATCGGATATGGAAGGCCTTCTCAAAACAATGATTTGGTTTTGTGCAGCAGAATCAGGCATGCAGCATCTGCTGTGAACGTATTTGGTTGTTTACCTCTTGTTTGGTGTTGATATGCAGCCTATTGCTCTAGACCAGGAGGGAAACACCTGGTTGGTGCCAACGCGCAACAGTAGTGGTGTTGAAAAAATTGAAAAGTTACCTCAGGCCCCCTTTGTTCCTCCGGTACATAGACAGACGTGTCGATCCTGGAGTTTTTTTCCAGGAGATGGTGGAACGGGTTGGTTTTGCAGCAGCAAGGACCAGTGAAGCAGCACCGAGGAGATATCCTGCCAGTCCCTGCCATATTTCTTCAACACGACTGTTGTAGTTTACTGCTTCCTGCCACGTGCCCCCAATACGTTGCAATCCTTATCTCTCTCACAGTCGCATTGTCGCCACCTCCGCTCTGCCCTCCGCCAGCAGCATCAATCGCTCATTCCCGTTTGGGCGATGCTCGTCTGACCACGCAGGCCTTTGTACTTTTTCATCTCAAGTTCTGATCTTTCGCGACGGTTGACCTGCGCCTCCTTGCCATAAAATAAATTCCCTTGCCGGGAGCCCCGAACATACTGCGGGCACACATATTATAGTGTTTTTCAACTACAATACGGAGGGCAACAAATGCCGTGCGAGGATCGTCCCGGAATACCACCACGAATCAATAAACACTCCAGTTCTCCATGGGAGACCTGAAACGCCATAGACAGCAGTCACGTTTGTGAGGTTTACCGGTTCAATACCACGAGTATGACCGACAACCAGCCCACCGCGCGGGTCATCCACCTCCCAAAAACATATCGGGCGAAGGATGTTCCAGATCCATCCTTGACTGCACAAGGAAGATATACGTTTGGACTCCAACCTCACACGCCGCACACGACAGATCCCACAAGTGGGCCCCGGACAAATATGTCGTCGGAAAGCCAACCTTTCTGCGCAGAAAAATGCGTGAAATGTTATACTTCGAAGTATTCACCACACACAGATTGGGATGGAGAAACGATTACGTGTGCATAGTCTAGATCGAGCCTGGCTTTTTCTTTGCTAAGAAGGAAACTTGCCTAGATACCGATGCAGACACGGAGATACACATAGGCTTTGGTGCTGGAAGGGCAGACCTTGAGTCTTGTGTTTGTATGGCCGCAACTTGCCGCAACCTTAAGTGCTGCTTGTGAGTGCCGTCAACATGCAGCACACCTCAACACCCGAACCAACCTGCTGTTTATCTGAACACTGAAAAGACTCCACCACATCCGTTCGACTGTGGGTATATCTCGAATGGGTAGTCTTTCTGTGTGTGTTTTTAATTAAGGAATAATAAAAAGACACACAGAAAGACTACCCATTCGAGATATACCCACAGTCGAACGGGATGTGGTGGAGTCTTTTCAGTGAGTGGAGGAAAATTATTCCTTAACCATGCGCGCGATTCCAGAAGGCCCGAACCGGCACGGATTACACCGCGTGCTCAAACATCAACCCGATCAACGTTCAAGCTTGCACAAGAAGACCAACCGGCCTGCACCCCAACCTCTAAGGACAACGCACGGAAGGAATCCTCCAAGTATTGCATGCTTGAGAGATAAAACTTGCACATATAACTCTCTGAAATAGCTCGAGTTTGAGGACTCGCTCTTTCTGGCGGCGGTTGACAATAGATCGGGTGTTGCATTGAAACGGTGGATTGGCGATTGGCGGTCTTCTCGAAGAGCAACAGGAGACGCGATGACAACCTCGCCGCAATTCATGGCCCCTCCCATGGACGTACGAGTCCACGGATCCATTCCCGAAGGAACTGGTGACATCCTGACGCCAGAGGCCCTCAGGCAAGAGTTGATGTCCCCATTTTTTCGTGCAGATTGTTTTGAGAACAAATTTCTCAATTTCTGCGGCGTAGACTCATACTTCAACTCGAAGCTGTGAGCCCAATTTACGCGCCACTCCAGCTCCATTCTTTCTACAGGTAGATGAAATGTCGTTGTACTAAACTTCTACTCATGGACATACCCCTAATTTTGCACTGCTGATGTGGTAGGGAAATCAGGCAAGAACCCTCGTGGCCTAAAAATTCGTAGCTCACGTGATGGTATTTCAGTATGGTCTACTGCTGCGCTGTGCAGCAAGTATTCCGTAGTCTACGTTATTTTGTGTGGTCTAGATTACGGTCGATTACGCATGGCGTTCGTTTGTTAATCGAGTTTGTGCAACACTAAACCGATACTTATTATCCGAAACGACTTCTAGTAGCTCTTCGGTGTCGGTTTTGGATGGATTGTCCGTAAAATGTGGTTTGACAATACAGGAATTGACCCTTCCTCTCGGGGCATTGTCCTTTATCTCGTATACACAGAAGTGACAAACTTAAACTTGGTACAATACAAGCATTCTTTGTGCAGCTCTCGAGAAGACCCAAGCGGTACCGACGTGACAGTGAAATTGTCGAAGGGGCTCTCGCGATACCGTTCAAAGCGCTCTCCGTGCTTCAACGTTGGGCTTTCACCTACAGCAGTTTTCCAGGCACACGGCGGGAGCATGCACTTGTGTTGGTATCAACGTTCCACCTCTAGACTACAAGGGATAATTCACCTAACAGCATGCCTACCCCGCCGCTGAGAAGGGGTGCGTGCGATGCCGTAGAACCCAGAATAATTGCGTGCGAATGCCTTTGACAGAGTATGTAGAGAAACAGGGAGCCACGCTGTCCCGTCTCCTGCATTGCCATTCGGCCAGGTTCCTCGGAGTCCTGCACCAAAACTTTGAGCAACGCCGTCAGCAGCTCCTACGCGCGCGAGAGACAAGGTAGGAGAACGAACGGCGGTGGTATCTACTACAGTACCATTAATCACGTTTGTTTTACGGCGTATTTTCGATAGAAGATGCAGTGTTTATCCCGCTGGTTTCCTTGCTGAAGGGGGGACGCCATTGATGTCTTGAGTGAAGACCCTCCGTTACCGAAACGCAAAACGATCTCGTCAGTGTGTGTGGTTGTTATGTGGTTGCTCCTAGTCGTGGCGATGTGGCATATCCACGAAATATGTAGCTAGCTCTGCAACCAAGGGGGAAAGACGGGGGGGTGCACCAAGGTATTTTTCGCATGGTAAACGTGGGTTCGGTACCACCTCGTACCATGAGGGTAGTTCGCCTTTGGTTGTGGGCCTTCGGATGTATGACTTTCGCTCGGACCCTCGCAGGCAGAAGGAGTTCGACGCTGGCGTTTTGCCGGACTTCTTGCCCGAGACCAGGCACGTCCGAGATGACCCTTCCTGGCGGGTGAGAAGAACAAGCACGCATACGATCGAAAAGCATGCTTTTTGACGAGTGTCCCTCCATTGGAAACACCGGCAGGCTTTTGTTGCGGTTATTTTGCCAGTGTGTAGAGAGGGAGGTTACGAGGGCTGCTTCGAAGCAATGCCTTTCGTACTCTGTTGAGTCTCCCTTGGATGATCCCCTGACAAACAAGCGGGGCTACGAAGTAGTATCATGCTTTTCTGCCAAAACACGGAGGCTCTACGCGATGAAAGATCTGGCTCGGAGTAGGAGAGCATAGGGTGTAAAGTGCACATTAATCAGGACCGCATCCGGACCCCTGTAACGCCAAGCAGTAGCTCTACTATGGCACACACGTTGCACACACGCTGCCATGCATGAATGCCTAAGCTCAAACATCTGGAAACGGCGCTGAAAGTATTTCTTCGTCAGGGGGTTCCTCCGTCCACTTTACTCCCCGTTAAACTTCATACCATGGACTCGTTTCTCGGGACCCCGTGTAGAGAAAAACTCCCGCGCGCGTGCGATTTGGACCTTTCTTGGTTTCTCTCGGCCCCGCGCTTGACACATGAACGCACGATGACCCAGGTGGCGGAGGCGCCGGCCGACCTGATGGACAGGCGCGTCGAGATCACCGGCCCCGTGGACCGCAAGATGGTGAGAGAGAAAGAGAAAGAGAAAGAGAGAGAGAAAGAGAGAGAGAGAGAGAGAGAGAGAGAGATTCGACTCAACTCCCGCCTATTTGTGTACTCTGCGGTGCCGCTCTTTCGGTGAGGTCCTCGAGTCGCCTTAAGTGTATCTCCGCTAGGTTCTGTGAACGGTTCTTCCTGTGTGCGGCAATGACGGTTCATGTGGTGCGTAGTTGCTACATTGTTACCGGTTTCCGCGGATTTGGTCTCGAGTTTCCTGCTATAGAAGGCCATTCAAAGGACACTATCCTACTATTCGAAGGACAGTCATCTACAGGTGTGAGTTTGTGTTCTCGTTTTTTTCAATGTTCTCACATGAGCGAAAGCATTGGCGTTCAGAGTTGGTCCAACTTCAAGTGTGCACGCGTATGCGTACGCCTATCCATCGGCACATAACCGGCATCTCGGCGCGCGTGCGGCAGGTGATTAACGGCCTCAACAGCGGCGCCAGCACGTACATGGCGGATTTCGAAGACTCGAGCGCGCCCACGTGGGTCAACATGGTGGGTTGTCGTTCGTCAGAGGGGCATGTTGGCCCCTCCCGTAGAGAACCTTGCCGAAACAAGTCACGGTCCGCAGGCTACCGTACCAAAAACAGTTGAACCATACATGCGTGCACCAGTTCTTCCAAACGGGAAGGGGTGCTTCGCGGATCAGCCAGCTAGCCGTTTTCGAGGCAAAGCAATACTGTAAGATTGAACTCGGTCGAAACGGCACGCGGGCCCGCCAATGACCGCCACGGTAATCCATACCCTTGCCCCTCGGTAGAAGGAAGCTGGATTTGATATTCGCCCAAGGGTGCCGAAGTGCAGTCCCTCTGCCGCAGACACTCCGAGTCACAGAGAAACACGTCCCCCCAGAAACCCGTTATGCACGAGACCCCATTCTCGACTCTACGTTCAACAACGCTGGGACGGCTGGGATGTGGCGGGGGTGAACGCAGGTGGAGGGTCAGTTGAACCTGCGCGACGCAGCTCGTCGGGATATCTCGTACGTCAGTCCCGACACCGGCAAGCACTACGGGCTGACGAAAGGCGCCAAGCTGGCGGTGCTCCTGGTGCGGCCGCGCGGCTGGCACCTTGACGAAGCCCACGTAACCATAGACGGCAGGTGAACTTCTGTTCTTGCTTTGATTTGATTGGTGCTACTATTCTTGAGGGGTCGGGGTAGAAAATCGAACACGAAAGGCGTCTCCCTAGGCTCCGGGAGCTCCCGCCCCCCTTCCCCCTCCCCGTCTCGGGTAGGCGGTCCCGATGTAGAGATGGTTTTTCTCTTGCGAAACGAAACCGTAAGCCGCACGAGCGACGCGCAACAGCGCCTGACGACGACAAAGAATACTGACAACTGTGCAACGGCTCCTCATCAACCGGGTGTGAAGGGGGGGCAATCAAGGTAACACCGCCGACGCCACCACCAATGTTCTGCATGCCACCCACGACAAACAACGAAAACAATTCCAGGCCGCTCTCAGGCGCCCTGTTCGACTTCGGCCTGTACTTCTTCCACAACGTGTTCGCGCTCATGAAGCGAGGCACGGGGCCGTACTTCTACGTGGCCAAGCTGGAGTCCCACCTCGAGGCCCGTCTGTGGAACGACGTCTTCGTCCTCGCTCAGAAGCTGCTCGGGGTGCCCGTGGGAACCATCAGGTACACAAACTCATTCATTAGAGCGTTTGCACGGCACCAGGCTTCTTTCCGCCGCAGGACGAAGCTTCGCTCCCCTCACTGCAAAATTACCCAGTATCCACCCTCAGACATGGTTGGTTCTCTTTTGTCGTTGTTTCCGCTCGTTTCGAAGGCCTCAGAGTATTGAGAGGGGGCTCGAACGCACCCAGGCCCCCTCTGGCGACCCCCTTCACCCTAGGCTTCCCTTTGCTCCCTTCCTAACCCCTACGTAAAACTCGATTATTTTTTTCGATGCCGCCTCCTGCAGCACCCGAGAGCCCTCTTGCCACCTCCTCTGCCTCAGTCTTCCCTTCCCTCCGACCCTAGCCCCTTCGTAAAGCTCGATTATTTTGTGTCGATGCCGCCTCCTGCAGGGCGACCGCGCTCCTCGAGACGATCACCGCGGCCTTCGAGATGGAGGAAATGCTGTACGAGCTCAGGGACCACTCGAGCGGTCTCAACTGCGGCCGCTGGTAAGCTCGAGAACACACAACACACACAACGATTGAACGTTGTCTGTGTTTCCCGAGCTCAGAGAATAAAATGAGTGCTTCTGTGTCAGCGGCAACCTAAAAAAGGCTCTTGTGATAACGTCCCTTCCCCCTCCCCCCCGGCCGCGCGTACCATCGCCGCCGCCGTCGCCCTCCTGAAAGGGACTACATCTTCTCCTACATCAAGAAGATGCGGGCTCACGCGGACAAGGTCACCCCCGAGCGCAAGTTCCTCACCATGGAAGCCCCGTTCATGGAGGCCTACGTGCAGCTGCTGATCCGCACGTGCCACAGCCGCGGGGCGTTCGCGATGGGAGGCATGGCGGCGCAGATCCCGGTGAAGAACAACCCCAAGCTGGCGGCGCAGGCCCTCGAGAGCGTCAAGAAGGACAAGGTGAATGAGTGACCGGCTGGCTGGTGTAGACGGGCTACTAACGGCTGGAAAGACGGGGGGTGGTCACCGAAAAGCTAACCGCACGCGATCCGCGTCGTAGTTGCTTGGGGTCCAGGGATCGGCGTATGGTTTTGAGGACAAAAGCCCCGAGATAGTCAAAGCTGTCGAGAGGAAGCCTGCTTCTGGAGTAGATAACGAAAAATATTGCCGGAAGGCGTGAGCTGACTTGAGCGGGTCGATGCGGTCGCCACCTGTCCGAGCGGTTGCGGGATGTGTATTGACTGGCGGGTCTCAGCAAAACGCCAAACATTCCCAACATTCCTGTCCGGGGGATTCGAGAAGAAAGGCAATGGTGAGGGCGGCGCCTGAACCAAGAGAGGGTTAGCAAACAGGAAGGAAAGAGAAGGAGCGTCACCAAGCTGTGTTCTCATGTATGCTGCGGCAGAAAAGTCATCGGCATCGCATGTTGCAAAAAAAACACGCCCCCCCCCCCCTCTGAACACCTCTCCAGCTGCGCGAGGTTAAGGCGGGGCACGACGGGACGTGGGTGGCCCACCCGGCCCTGGTGACGGTGGCGATGGAGATCTTCAACGAACACATGCCTCAGCCCAATCAGCTGTCGTTCGTCCCGGAGTGCTCCGTGTCAGCGCAGGACCTGCTGCGGACCCCGGACGGGGGAGAGATCACGTGAGTGGAGGGAGCAAGACAGCCACGACAATACGGCATTTCGATGGAAATCGAGCAGAAGGGTGCCGTGGTATTGCACGCGTAGCCGTGTGCAGCAACAGCAGCAGCAAAGCAACAGCAGCGATACTAGGATGAGACGAGGCGGAGGGCGTTTTTTTTATTCAAAGATGTCTCTACTCGTCGAGCGCGTGTGTACTGGTGCTGGGATGGGGCGGGCTAGGAAAACGTAATGTTGTACGCTGAGAAAGAGGGGTAGGGCATGATGGGGCGGGGCCGCGGGGCACGTATCGTCCGATTGTACGAGTATCAAGCGCCTCGGCGGGTTTCTCCGGTACTATCCGTGCGTTCGATTTTACTGCGGGGAATTGGCATTTTAGAACGAATGTGCGAAATGTCGCCTTCGTCATGACCATCTTGGTGCCGAACTCGTGGCATTCACGCAGGAATGCCGAAGCCACATAAAAATACACCGCAAGATGTGTAGCGTCTTGTCTGCGATCGATCGTCGTCGTTTACGTCCCGTTCGACTGCTATGGGATCGCAGACAACACGGGTTGGAGGAGAACGTGGAGGTGTGCATCTTCTACGTCGAGAGCTGGCTGCGCGGCAACGGCTGCATCCCGGTCAACTTCAAGATGGAAGATGCAGCAACCGCCGAGATCTCTAGGGCGCAGGTATCTATATAGGAGGCGGGCGTCCCCCCCCCCCCCCCCCCCCCCCCCCCCCCCCTCCCCCCCCCCCCCCCCCCATTAGACCCCCCCCCCCCCCCCCCCCCCCCCCCCCCCCTGGGCGCCCGCAGCGTGGAGGCCGCTCTGATGAGGTTCCGCCGGACGGTGTCGAGGTCAGGGCACCTTCAGGAGCTCCGGTGGAAGAGGTACAGTGGGAGATGAGCCTGAACCACAACCGCGCACCGGGACCGTGGATTTTCTTTTGTGCCAGGAATTTTCGTATTGCAGGCCGGGTTTATTTCTATTTCTTTTTGATTTTCGTTGCTATTTATTCAATGTACTACTCGAAGTATATTTTCTGCTATTGGGAGTTTTTTTTTGTTGTTGAGAAAAGGACAACCTTCTCTCTCCAGGACCTCGTTTTGGGCTCGTCGCGCGGAAAGTAAACGTTTAAGCGAAAATACGTCTCCAACGGTCATGTAAGAGGTTCCAACGGTAATACGACAACGCGACGGCCCGAGGTTAACTTCGGCACCCATCCCGTGGTGTAAAGAGAGGGTCTTCCCGTGTTTCGTGGCAAGTCGAGAGAGCCTTGGTAAAGTCAAGAGCAGGCTTACCCCCTTGGCTGGTATCGCGATGTGGTCCTGTTGCCGTATACCGTTGCGTACGCGATGCGTACGCCTGGTCGTATATTCTTACGTGGTACACACGCAGGCACTTCGAGACCACCGCCGAACGGAAGAAGCGCAAGTTCAAGGAGAACAGGCGCAAGGATCGGATCCAGCGTACCCGCGAAAGAAGGGCGAAGGAGATGCAGTTCTGAACTTGTTTTGGGGGGGTTAGAATCGGCATCCCGCAGCGGGTGGGTATTTTTATTCGCACGGTACATTCATGGCAGTCCGTTCACATTCTTCCCCCAAAGGGTATAAAAGTTTGTGATTTCCCGCAGAGGTTTGTCATTCGGCTAGGATATCCACCACGAGTCACCAGCAACGACAACGGCACCGCTGTCGCGTGAAAATGGAGACCCAACTTAGCCGAGTCGTACTTCATCCAGTATGTTGGCTAACCTACTGTAGAGCTATCGTAGCCTACTGATGCGAAAAAGCCAGGCGCTATGTTCGTGGGCACGGTGCCGCCATAGCCAGGAGGTGGAGTTGCGCTCTTTGTTGCTCCTTTCCGAGGGGTGCAAGCGAGATCGTGAGATTTTGTTGGGGTGTACAGCAGTAACAAATCCACCAGCTTTTGCCGGACCATGTGTTTCCGCCGGAAGGTGCCCATCGCGGCAGACCCTTTTTTAGGAAGTTAACATGATCGTCTGCCCGTTCGAGATATAACCACAGCAGTCGAACGGGACGTGCTCAAGTCGTGCAAGAAAATGGACCAACCCTCTAGGAAGCGAGAGCTACACACACACGCTGCTCTTTTTTGTGCCTCGTTCCTTGGCTCACGTGAATTTGTTTCCGCGCCTCCCCTTTCTCGATCATGCCGTACCTGCTATGTACCATGCCTAATGTGTATGCTATCCGCTGCTTGGAAGTAGATGCTCTGTTCTATGTCCACTAGACGCTGACACACTTGACCCACCTGCTTTGTATCATGCCCTGTGTGCTATGCGTCCACTAGACGCGGAAGGTGCCCTTGTGCGCTTCGGCTCAACACTGCCGTCGTCTCCACACTCTCTTTCCCCCCACGGTGCTCCCTCCGCTGTTCTTGCCGACCCACGATTCTACGTCAACCCTATCTATCCCTTACAACGCCGCTTTCCCTTGTTTTTTGTCTTGTTTTTACTGAAGGAACTTCGAGACTGTGGCGGAGAGGAAGAAGAGGAAGCGCGCGATGAACCTGAGGAAGGACAAGATCCAGCGGTCGCGCGAGCGCAAGGCGAACGAACACAAGTTCTAAATTCGAATCCTTTTTTTTTCGTGCATGCTGACGGTTGGGGGAGGGCGGGCGGGGGGGGGGGGGGGGGGGGCCCCCCCCCAAAAAACAACCTTTTTTAAATTAGTGTTTTTTAGAAAAAAAAATAT
>FN649751.1:4049894-4072631 GCA_000310025.1 Ectocarpus siliculosus | reverse complement strand
GGGGGCCCCCCCCCCCCCCCCCCCCCCCCTGTCCCTATTCTGACCCACTCCTCCCATTGGTCGACACGCTAGCGACCTAGCCTCACGCACCCAATCATATTGATAGCTGTTGGTTGCTTTGGTGCATACATACCCCGGATGTTCATATGCAACAAAATAATACAAATTAAACGGTGGCCTCATCACTCACTCGCTGATACTGATTGCCGGCGTGCGCACACTCGTTTTTTTTTTGGCCTCCGCATGCGGGTGTACCATCATTCCGAACTAAAGGTCTGGCAATGGGTCCACCACGGCGCCTCCACGTCCGACGGCATCGAGATTACCCCTCGCCTCGTGCAAGATATCGCGGAGAGGGCCACCCACAAACTCCTATCCGCCTCCGGCGGCGACGGCGGCGGCAAGTTTCGCCTGGCTGGGCGGCTGACAGCGAACATGATGACCGCGCCCGAGCTGGACGACTTCCTTACGTCCGTGGCCTACCCCCATATCGTCAACATCTCGCACGGCCGCCTGTAGGAGAGAACGAGAGAGAGAGAGAGATCCTTCTACCGTCACGGGTCTCGTCAATTCCGCCGTCCGTGCGACCCCCCCGCCACTGTCGTCTTCTATTACCACCCCCCGACCACACATTTTTCTATTGTCGCTGATCTGATGAATTTTGTTCTCGTACATGAGAGGGGCAACACGTTGTTTGGTGTGCAGTCGCGTCGTGGGTGGGGATGGGCACTGTGCTAATGTCGTTGGTGGCGTTATTGTTGGTAGTGTCCTTGTCGTTGTCCTTGGTGTACAGAGGACTAATTGTAGGAGTCCACGTACCCATGGTAGATACATATATTTGGGCGCAGGTGTAAAAATATTTTTCAGGCAAGGAGCACCAGCCGCCTTCTTGTCCAACCGATGGTTCTCTGATCCGTGCGACGGAACCGCACAGGGGATCTGCGGTGAAGCATACGTTTTTTTTTCGGGGGCTTGCATCGAAGCTTGGTCTTGTTTACGTTCGAAAGCCCTCTTGCTTCGGTCGGCATCGAACAACATAATGACAATGCAGAATGCACCCGTCCGTTCGGCAGGAAGTAAACGCCTCAAGCGTACCGGTTGGACCCCATCGCCGAAAGGACAAAGCGCTGGTACTCAATGTGCATCATCGCTACGAGTCTCGGCATCCACATGCCTCACGCGTGTTCGCCGGCGACAATCCGACGAACAGCCCTGCGGCGGTGCGCGGCATGTACTGTGGTACGAAACAGCACTGCTGTGCACGCTTGCGTCGATACCAAGCCCATGCGCTTGTGCCGTCATCCCAAATCACAGCTCGGGCGAGCAGATGCATAGCAGCAGCAAAATGTTGTCGTGTTGTTACTGTCCCAGGCGCGAGAGCCAGGGTTGACGAGAAACTTCGAGACGGTCGTGCCGCCCTCGCACCTAGGCATTTCACTGCCGGCTGGTAGATAGATAGACAGACCCCGGTGTGCTGCTGGGTGCTCACATTCATTGCAGACGCTACTATCATTATCAATATTATACAAGTAATCAAGTAATCGTTTCCTTCTACATCATCACAAAAAAATGAAATAAACCGACAGACAACTCTCGTTGAAATATCCGAGTCTCAACGAAAGGAGCTCGACGATCAACACGTCACGTCAATGGCATGACACAGCTTCAAAAATATATACATGTCCATGACGTCCCACACGACGCGGCCCCTGCTATGCTACGAGTCCAGCGCGGGATCCTATTAAATAGTAGTGCCCAGGCAGTTTTTCCACTAGCACAACAGCAGCAACAAACAACCTGCGTCTGTCTCCAACACACTGCCTACGCGCGCGACACTCATGCTACATACCCACAGCCATGTGTAGTCGGCAACAGGAATTCTGCTCCATCGTGAAGAGCACGCGACCGCCGCACGTCCGCCGAGGTCCTACCCCCCACCCCCCCAGTAAACAAGGTTATTTTTACATATACATGGCGAACTTGAAGAACAAAACACGCATGGGATCTAGCTGCTACAAAGCATTTTCACATGCTCTCGACTGCTTGGCGGCGCCGTCTTTTCTCGGCCTCTGTCTTCGCCGGTAGTGGGAACTCGACTCTGTATCTGTTCAGCGGACGTGGCGAAGAGGCGCGTGAGGGGGGGGGGGGTACGGTGAAAAACGACCCCAGAGAAGATTCAAAATAGCGATCAGGGGGAACGGGTGGGCGAGAGAGAGTGCGACTTGAACGTTGAATTACTCAGATAGGGTTTGGTGGTGCTTTGGTGCTTGACCTGCACACAAAACAGGACCTAAGCGGGATGAAACTGGATCTCAGCCAGGATAAGGAACCAGGACTACCGTGGTTGTGCAGATGATCGCACCCCACCTAGACCCGACTTTCATACAGCTTGATTGCCCCACAATCAAGAGGGTGCTGTCAAAAACCGACCGATAGGTCTAAGGAATCTCGACGACATCGTTTTCGAAACCGCCCTTTTAAGCAGTCGTGACCTCTCGGTTGTGGAGCAACCAAACATTAAACTCTTTCAAAGGGGGTGTGCGATTCGCTGTTAGTAAAGCACAAGTGCGGTATTAGATCCCGTTCCACCCCCGCAGCAACGACAAGCCAATGAACTACCAAGAACTCGAGGGAAAAGAGTCACCTACAGACAGCAGTGCCGAGGGTCGGCAGCAGCAGCAGCTGTTCGGACAACACCGAGGAGCAGGGCGACGCTACACGGTAAGGAGCCAAACCGACAGCACGCTCTTGGCTTACCCCCTCTTGCCCGATACTGTAGCATACCACTACACCCGACGAGACTACAAACGATGTGCACGTCTCCGCCAATTCGCCCGCCCGTTTCCACACGACTACCGTCTCCCAAAGGGCGGGGGGCTAACTCGCTTCGCTGCTGTCACCGACTAGACCTGCCCCGCTTTCATGCAAAACACGCCCGCCATCGTCTAAGGCTGGCTCTTCAATTCGGCAAAACCTTTTCCGCAGAAGAAGCATCAAACACAAACGTACCTGACGGTGAGGTTCCCTCGTACTCGTTGGTCCTTCTGGGACGGCATCCCCTCTCCCCGGACCACGGTCTCCTGGGAGGACGTCGAGAGGCCCGGCTCCGTAACCATGACCTTTCTACCGTCGAGGGTGTCGATCGGGATAGTGAAGCCTGCAAGTGCACCGATTGATTCGCCGGTTACATTCGGTTAGGTCCTTTGGTTGGTTCGTTCGTTCATCAATGCACGTGAGGGAGCGTGGAAAGTGGAAAAGTCGCATGCTCGTGTACCTCACAGCGGTGCAAACGCATGTGCGTTTGCCACGACCCACTCGCACGCCTTGCACGAGTTATACGCACGTCAGATCTACGCGCAACGAAAATCCCTACTTTTCGAGGAAAACAAGGCGCAGCTTGGTTGCTAATATGCAAGCACCTTTGAAAAACTCTCAAAAAATAGAAAGTGCAAACGAACGTTTGGGGCGCACGTGTGTGTGTGCGCGCGTATTTCTTTCAACAGCATCTATGATACCGCTTGAATCGACCGGCCTACGAAAGGACATGAGTCTTACCGCCAAACCGCCGCGTGTGTGCGTGTTCTTTTTTTTTTTTTTCCATCCATGCTGCGCACCACAACACATTGACCATAGCAACCATGCAGACGGCACAAGTAGCCTTGTTTGCACCCACCCACCTGTCAACGCCTGCTCCAGCGTTATGATGACGGTGCAGATGAGGTCATGGTCCTCCCTCGTGAACCTGGGGTGAGGCTTGGTCTTGATCACGAATACAATATCTGCCGGGCCAAAACAAGTGGGATGAGATTTCGACGCACGGGGGGACGCACACTAAGTAAAAACCCGCGCGAAAGGGACGAGAAAAAGTTACCATGGCGTACCCTGCAACGTTTTGAATCCCCGTGACTGAATGAACCCAGCATATCTAGACAGCGCCGGAGTCAACAAACATTTGGGAAGGGAGGGGAGGGCGCCGACCGCGCGTGCCTCCGACGGGGCCAAACGCTTTCAATCCGAAAACATCAAGACACAAGCCGAGCACGTCACAAAGAAAAGGCTGATCGATGCGCAGACGCTACCAACACATGTACGGAAAGCCGCATTTCCGACGACGCTCTAAAAAGCCCAACGGAGGTCAAACACACACCCCTTGCACAGCAGCACGCGATTTCGCTGCAATCGAGGCTGATTAAAAAAAAAGAGAAGAAAAAAACGCCTACAAACGGAAGAAAAACACCCACCGGCCGGGAGCATGCCTGGTTGCTCGTCGCCCTCCTGCTTGTAGGTGATCTTCGTCCCATTCTTCCAGCCGGGCTTGATGGTGATCGTCTTGTCGACTTGCGCCTCCCCGGTTGAGGTCTGCCGTCATCACCCCAAGCGGCCGGTTCGTTCGTTCATTCGATCGTATCAATTGTTTTTTAGTCGGAAAACGGAAGGAGAAACACGGAGGGCAGGGAGGAATGAGAGAGTCGGCACCTGCTGACAAGCGGCGTAAGGGGTGTCGTCGGTTCATCTCGCTTCTACAGTACCCTAAAGCGGTAGCAGTCTGTTGGGTGAATGAGAAAATGGTGCTACCGTTCGGTCGGTGAGAGAAAACAACTATCCGTTCAACAAGAGCATAGTGAGAAACGGACCATCCGTTCAACCACAACATATTCAACAAGAACACAATACCGTTGGGGGAACAGCTCCAGATAGACAACCAGATAGGAGCCCCACTTGTGCGGGACCGAGACAGCTCGACAAAAATAACAGGTGAGGCGACGCCCAGGCCCGGGTGGCCAGAGACAGAGACGGAGACAGAAGCAGCACCCAATAACAAGAAGGGCGACTGCACAGCACAGCACAGCACCTTCAAATTGCTGGTAAATAATATGAAAAACCAACGGAGGAAGGACCCAAAAGCACGCCCACGCGAAGAGAACGAAGGGCCAAGCCCCGAGAACTCACGCATGTATGTGTAGTCATGGAAACACAAGAAAATATATTTATTACACAACACACACCGGGAGGAAGGAAGTCCGGGTACAAAAAATTATTTGGGGCGTTTTACTTCCCCGCTAAAATTCAAGTCCTTTTCAGAGCTCAGCATGTCGGCGCGGCTAACGTCGACATGAGAAATGGCAAGCTGCTTCCTTCCCTCACCCACCCCCCAAAAAACAAAAATCACCTTAGCTACCATACTGCTGCACCATACCACATCACAATACATCACATGACATGACACCTCTCACCTTCTTGGTGATTCTCATCCGCTTCGAGGACCCCTGGTACAGCTCCTCCAGCGACAGGTTCAGGCAGTGCTCCACCGGCGGCGCCTGGCGCCTCGCCGCCTTTGGAGGGGAAGAAGAGCCTGCCGCCGGCATGCCTCCACCGAAGCCACCACCCATGCCGCCCATTCGCATCCCGTTCAAGCCCGCCCCCATCGGGAAACCCTCTCGGCCGACGGCTGAGTTATGCATGGTCGATTTCCGTTTGCGGGGAAATAATACGGCAGTGGGTGGGTGTAAAGGTGTGAAAGTTGTCGGTCAGTAGTATGTCACGGAACATGACATTTCATTGAAATAGGGGGAGATTTGCATGGGGAGGAAGGGGCGGACAGGGAAAAAAAAAAAAAGTGGCGGACTAGATCAACTGGTCAGAATCTACGACAACCGCAACCGAAAAACGAAACAGAGCAGAGCAGCAACAACATCAACACAACAAGGGATTTGAATACACCGGGTTGCCTGAATATGTTGACCCCTCGTTGCACAAGTGACCCCTCGTTGCACAAGTGTCGGTAAGAAGCCAAACACCTTGCTACACAAAGAGCGCGACGTTGGCGAAATAGGCAGTCGGCCGGTTGCTTGTATAGATGTAATGCCCATGAACATTGGGGAATTTTCGCATCGTTTGAGTGCTTCTCCGGAGTTTCAGCTCTCGAGCTTGTGGGTACGACAACTTCGAGCATTTGTCTGCCCCCACCCCCCCCTCCTCCGATGTGCACCCAATACAATACGTCTAATGGATAGGGGTTGATGAAATCGCACAGATACAGGAGGACATCAAGTGTCCACCTCCTACCCTACGTCGCCCAACGCATTGACGGGTGACCATAGTACCCCCTATTTGCCTTTCATAGCTTGTGGATGTGCTGACAGAGTGTATTGTACGATTTGAAGTTCAGCTCATGTATTATTACACCATGGGAACACAACTTCGAAATACAGCAGTTACTGAGTGATCATTGCCGGCCGGAGTCTCATAGGTGCTCGCACTCCTTGCACTCAGAGCAGCAGCGGCTGCGATCGTGTCGCTTGGCAGTTTCGTAACTATAGCAATAGACTTAGGTCATGTGTGGCCTGCAGGTGTGCGGTAGCGAGGAGAAACGTACATGATGATCATGCGTGCTGGCTCTATTTCAAATTATCGCGTTGGGTATAGTAGAAGCATGGACGACGAAAGTTCGGACAAAACGCACGACGCACTTGCAGCCGCCACCGAGTGCGTGCCTGACTTATCGCACCATTTCAAGCGGAACAAGTCCTAAGGTACACCCGCGACTCACCGTGGGTGGCGGGAGAAGAGGAAACATAGGACAGAATCGGCATCAACCAACAGGAACGTTTTGTTGAAGCAAAGCACACACCCGAGCCTGACAAAGAGCATCACACCCACCCACCACACCTTCGTTGATGTCTCCGGTGCCGAACATGGACTCGAAAATGCTGAAAGGGTCGCTCCCGTGGAACCCTCCGCCGCCGCCGCCGCCGCCCGTGCTGAACGAAAAGGTCTGGTGAGTCCCTCCCCCGCCGCCACCGAACGGCGAGGCTCCGCGCGACCGCGTGAAGGGCATGCCGCTTTCCTCCGAAGACCCTCCGCCTCCCCCGCCAACGCCTGGACCTAGGCCAGCCTCGCCGAACTGGTCATACAGCTTCTTCTTCTTGTCGTCGCCCAGCACTTCGAAGGCCTCGCTGATTTCTGGGGTGTGACCACGGGGGAAAACAGCAAGCAGGGCGCACCCACGGCGGGAGGTCGACTCGGTTAGTTTGTATTTAGAAATCAAAGAGACTTTCTAGAAGGGAGACGTGCAACTACAGCAGTATTTAGTCTACAGCAGTGCTGCTGTAAGTACCCTCTGATGTGTAGCACACCACGCAAGCAACGCGCACGGAGGCTCGAGGGAAAGAAAAGGTCCACCGCCCTTTGGTAGCACAGGGCACTACCGTGACGAGCACCCAAACCCCCAGTAGCTCGGACAGAAACCACGTGTGCTTGCAGCAAGTTAGGTTACATACCTTGGAACTTGGCTGTATCGCCCGTTGGCTTGTCTGGATGAAACCGGAGAGCGAGCTTCCGGTAGGCTTTCTTGATCTTCGCGGCATCCGATGTGCCCTTGGGCACCCCCAACACGTCATAGTAGTTCTTCCCCATCTGGTCTTGTGGATGCTGTGCAAAGGTTTTGTCTCTCTCTCCCTCTCCCAGCGGTTGTTGTGTGTATGGGGGGGAGGTTGTTGGACTAATGTACTGCTGTGGACGACACTGCTGCTACTGGTGAACGTTCGAACCTTCGAAACCGATTGGCCCGATTAGCCCGATCAGCTGAGGCGATTGTTCCAGAAGCCGGGTTTTCAAGGTTCTCGAGGCTTTTTTCTATGCGCGAAAAAAAAAATAGAGATAGATACGAGCCTTTTCAGAAAGTGTCATGGACTCTCACACGTACGCGCTCCAGCATGACGAGGAACTTGTTGGCACCTTGCGAGAGCTTGAGACTTTGCTTCCGCAGCGATCTCCCAGGTAAAGAGGGAACTTTTTGGGTGCGGGTCAAAAGTCGAAAAGCACAAAAGCACTGCAGTGTACCGAGAGGCGGCGCAATCGTAAACTTTCGGGCAGTCGGGCAGCGGGGGTGGCGTGTGGTCTTGTGTCGATGTTGCTTTGTGTGTGTGCGGTACGTGACAAGTGACCGTTGGCGTCTGCAAGATACTATTCCCCCACCACTATCTGACAGTATGTATACCATAGACGACACAAGATAACACACCCCGGTGATGACATGTTGGGCTTCAATAATATTGTCACCGGGTGTGGTATCCTAGGGTGTGTGGTATCTTATGTAGCCCGGGTGATAAAGTGCAGCTTGCAGAGGTCCGTCCCTAAGGGGGTGTGATAAACCAGGGGGTGTGGTAGCACGTCCGAACACCCACAGGGTGTGTTTGGGGGTGATGAGGGTGTGTGATACAAAGGGGGTGTGATGATAACACTGCTTGTAGAGTTGACCTGCTTGTAGAGTTGAACCGCTGCTGCCGCGCGCTTGAAGGGCGTGTGGCTGCTGCTGGTGAGGCGATGCAGTGGCTGTCATGTTGGCGCATGTTGCTGTGCCAGCTGCTGCTGCTGTTAGATCAGCAGCAGCAGGAGAACCAGCCGTAGCAAGTTCAAGAATGGATCTATGTTGGGTTTTCGGACAAGTGGATCGATCACAAACAGCAGGGTATGCATGTAGCATACCTGTAGGGCAACAATGGTCGTTGCGCTACATAAATCACGGGAACTAAGACTCCGTCTCTGTGCGTGTCGACGCACACACACCTGGTGATGTATTTGTAGTTCCCCCGAGTTGTTGTGGATTTATTCAGGGCACTGTATACTACTATGAAGCATTTCATGTTGTTGTCATGTTGTACCCTGAGCGGAGTACTATGTTTTATTCTTCTTATTTCTTGAGAGCGACGGACGAGGAGGAAGTCCCTGAAACAAATGGTATTATCAGGTGAACCCAGTATCGCCGCCACCACCACCAGCATCACCACCAACTAAAACAACGAAAATGTTTTGCTCAAAGAAACAGAAAAGTCGAAAGCCTCAAGTCGGCATAGGCGCTGCCCAAGGCGGCTACAAGTACTGCTGGTTTCACCTGACATTTTTACTGTACGTAACCCCATGTCCGCAAAACATGCTACAAGTGGAAAAACCTTGCGCAACACGCAGCACCGCGATGCTGTAGCACTGCTCTCTCGTTCTCCCGCACGCTCGCGGCCGACTTTCCTCGTTGTGCTCATTGCATCCTACTCTAATGTTGGTGAGTTTTATAGTCTGATGTGTGTCCCCTACTCTAGTTCAGAACCCCGCCGGTTGCCGTTGCATGGCATAATATCGACATTCTCCCGGCAAGATCGTCTCAGAAAGCCCGAAGAAATAACCTTTCCGATGTGTGCGCTCCGCACGTAAAATGTGGTGTGTACCGGTATGGCGTGGCTTGCCCTTTTGGCTGCGAACATGGGGAGTGAATGGCGACTGGGTTAGATGATAGCGTGTGCGCTGTAAAGGACTCCATCTCCGCACTAGGAGGGTAACCGTTAAATTCAGCCCGCACAAACTGTTCTTTTTGTTCTGTATGTTTTTTGTCCCCAGCACCCGTTATAAGTAGCGGCATGGACTTCCCACAGCTGTCTCTGGAATTGCCAACCAAGCCCGCGGGAAGACTATCGCGTCATGGAGGAAACTGTCCCTCGCACAAGAAGGTACATAGCCGCACAGCGGTATTGTCATCAAAGTCCGCCTCACAAGTGGATCTCGCGATGCACCGCACCCGCCATGGTGCTTTGCTGAATACCCTTCCCCCGCGGCGATTCCCCTTTTTTTTCGCGATAGGGATGCCAAGGCCTGTGGTCTATCGACTGCGGTCGAATCTGACAAATTCCTTCCCCGTCCTTCTTCTCCCCCCACCGCCGCCACCGACCGCGTACTGTATCGTAGCCCACTGGACGCTCGGGGAGCCCGTGGCGGTAACCGTTGCCCTTGAGAGCGAAGCAGGTGCGTCTCGCCTGCTGGTGCCCTCCCCCCCTTCCCGCAGCACGAGTCTATTTATAGTGTACAGCAGCGTGAGCCAGACGTTGGAGCGCGTTCGAATCGCTACGTACGTCCACCTCACCCGCAGTCGTTCCAAGTACCTTGTGTGCTTGCGGCAAGCTAGGGGTGTCGCGTGGAGGTAGGAACAGGTGCGCGCGTGACACAGTGGGGGGGGCTTCTTTCACACACCCCACAAAAGCAGCCTCCCGACGAACGTACCGGTAAATCGCGGGTGGATGTGCAGAGAGAGCAGGCGTGCTTTGGTTGTTCGACAGCCCAAACACCATTTCCGCGCCTGTAGAGTCGCGCTATTGTAGGGCTCGGAGGTTGAATTTTCCTCGACCCACATGACGTCACACCCGGCCCATCTGCCCGCCCTTGCGGTTTTTTCGGAACAAAGGCGTTCGGGTTCAGCACCCTCACAGCTACCACGTCTGGGCGGAACCGCAGCCAAGCTCCTCCTCCGCGCGCGATGGCCTGGCAACGGGCGCCGTGCCCCTTCGGGTAACCCTGGAGGGCGAGAGAGCGAGCCGGTTCCTCTTGGACGTGTCCAGTAGCATCGAGGAAGGCGACGGCGTTGGTGGGGGTGGCGCAGACAGACACGACGACAGTAGTCACGCGGACCAGGGACGGCAATGTGCGCCCTTCAAGGGGGTGCGTGTCTTTTCACTTTCTCACCCACAGGAAGTGCCACGATAAAACGATTTAGAAAGCTGCGTGTTGTGTCATTGAATGACTTCCTGTTCGTCGAGCACTGTACTCCGTAACTACGGCGGGTGCCGCCTCTTTTGAAGCTTTTTGCTATGTGCTGTGTTGCCCGTGGTGCTTCCTGCTTGCTACAACGCTCTGTGCGTCCCATTCCGTGTTCAGTAGTCAACCCTGCACTGTCCCCTGTATCTCCTTTACCCCTCCCGCCCCCAAAAATACCTTGCCCTCCCCCTCCCGCCCCCCGCCCCCGGCACTGTTGTGCATGAACCACAGCTTACCCTTGACCTTTCGACTGGAACGGCGCATGGATGGGTCGCTGTCTTACCATCGAGCAGGCCAACGGAGCCCCGAACCCCTCCAGACCTAGACCATGAGGATAGCACCCCCGTCTGCGCCTGCCCGGCCGTGGCCGCCCAGCGGCGACGGCGTCGGCGGCGTCGGCAGGCACGGGCAGCGGCGGCCGGAGAGGAAAACGGATGCAAGCCGGAGGGGGAGGAGGGGGTGGTAGCCGGGGCGGAGGTACAGTTGTCGATCTCCCTCTCGCCGGCCTGGGCCCGGAGGTTCAATCGCCCGGTACTACCTCTGGAGTCTCTGCCCGCTCTCGTCCACAGTCCTCCTTACCATGTCGCCGCCGTCGGAGCTACCCCTACTGTCGCCACTCCAACTCCTCCCACCGGCAGACTCGAAGGAGAAGGTGTGTTCGCACGGCCGGGGATGTCGTCGTACGTGCATTTCGTGTGGATAGTCCGGACCTTGCAAGCCCCGAACCCCGAACCCCCCCCCAATGAGATAGATGGGATAAGGACAACTTATTGAGCCACTTTGGGCAAAGTAGGAAGACGTATGGTCAATGGTCAGACAACTATGGCATGCAAAACATGAGTATGCCCCTCCCTCCCATCGGCCCTCCCGTCTCCTGTTCTGATGTACACCCACAGGCCAAAAGCGAGCGGTGATAGGCCGGAGCGGCGCGTGCAACGTCCGTCGCCTGCGATTCGAAGTTGGCGTGGCCCGGGGCGGTGGTGATCGCGATACAGGGCGGCGGACCATCAGAGAAGAAGAGAAGCGGGAGGAAAATAGTGGCTCCAAGTTTACCGCAAACGAAGCCGAAGGAGCGACTGTCGAAGACTCCCACCTCGCCGGAGCGCCGGCAAGAAAACACAAGGGGGACTGTTGCGGGGGGCCAATAAATATTTCACTTCCACCGCCGCCGTCCCCGCCGACGACTCCTGCTTCGTCATGGCCGTCATTGTCATCATCGCCAGTTGGCAACGCGGCAACGGTATCGGGCAGTGACGGGGACGGCGCCACTAGCGGCCTGTCGAGCTGCAGCGCGAGCAGCGGCAGCGGCAGCACAGCATGTGACGACGACGACGACGAACGCGGCAACGGGATCATCGAAGTGTGTGCCGCGGAGTCCGCCTCTCTGGGAGGGTTCTTCGGCACGGTCTGGGACTGTTCCTTGAAGATGGGAGCGTTCCTGGCCGCCCTGGGCCCGGCCTCCCTGGAGGGCAAGAGGGTCGTCGAGCTCGGCGCCGCGACGGGAACGCTCTCCGCCCTGTGCGCGGCGCTTGGCGCTTCCGAGGTGGTGGCGACGGACACGAAGGACTTGCTTCCTCTGCTGACCTTCAACCTGGCGAGGAATTCCTGCCCGGGTTCCCTGAACGTCGAGGTGCGCGATATGAACGAACAGGGTGTAGCCTGTCGTCAGGCATGATGCGTGACGGTCGTCCTGCAAAGCGCGTCCGCTTTCCACAGCCGTGGTGATGCTGTGTTTCATGGTCTCGGGGGGTGTTTGCTTGCGACGCGACGAACCGCGTGTGATGCAGTGCGCGTGTTTTCGGGTTTTATTGCAATCGTGGTTTTTCCGCCCAAAGACAAGACGTTTTTTTTGTGGCGAAACACCCGCTGTTTGGTAAAAGCTAAGCTGTGGGCTGCTTCTGTTTACTTTATTTACTCTCTCCCGGAGCACCGAAACTCAAGCTCACAAGCCCACGCACTCGACCGTAGAATGGCAACCCGTTTTGTCAGCTCGCCGATTCTTGTGTAGTATCGTACGTACACTTGGTGTAGTACGGTACACTTGGCGTAGTATCGTACACTGGGTGAACGACACCTCGTCGGATTTCAAGCCCAACCATAACCCCCCCTTCGCTTTGCCGTTCCCTCATGGCATTTTGGAAAGAAAGGCGTGTGAGTACGACTGGGGCTCGCCCGTCGGGCACCACCCAGCCCTCTCGCGGGGGGTTGGCTTCGACGTCGTGATTTGCTCGGACCTCCTCTACGACCCGGCGGGGTGGGAGCCGCTCCTAGAGTCGCTGCGACAGCTGCTGGCCGCAGCAGGGGGGAGGCAGCGGCAGCCGGCGCGAGGACGGGGGGCCGCAGGCGCCGGGTCTTCCCCAACGCCGCCTTCGGCGCCGGCGGTCGTGTACCTCGCCCACCGGACGCGAAACCCGCAGGAGAGCGAGTTTTTCGACGCGCTGCTTGGACAGGAAGGGGGGAGGGGTCCCGCGGCGGAGGCGTCGCGACGGGGTGGCCCCCCCGAGGGCGGCGAGGAAGGCGTGCTGTCCTTCAGATGCAGGAGGCTTTCGGAAGAGGGGGTGGGCGGGTGTCATGATGAAGGTTGCCGGGGGGGGGAGGGGCTTGTCTGGAGGGGAGGGTGTTTCCCCGATGTCGCGCTGTATGAGCTCTCGCCGGTGTTCGCTCGATGAAGTTGTTAGAGAGTACGGGGTTACGAGGAGCGAGAGCATAGGTCCTTCCACTCTTTTGTTTTCGACGTTAGGTTGTTGTAGTTATTGGGACAAGAGCCGGGGGTTGTGGCTGTCGTCGTTTCGACTATCAATGGCACCTTACGACGAAGATCCCTAAAAACGTGGCCGCCAAGTGTGGACTCTGGCTGTGCCGTTTCCTTGCCGCCCTTCATCTTCTTAGGAGGAAGAAGAAGGGGCGTCGGAAAAACACGCGACGTTTCACACCTTGTTTTGCGTGGGCGCGCGTAAACCACCGATGCCCTTGTTGCCGTTGTTGCCTTCACATTGAAAAACGTTCTGACCATCGAGCTGGACACCATCTCCCCACTATTTTGGTTGCTGTTTATCGACCAAACGAGTAGACACAACATCGAAATCACGTGTTCATCTTCCTTTCCCTCAAGAACCGATGGTGACAACAACAACGAGACCGCAACAGGGACAGCTGCGGGTATTGGTCCACCCACGCCCATTCCTCCCCCTGAACGAGGTGCATACCTCAAGTGTGTGTGTACCACCTCGTACTCGTACAGACCATCATATCGCACGGCAGATTACACGCCTTCTTTCGACACACGCGCTGCAGATTATTTTTGTTGTTGAACAATCGGAAAACCATTATTTTGTCAACGCCGCCCAAATTGCACGCCACGCATCTATCTAGCTGATTGCCGCATCACATCAGAATCATCCTCTCTTTCAGATAAAGCACAAAATAGACGGCGAATCTCAAAACGATGCAATTTTCTCCTGCTGATTAAACATTACGAGAAAACATGTGCAAAGCAAATAGTTAATGTACTCGCGCACGGATGCAACACCAACCTCCTCCGCTTGACTCCGAGCCTCTCGGAAAAATGACGGTAAAAAGGAGCGCGCTTAACTTTGAATTCTGCCACCGAAATATCGTCTCGTGGTGAACGAAAACTACAAAATGAGCGACCAGTAACAGTCCCCCACCCTGTAATCAAGCGAAGCTATTTCTACAAAGACAAGCACTAGCGCCACACGGCACGCGACGATGGGGATGACCCCTAGAATCCGCCGCGCCGTTCACGCGCACGCCTCCTCCGACCTCGGAAACCGCTGCCCGAACTCGCCGCGACCTCGCGACCGTCCCGACGAGCACCCTCCCCCCGCCGCCCCTCCTGCACCACCAGCAGGAGCGCAACTCCCGCCCCCTTTGCTGCAAGCCGCCGACATGGCCGAAGCGGCGGCGGCGACTGCTCCCGAGCGGGTTCGCGGACGTGTGTGTCCCTTCTCCGTAGCAGTCGCCCTCGCGTCGCTTTCGGCCGTTTGGGGTCCAGCAGCGGCAGCAGTTGGTGCACTATTTTTTGTCGGTGAGCTGCGGTTGCTCCCGCTCCCGCTGCAGCTGCTTCGTTGTTTTTCCGTCAGAGCTGCGAGGAGCGCGGGGTTTTGCATCAGCGCCGACAGTCCCTCGTTGAGCTCTTCCCCTGTGCGCAGTGGCGGCGGTGGAAACGGTGAGGGCCCAGTTGCCCCGCTCGACTTGCCCCCGGCGTCCTCTACAGAATGCAGTTGCTGCTGCTGTTGTTGCTGCTGCCGCTGCTGTATTTGCTGCTGCTGCTGTATTTGTTGCTGCTGCAGCGCCATCTGCACCACCGCACTCTGCCCGCTCCGAGTGTTCAATGACAACGAAGGCGGTGGTGATGGTATCGATGGTATCGATGATTCGCCCGTCTGCCCCGTCTCGCTGGTTTCGACATTCGATTCCTCTTCCATCGCGTGGCAAGCTTGTCTACTGCTTCTAGTGCCGTCGCCAAAGCAGCTGCTGCCGTTGTCGGCGCCACCGTCGCTCCCCCGGCCGCCTAACGAAGCACCGTCGGGTGCAACACAAGAACAGGCCCTGCAGCCGGCGCCGCCCTGGACTACGCTGGTACAATTACCCGTCGTGGCAGCACCAGAGAACGCAACGTCGCCGCTGGTGCTGGCGGCCTTGAAATCGCCGTCGCCGGCACCCTCTCCATCAGGCAACATGTAGCTCGCCGTTGGCGACTCGGTGGAGAGAAACTGATCGGCAAAGCCGTGGAGAAACTCGTTGCTGCTGTTGCTGCTGCCGCCCCCGCCGAAACCGCTGACCAACTCCGCTGATGGCGTCCCCGCCAGCGGGGAGTTCGAAGCCGACGCAAAGGCGCCAAGATCACCACCTCCCGCGAGTTCGCTCTCGGCATCCATCGGGTCGACCAACATCTCCTGCTTCACCGTCATCTCCTGCTTTATCACTGCCGGCGAGTGGCCTCCTCCTCCTCCTCCTCCTCCTCCTCGTGCCTCTTGCTTAACAACGCCTCCGCCGCCGCTGCCGCCGCCGTTCGCCAAGACCCCGTCGAACCGCACGAGCTTGCGCTTCCGAGATCGGGCGCGCAGCGGCAAGAACGATCCGAGGGCCGGGTCGGCCTCGCCGAGGCCGACCTCTACGTCCTCGAGGTCGCTCCGGTCGGGGACGCCGCACGCGCCGGCCGGCACCGCAGGCGGCAGGCTAAACCGCAAGTCCTCCCCGTCCTCCTCTTGGTCGCCCGCCGCCGCATCAAACCCGAACGACAGTCGCCCGAGGCCGGCCCGGACTCCGCAGAGCTCGTCCCCGCCTGGTGGGGGGGTCGGACCATGGCGATGGCTCGCCGCCAGTTGTCCGGCGGGCCCTGCGGCGGTAGTATCGCCGCCGCTGCCGGTGTGGCCTTCGACGGAGAGAGACTCCACGAGGGACGTGAGTTGACCGATCTTGTCGCCCATGGCGTCGATGTGGCTGCGGAGGCGGGTGACCTCCGACCTAAGGTGCTCCACCTCCTGCTTGTCGGCGGCGACGCCGTAGTGCGTCGCGCGGCGCATGTCCGCGAGGAGGTGGCTCTTGTCCCGGTGGAAGAGATCGTGCTGTTGTTGTTTTTTGTTTTTGAAGCGACGTCGCCAAGAGGGGGTGGGGCGGGCGGGCGGGTGTAGGGGGGTAGAGTTAGCGGCACAAGAGCGGAGTATTCCACGCGATGACGATATGCGATACATTTCTCAAGCTGTCATTGATAAGCTGTCATTGATGCAACTGCGAATGCCGACGGCCTATTTCAGCCCAGGGGCTGCAGTGGGCCGCAAGCCAAAAACGTTTGTACGCTGTCAAAAAACACTTCGGGCGCCGGTGGATTCCGGTTGGGGGGCTTCAAGAGGTGAAAACGCATTCGCGAGTGAATCGTGTACCCCTGCTGTAGTAATTTGATTCTTCGTTTCGAAGGAGGAGCGAGCGCCTCCCTCCACGCGGTGATGACAGTTGATCTAGAATACCTTCTTCCTCACCTTGAACTCCCACCACTTGCTGTTGACGCCTGCGCCCGAGGCGTTGGACTTAACCTTGCGAAAGCCGTAGAAGTTGAGCTGCCTCACAAATGAGCTGAATTTGCTGTCTGCAGCACCGGTAGACCGCGCGCACCGCCCCGCCGTCACATGTGGTAAAACGCGCGGCGTGTAGAAGAAAACACGACATAAAAAACTGACCAAAAAGATCTCAACACTCGTCAGCTCGGGGAAAAATAAACTGCGACGACATCGCGCGGAAGTATCCGTGAAGCCTTCCCCGTCTTCTCGCCCATGTTGGGATTTTGGAGCCCATTGGAACTTGATTGTACCTTGATTCTTGCAGGTTTACAGCATCAGTGCATGTCTTACAACTCTTGCAGGGCGAGAGAGCCGCAGAGCGCCTGTTCTACAAGGAAACAGATGCGGAACAAGACAGATATTCAACCATTTGTTGCAATTGCAAGGTCTTACGTTGAAATCCCAGAAATTTGCGTGATACACCACATGATGCACCAGCAGCGAGCGGCGCAAGGTGCCCTACGACCCATCCTGCTGCGATTATACCAACGTTTCCCATACAGGTGTCGAATACAGCGCGAACGGATATTTTCGTGGGGTGCGTACCAGCAAATTTTAATATTCTACTAATATGGCCAAGGCTGGTGCTTACCCGCCTCCTCACGGAACACTTTCGATGACAGCCTGTACCCACGTAATTTTCCTTACACGTGACTATTCCTCTTTGCTTCGTCTATCCAAACGACAGATCCGAACCCAACCAGCAACAGCAGCAGCCGTATAGGCGCCCACAGACACGCTGGCACAAGGACGGGTTAACAATTCGTCCGCCAGCATTTCAGACTGGTGCTGGTGCTGCGGGGTATGCATATGACCTCTAGTGCGCCGTGCTGCTTGCTAAGAAGAGAAAAGGGCGGCGTCTCTACTCCGGTCACGAAGTCCGCGCAAAGCCTTACGGCAGCAAAACTCCTGTGCTGCTGCACATGTTCTTTTACGTGACACAACCCAACCGCGGGCGGCGTGGCCCGGTACACTACAATATCGGCGAGCCAAAACTCACAGGGCAGTTTTATTTTGCGCTGCGTATGCATGCTGCCTCGATTTCAAATTACGCCACGAACGCCGAGAGCCGGATCAGCGGGTAGATCATTAGCAACAGCTGCCGCACACTCACGCTTGAAAAACTTTGGGATGACGACACTGGAGAAGGCGTCCGGGTGCTTGACGATAAAGGTCTCCCCGGTAGGGCTCCAGCACGCCAGATTTTCACCGTCGCTCTTGCTGCACGCGGACACCATCTCGAACGTCTTCCTGAGGAAGATCGGCTCCTGAGCTGCCATCTCGGCCCGCCGCCGCGGCTGGGCCCGCGTGGTGTACTCGCCGCATGTGGGCATGAGGGGCGGTTGGGCTTGCTGGCTCGCTAGCTTGCGCTCGAGGCAGCGACGTGTGTGGTGACTGCTCGCTTCGCACAAGTGCGGCGAGACTATGCACGTTTTCGCCGAGTTTTTGGCTGCAGGAAAGGAAGGCGTTTCACGGTCTGGGGTTGGGGGTTGCAACAAATCTTTGGAGCCTGATTGGAGCCAGCGCCATTGCCGCCGACGCAGACAGACCCATGCGCGTGCTTTCTAGAAAATGTGTTTGAAATCACCCTGCTCGCATAATCGCTCTCTCGTTGTAACTGCGAGGAGGGTGTGCAACACTGTCGAGTCCGGGGAAGATGTTGCTTGCACGCGCTCGTTTTTTTTTGCTCTTCAGCATTTATTTGGTCATCCCCAAAATATCGTTGACTACAAGTCCTGCAGCACCAGTCCACATGCACCTTTCGGTACAAATCATGACGCACCAGCCGCGTGTATGCATAGATGCAATAGTCTAGTCTGTGTGAAACCCCCTTTGACTTCGAGTTCGTGGAGAGCGAGAAAAAATCACGACAGATAGCAGGGCACCAGCAGGACAGGTTGCTGGTCGCTGTTGTTGCGGTGCATGGACTTGGAGATCAGGTTCGGCCTCACACACGGAAAATCGGCAGAAAACGAAGAACGACGTGGCGGGTTTCGAAATGCAGCACAGGTTGGTCACGATAAAACACAGCAATGTAGTGGATGAATTCCTAATTTATACCGGGTTCTTGTCTGTGGAATAGATTAAAACTATTGTTCATGAACACGATTACCATTTTTTACAGCGGTGCAAAAAAATCGTAATGATCCAGGGTTACGGTCCATGCCGAAGCATGCCCTCTCCCCCACCCCCTTCAAAAGAAAGGCACAACCGATACAGCCAACACCGAGCTGGGCCCTTATAGCGTGTCTGTTCTTTTTCGGAATGCATACAGTACAGCAAGCTTTTGTCAGATTGCGTGAGAGACAGTGGATAGCCCTGCTGGCCTACTCGCGACACAATGAGGGAGCTTCATTCTCGTAGAACCGTGCCTGACCTCTAACAGCAAGCACCATGCAATCGCTTCAGACGACAGGGTTGGATGTCTGGTACCCACGCCACGCTGCCTGTAAACATGCATTTCAACAAAGTAGAACAACGCCGACGATTGATTCGCCCAAATGTTCTTACAGTAGCTGTATGACAACATACCGCCAGCCCCGCACGAAAGTTGAGCAAATCCCCCGAAACTCGAGAAGCGACAACAGTAGTTGAGAATGTTGCAAACAACCCGAGTATTGCTGTCCAGTGATGGTAACCAGGCATTCGTGTCGTATCCAATGACATTGCCCCTCGACGATCAAAGTACACCATTCCGCCGCCGTCTCGACGAGATCCGGATGGCTCTGTGCCTCAATACATACACGCTGGATAAGACAGAGGTCAGGCAGTCGGTGAACATGCCCCAAAATTCACCATTTCACTCATGACGATTCTCAAACCGTAGCGTCCCCAACAGGCACTTTCCTGGCCAATCGTGGACTAGCGAACCTAACGAAAGTCGGAGCAAACAGGACAAACAGGTGCTCTCCTCAGCTCTGTGGCGCGGCGGCGTACGAGTCCACCGAGTACCCGCTCGTGTGCAGGCACTCCAGGAACCGCTCGCACGACACGGTCTCCTCATCGGTCCTCGCCATCTCCGTCACCATGAGCAGCTGCTTGATGCCGATAGGGTTCGTGATCACCGCCGCGATGTTGTCCATGTCCGCCTGTTGTGAGTTGTCGGATGAATGTCGATCGGTCGCCCCGGGGGGGGGGGGGGTACTCTTATGTTTTGCATGCCTTAGCGGTTAGACCATTGACCACATCGGTCGCCCGGGGGGGTTGTAAAATAGTAGTCCGCCCGAAACCGGTTCGGGTTTTTGCACGCGTGGGAGAGAAGGGTTGACGCGGAGGACAACAAGACGAGAAGGGCAACGACTCCTGGTGGAGGAAACGCTGTGTGCTTGCTTATCGTCCATTGCGCCGCGCCGGAGCGACGAAGCAGGCACGCACAAGCAGCTACTGTAGCTGGCCCTCGTACCCTCGGAATACAGCTGGTGGTGGTGGTGGTGGTGATGTACGTGTTGTTGACGCGATTGCCAAGAGAAAAAGACGCCCGCCCACGCGCGCGCGCGCAAGAAGATACTTGTAGCTTCAAAAGCAACAGACCAACGCCGTTTGCCCACACGCAATGCGCACAAGCTTCTGGTCGCACGAACGTTTTCTCGAGGCACAAGCGGGCATCCACCCGAGAGAAGACAAAAAACAAAAAGATAAACCCATTGGAACAGAATCGAACCCCCCCAAAAAGGGATACCAAAGTACCAAGACCCCCCCGCCGGTCTCTAGACCTAGGCCGGCTATTATCGTGTGCAGGTGCTCGCGCCTCCCGCCTCGCTACTTTGGCGCCGCGCCGCCCGCCGCGTGTCCGAACAGAGCAAAACCCTTCCTCCTTACCTGGGACATGGGCACGAGTTTTCTCAGAACGGTCTTGACACTGCCCCCTCCCTGCAGCTGCGGCACGTGCAGCGACACCATGAAAGCCTGCACCAGCATCAGTTCTTCCAAGAGGTAGGGTACGGCCGTGGTTGCCATCACCAGAAGCCGGTGTCCTTGTGGTGGGGGCTGCGCGGAGGATACCAAAGACGGGGGAAAGCAGGGTGAGGGAGGGACGACGTGGCGTGTGGACATGCCGATGGAGGGGGGGAGGGAGGGAGGGAGGGAGGGAGGGAAGGAGAAGCCCGCCCACCGCCCACACGGTGCAAGACATCTCACAGACTCTAGATGTTCACAGGCGACGACGTGAATAGGGCAACCAAACACGAAGCTCCGTGATTGGAAACGGTTTTTAGCCTGTTGGCGAGTTACCGTAGCTCGTGACACCAACGCATGCCATCTTCCTTCGCCAAGTAACGTCTACCTACATCTACATAGACGGGCACGCACCCCCCCCCCCCCCCTTCGGCGCCGCCTCCGCTCCCCCACCCACCTTCTTCAGCAAAACCAGGAGAGTCTGCAGGACCGTGTTAGAGAACCGTGGGCCCGTGCGAACGAAGTCGATCACTCTCTCCAAGTCGTCGATGAGAATGATCGACAGCGGAGACTTGTAACTGTCGAGGAACACCCTGGAGATGTACCCGGCCTTCGACACCTGCGGTGGAGGGAAGCACGACAACGTTAGCTTTCGATTCGTTCCATTCATTCCAGCTGCTGCAGAGCCGACACGCAACGCTCCGCTTCCTTCGCGTCAAGGCCGACACGTGGTGAAGCACCGAAAAAACAATACGCCACGACGATGGCCACCAGGAGCACGCCGTGGGGGGGGGGCAGGAGGACAGAGAATCTCGACCGACTATGCCCAGGTCGGGACAGTTTTCCTGTTCGTGTGCGCAATCTCGGTAACTGGTTTACTTTTTCGAGCGAGCAAGAACCGGTTCCCGTGCTATCCAGCTCTATTCTGGCGGCACCTGCTACTGCTGCTGCTGCTGCTGCTGCTGCTGCTGCTGTTGTCGCCGCTGCTCAAACAACACTAGATTCGAGCAGGAGCTATTCCTGCAGATGGACACCAGAACTTTCGATGGAACCGCGGGAAGTTACCCGTGCCACGCCTTCGCTACAGGAACTACGGAGTCACCTCCGGGAGAGAGGGGGGGGGGGGAGGGGGGGTGCCACACACACTAGAGCGGCGGATGGGGGGCGGCACAGGCGTAGACGGCCCATTCACAAGATCTAACAGATAGATGAGGAACGCCTTCCTTTCGCTGGTCATTTCGCAAACATCGTAGGCCATAGACCAAAAGACCAGAACAAATACGGCAAAGTCACGTCACATCACATCACATCACATCACCACGCCATCAGACTTATCAGCACCACTTGCCTCTCCCATGCCGATAAGCTCATCGGCCGCAATCTTTCTGATGAAGGGGAAGCCGGAGGTGACCGCCGCGTGCGCCATCAACGCCGTCTTACCGCTGAACGCCTCTCCCTGCAGCAAAACCTGGCAAAAACCAAGAGTAAACGGCAGCGTAAGCGAGTCAAGTGTATCCTCTAAACAAGCACACCCGATCGCCACTTGCGGAGAACACTACAAACGCGTACAGGCTGCACGGCCACAAGACATTGCAAGAACATGCAGCATCCACAAGGTAAAGAGGCCTTTGTAGCTTGGCTTGGGCACCGAATCCCGGCGAGTGTGCGAGAAGTACGTACAACAATCAAGCCACAAAAGAGAGTATACACGTCCGCCGAAAGTTTCCACCTCTCAAATACGCGCTTTTCTCTCGGTCAGCTCCACCCCATCCCACACACCCTTGCCACCACGTTGCACCGCACCATACGACCAAACCCATCCCCTTCCCCCCCCCGCGCGCGCTCCAAAACCCTTCCCGCCAGCCTCACCGACATGATGGGAGTTCTCTCGCTGAGTCTCGTCTGCTCGATGAGCCTCCCTAGCGTGACTTGAACCTCGTCGAACTCCTGGCTGTAGGGCACGATGCCGTTCGCGTACAGCGTCTCCAGCTCCTGGCTGTCGGCACCGAACTTGGGGTGAACCTCGCAGAGCGCGCTTTGGAAGTCCTGCTCTCCACCCAAAGCAAGCGGCGAAAGCGAGGCCAAGCGCGTGGGCGCAGGCGAACGAACAGCAAGCGTGAGGAGAGGGGGGCGACGGAGAGGGTTGGGGCGGGAGGGAGGGAGGGGGGGGGGGGGGGGGGGAGGG
>FN649751.1:4036900-4049794 GCA_000310025.1 Ectocarpus siliculosus | reverse complement strand
CCATCGGCATGTCCACACGACAAGTCGTCCCTCCCTCACCCTGCTTTCCCCTGTCTTTGGTATCCTGCGCGCAGCCCCCACCACAAGGACACCGGCTTATGGTGATGGCAACCACGGCCGTACCCTACCTCTTGGAAGAACTGATGCTGGTGCAGGCTTTCATGGTGTCGCTGCACGTGCCGCAGCTGCAGGGAGGGGGCAGTGTCAAGACCGTTCTGAGAAAACTCGTGCCCATGTCCCAGGTAAGGAGGAAGGGTTTTGCTCTGTTCGGACACGCGGCGGGCGGCGCGGCGCCAAAGTAGCGAGGCGGGAGGCGGGGGGGGGAGGGCTCCACAGGCTTATCACAAAACGAGGCTGTGTTCTGGCTCGCCGATGTACCGGGCCACGCCACCCTCTGTAGGGACGTCACGTACAAGAACATGTGCAGCAGCACAGCAGTGGTTGTGCTGCCACAACGCTTTGCGGGGACGGCGTGACCGGGGTGAAGACGCCGCCCTTCGCTCAATTTGGTGTCGCCGCAGGCAGCACGGCGACACCACAGGCCGTGATGCATACCCCACAGCAGCAGCAGCAGCCTGAACTGCTGCACCACACACGTCGCTGCCTCGAGCGCAAGCCGTCGAGCCAGCAAGCCCAACCGCCCGTCATGCCCACATGCGGCGAGTACACCACGCGGGCCCAGCCGCGGCGGCGGGCTGAGATGGCCGCCCAGGAGCCGATCTTCCTCAGGAAGACGTTCGAGATGGTGTCCGCGTGCAGCAAGAGCGACGGTGAAAATCTGGCGTGCTGGAGCCCTACCGGGGAGACCTTTATCGTCAAGCACCCGGACGCCTTCTCCAGTGTCGTCATCCCGAAGTTTTTCAAGCGTGAGTGTGCAGCAGCTGTTGCTAATGATCTACCCGCCGATCCCCGGCTCTCGGCGTTCGTGGCGAAATTTTGAAAATCGAGACAGCCGGTGTCCAATACGGACGGATATTTTCATGGGGTGCGTACCAACGACTGCAAACATGGCAAGGTCGGTGCTCACCCGTCTCCTCACGGAACACTTTCGATGACAGCCTGTACCCACATAACTTTTCCTACACGTGACCTACTCCTCTGCGTGCTTCTTCTTATCCACACTGACAGCTCCGAACCCAACCAGCAAACAGCAGCAGCAAATTCGTGGGCAAACTGCGCACCTTCCACCGCACGACGAGGTTGTTGGGGTCGGGCGCCTGGTCAAGGTTCTTGACGTCCACCTCCCGCTCGAAGGCGTACGACGCGGCGCTCTTCACCAGACCCTCGATCTCCGCCCCCGAGAAGTTCTTCGTCAACCTCGACAGCTCCTCCATGTTATCGGCCGTCTCCTTGTCCAAGCGGCCCCTCTCTTTCTGTCGTTTCGGCGGCGGCGGCGGCGGCGACGGCGGCGGTGGGTTCGGGGAAGCAGATTTGGTCGAGGGAGCTCACGATTTCGATCCTCGTCAGATACCACCCACCTGACTGCTATATCGTAGCTGGGCCACCCAATCAACGAGAGACAAGGCACACCGTTCAACCCGCGCTCGAGGTACCTACGACATGTTCCGTGATGCCAGCAATACTGCTGTACCCCAGGTGACAAAAAACAAAACTTGTTCCAGGCGGGGTAAGGTATCTACTGCCTGAAATGTAGGCGAGGTTCTTCATCATCGCCCTGGCGATATTGTACCCCATTCCGCACTCTTGTGCCTAGTCGAAGCATCTGAGCATTTCACATCGTGCATATTGCTGCCGGTCGCCCCGGTGGTCTAGTTGGTAGCCTCGTAACCTTCTAGAGGTCAGGTCAGGGTTTCGAATCCCGGCGTAGGCGAGCTTTTCTTGCAAAGTGAGTTTTTCTCTCGCTTCTGCTCCTGGCCAAGTGGATAGCGCTAGTTCGTGCGTACACAGAGGGAAGAGAGTGCTGAACTCTTCTCGCATCAAAAATTGAAGGCGAAGTACCGCAGGAGGGGAGAGTAGAGAGAGGCTCTTCTGTGTGACCACGGGTTGGAATAAACGGCACTAGTGCTGTGAGCGCTGATTTGAAGTGAAGAACAAAAAAAATATATATATTGCACTGACTCCTAGAAGGAGAGGCGCCCAGATCAGATTTCTGTGCATGCCTTCCTCCCGACATGTCATGTCTTGCCGGCTCGACGCCCACACCTTTGTCGTGCCTTCCCCCATCTCCCACAAGTAAAAGGTGGGGTTCGGTTCGGTACCAAAACCTCGCAACAAGACAAAGCAGCCTCCGAGTAAGCGAGCGTGGCGGCGGCGAAGCACATCCTACTGGCGCCTATAGAAGACTCGCCCCCACAAGTATCGACCTCGTCGAGATATCAAAGCTCTTATCGCCCTCGCCCCCCCAAGCAACGAGCTCGGCGATAAATCAGTCTCTCACCATCCCGCGAGTGTGGATCTGCAGGATCTGGAGCCGCCCCGCCTCGTCCGGGAGGCCAATCTCCACGTGCACCTCCAGACGCCCGGGCCGCAGCAGCGCATCGTCGATCATGTCCTGCGGAACAATAACAAAAAAAGACAGGGAAAACATGAAAATACTTGAATGGACGAACATATGTATCCGAACAGGTGGCGCGTGAAGTGAGTCTTTGTGGGTGGGCTGGCGCGGGGGGGGTTAGCAGGAAAGAAGAGAGGCTGTGCAATCCTAGACAGTCGGGTTTTGATCGCGTGTTGGAGCGCTCCGTTGCACAAAAGTAGCCGCTCCGCCGCTTTTCGGTGAACAAGAGAGCAGATCCTGCTATTGTTATAGTCGACAAGGCAGGGCCAAGGCGCACGATTGCTCTCCGACAGTAGTGGTAATAATAATACGCACCTTGCGGTTGGTCATCCCGATGATGAGAACGTTGTTGAGGGAGTCGACGCCGTCGATCTTGGAGAGGAGCTGGTTCACCACCGAGTCCGACACGCCGGTGCCGTCCCTGACGGTCCCTCTGGTCTTGCAGATGGCGTCGATCTCGTCGAAAATGACGATGTGGAGCATGCTGGCCTCGCCCTGGTCCGCCTGTGGGGACGCGGAATAAAAGGCTTCCACGGGAGGGGGGGGGGGGGGGGGGCGACGACGTCGTGAGCTTTGGTCCAGAAAACGAGGCAGTGAGAGAGCACAGCAGAGTCGGGAAAAGCGCGACTATAGAAAGAAAGGCAGAGAAATTTCCAGACGGGTGCGGGGAGAGGAAAAAAGAGCGAAGCGAAAACAAGCCTAGAGAACCTCACCAGCTTAACAAAAGCCACCAATGCACAGAAGGGGGGAAGGGTGGCGACAACAAAAAAACAAAGGCGACGAACAAAACTCAGCAAACACTTGACAACAAAATCTACGTGCAACGGTCCTGAAAGAAAGAGCACACGCCAAGCATACAAACGCGGAGCACAGCAGGGACTGAGTGTACCCTGTCGTTGAACCTCCTCCGTGTCCCCGCCGGGCAAGGGGGTCTGCGGACGAGAAATCGTGGTGTTCGTGATTTTGGTCCCGCTTACATATCAGACTGACTCATGCCTGTTCGTTGGCGGATAGCGCGGTCGATGCCGACAAACTAAAGTAGAAACACGCCGCCTAGTCTACCGACTCTCTCTCTCTCTCTCTCTCTCTCTCTCTCTCTCTCTCTCTCTCTCTCGCCTGCTCCTTCTCCGCGTCGGCGAACAGGGCCCTGATCTTCTCCTCCGAGCCGCCGACGAACTTGTCCAGCACCTCGGGACCGTTCACGATCTTGGGCTCGCGGGCGTTCAGCACCTTCCCGATCTGCCTCGCGATCAGGGTCTTACCGCACCCGGGGGGGCCGTAGAGCAGCATGCCCCGCACGTGGCTGATGCCCATCTCCCTCACCACCGCAGAGTTGAAGATCCGGCTCGCGAACGCCCGCCTGAATATCTGGCTGAACTCCTTCCCGAGACCTCCGATGCCGAGCTTGGCGAAGTCGAAGTCCGCCCGGAATATGATGTTCTGCCCCCCCGGTCCCGTCTGCCCCTCCAGGTTCACCATGGACCCGGGGGGCTTGGTCCACCCGATGTCGGTCTGGTTGTTGAGCATGCCGTGCGTGTTCTGGTGCGTGCTGGTGAACCCTTGCCCCTCGCGGCCGTCGATGGTGGCCACCTCCACGCTCTGCACCACGATCTCGAGCTTGGAGCCTTCGAACGTCATCGCCAGGACTTGGTTGGGGGTGAATACCTGCGGGTCGGTTTCCAACAACAACAGGATGACGAATTTCAGGCTAGTGTGCATGTAGGACACGTGAGGTCTCCACGTTCGTTGGCGTTCTTAAAAATCGCGTCTCGAAACGCCTCGAAGGAACTAGAGAAACAGAAGAGGAGGGGAAATTTTGCAAAGCTGTTGGCCCTTCGAGGCACCGCTGTAACCCCTCGTCAGCCCTGTCTCGCGGGCTGCCTTGCCTCGGACCACAGACGGAGGCGTGTGAAAATACGGGCGGGGCAAAATGTCTACTCGCGTCGCGTGGAGCCAAGTTTATTCTCAGCAAGCACACTCCGTGTAAGGTGCTCGAGTGGTATACACATGCACATGTACCTGATGGCTGAAGTTGACCTTGAAGGCGTCCGAAAGCTTCGATGTGTCCACCTACGAAGCAATACACAAATCGAGAAAAAACAAGGTTTCGGTCGTTAGCTGGGCGCACCCAAGCACGCACGCTACAGTACTGCTGCAGTGCAAGTGTGCTCCGCGCGGAGCTACTTGCCGCAGAGCAAGACGCCTTCCTTCAGCCGGACGAAGACGACTCGAAGGGACCCACTCAAACGTAGCATGGTGCAAGCACAGCCATTGGCATAGTATCCATCTGCACTAGGATTGGACTGGGACAGAGAGTTGGAGACGAGGGTCAACGAGTGCTCCCGTAATGGGACACGGGCGTGGAAAAGCAGGTGCAGTTGAGAACAAGGGACAAGATGGCGTGGCCACAGGGAGGAGCGAGAACGAGAAAGACAGCTTGAAGAATCACTGCACGCCTATAGCTCTGCGGCGATGGTGGATGCGCACAGGTCAGGAGAGAACGGAAACCGACAAGAACGAGATTTGAAAGTTGTTGCACCAAAGCCCGTGACACCTTGACTGGAAGACAAAGACAAAAAAAGAGCTATGCATACAAGTCCATCCCAAAAAAAGACCCCACCCCAAAAGGCCCCTCAGCGAACGTAAGAAAAAAATGGCGCCTTTCACACGAGACCTAAAACCTCCCCCATCCCAGCGCTCACCAACACCGCTACTACCAATAACAAAGCCAGTTCCACCACGTCCACCGCCAACACAGACTACCGGCCCACACACAAACACCTAAATACCTGCTTCGGCTTCCCCTTGCCCTTCACCATCAGGTCCGCCATCAGGTTTATCGCCACCATGGTGATGTTCCCGACTTTCTCCGGGAAGGGGTACACCGGGATGACGGTGTTGAGGGCCAGGTTGGCCGTGCGCCGCTGCATGCGGTTGAGGCCAATCCTGCCACCCAAGATACCATCGTGCGGGCTTTTTTCGCGTGCGCGCCATATGTAGAAAGAGGCCCGGAAGAAGCACGCCATGCAAGCATTGCATCATCCGTAGCAACACACCATCGGTTGCGTGGCGGTCACCCGTCGTGCACCCATCGAGCGAGCACGACAAAAGCGGACGAGAGCGGCGGCGGCGGCGGCGGCGGCGGCGGCGGCGGGAGGGGGTCGAATTGAGTTTGGGAGGGCTTCGACTGGTACAGGCAAGGTGCAGGCTACTGGTTCTGCCGTTCTCCCGAGCAATCAAGCTATACGTAGTGTTGCGCCGAGAAGGCATCCAATCCAAGTGTTGGCGGTCTGTCGACAACGACCGACATGTGAGGGCACACAAGCACAACAGCAGTAGGCCCCACCACACCCCGGCGTTGGCAAAGATACATGGTGTTCGTGACTGACTTCCGGAACTTGCATCACACACGAGTTACAAGCGGGGCGGCGTAACACGGTTCGTTGCCGGACTAACAACGTCAATCGTTATTGTTCAGGCCGTGTCCTGGACGCGCCCTCTTTTCGATCCAGAGCACTGGGAACGAATTGAATTGACCCACACGGCTGCCAACTTCCGGTGCACGAGGCAGCGCCCACTTCGAGCAAGGGGTAAGGGCCGACTTAGCCGTGGCCCTGAGCAGAGCAGCAGCAATTCTATCGCAGTACTTGTACTCTCCCGCCGGGTTGATGAAGTTGCACCATCAGCCAGGCCTATGACCTATAGATAGTCGGTGCACTTTGATCTACAGCATTAGTGACAACGCGATTCCGCCCGACAGTAGTCCCCCTCCCCCCCTGTCATGCGACGGAAGACGGGGGTGGGCGTGCGGGTTTGAAAAAGAAGGCGTTCCTTCGTTCGTTCGCAGCTCTTGACATGCAGGCGTACCTGGCGGTGAAGACCCAGTCGCCAACCGAGACGAGCGTGTCCTTGGAGTTGTGGGAATGGCGGTCTGTGTTGCCCGTCGGGGAGTTGTTCCAGAGGACCTCGAAATCTCCGGAAGACAGGAACACCCTTCACGTGTTTGGTGATGGGAAGCGGGTGGTAAGTGGCATGGATTTTGGGTGATTCCCATGTGTGTGGGGTGTCGCGGGAGGCGTTGGTACGCCGGCGCGAAGAAGCGAAGGTGGGGGGGAGCATGGGTTGGAAAAAAGAACACCATCATCAGTATTACAGCAGCATGGGCTTTTCCGTATGTAGCTTGGAGATGAGCAGCTGTCCACAGGAGGTGACCAAGACATGCTATTCCCGTCATCCCGTCACCAGGGTGTACGGCTATCGCTGGTGTGCGGCGGCAACAGCGGCACAGACACGAATGACTCATGTTGCTGGCATACGCGCAGCTAAGCTGTACCATATGCTACACACGGCGGCGGTAGGCGAATTGCGAAAGAGAGGACACACCGAAGCAGCAGGTTGTGAAAGAGAGCAAACTAAACATTGCCATCGTTTCGACAAAATCGCCGGAAGAAGTGCACACATGTTTGCAAAAGTCGTTGCGGAGTGCCCATAATCAAACTCTGCTGTAGGTGTTGCGGTACTTGTAGCAATGACAGCAGGATTCTCCGCTCTTCGAACAACGCGACATCGCACTCCTCAGCATTCATTACGAAGAAGTACGATAACTCTTAACAAAAGGCCACGTCCATCAAGAATCTGCCCGTTGAAAGGTTTGTTGAGACGATGGTAACGTGCTGTTGCGCTATTCATCATCTCCCCTGAGCAGGCACGGCATACGCAGTGCTCGCTGCTGCCTACAGATGCAGACGGCGACCGACACACGCGGGCACGGGAACTCTTCTTTGCTCCGCACCGTACATGTCGCTTCTTCACTCTCCGGAGGCACACCGCCGCGTCTAAACAAAATTCAAGCTGGGCACCAAAAGAGAGGACTCACTTGTTTCCGAAGGTTAGGTTGTTGGCAGGAGTGCTGTCAACGGCGAGAGAGAGGGAGAGGTCCGCCATCGCGCAAAGGTCAGACGCCGACGCCGGGGGTGCTGTCTCCGCTTGTCACGCCGCCTTTCCTGTTCGACCGCTTTCGTTTCCTAGCGCCGTTCTGCTTTTCTTCACGCTCCCCAACACACAACAAACGGCAGGACAACAGCACCGCTGTGTCACAATCCACTGATCAATCACCGAGAGAGAGAGAGAGCGAGAGGAGAAACCAACCTCACACGCCAAAGCGATCTGCAAAGGGAGGGTTTTGGGAGCAGATCATTCCCTCTTCGGCAAATTACACCGAGGGGTACTCCGTGTATGTATTCCGCGTGCCCCCCTCTCAAGACCTCTGCTGCCTGCACACCCCAACCCACCCACATCCAGGGGGAAGAGACAAGCTCTCACTAGAGAGAGACACACACAGACAGCGCAAACATGGTTCTCCAGGAGCTTGGGAGCAAGCTTACCTCGGCCCTGCGGCGGCTGCACACGGACACGGTCGTGGACAGGGAGACCGTCAAGGCCGTCGTCGGCGACATCTGCCGGGCCCTGCTCGAGTCCGACGTGAACGTGCAGATGGTCATGAAGCTCCGGAAGAACGTGGAGGCGAAGGCCGAGAGCCTCGTGGCGGAGCAACAGGACGGGGGCGCGGGCGGCGGCGTGGGCGCCGCACAGCAGCGGCGATCCATCCAGAAGGCCGTGGTGGACGAGCTGACGGGCATGCTCGACCCCAAGACCGCGCCCTACAAGATGAGGAAGGGCAGGAGCAACGTCGTGATGTTCGTGGGCCTACAGGTGCGTTGGAAAAGCAGAGGCCGGGTGTGTGTCGAGAGGGGGCAGGTGCTGCCCTGTGGTTACGTTGCTGCTGTTACCTTACGTGCATTCAGTGAGCAGTGTGCTTCGAGTCTGCAAACGTAGCTGCTAGACGGCGGGATCTAGAAAATACACATGGCGTCGGCGGACACGTGGTCTAATGGTTCTCGCCTCTTGACGATCCTCGGGTGGCTCGGGTGGAGGGAGCTGTTGTATGCGTATGTACTGCTGCAGGTACGCTGTAACTAGAGCTGTAGCGATAGGGAGTGGTATTGGACGTCAACAGCTGGCGCGTAAAATCCGGTTTGCATCGCGAGAGGGGTGTCATGATGTTTTGATGCGTGTGATAGAGGACCCCGCTGTGTCACGAAGGATTCCGTACGAGAACTCCAGCGCTGCTTGCTGCTTACTTTCGGGAAACCGCGGGGGTACAGTGGTACTACTGCTGTTCGTGAAACGCGAGGTTAGGGTTTTTGAGGCAGCGTGCACGGGCGCCAACTTCGGAATTGGTACACCACACCACATCGCATACCGCACACTTTGCATCATGTCTTTTGTTTCACTGTTTCAGCCGCACACTCAAGGGGAAATGACGATAACTCAATATTCGAGAGGCGTTTCGCAGAATCTTCCGCGACCCGTTCCCCACTCCCTCCCTCCCTGGTGCAAACCGGCGCAACTTCGTGTGACCCGCGCTCTTCGGAGACGGTTTTGCGCGGTTTTGCGTCGGTTTGTTCTTCCGGTGGGGGGGGGGGAAAGCCCGATCGGTCGCTCGAAAGAACAAAACGAAGAAACGGGTTCTTTTGCTGTGGCACGAAGATGTCTGTTCTTTTTGTTTGTTGGTTTTTGCTGGGGGAGCCGGAGTGGCGACCGGTTCCCGCTCCGGGAGGTTTTCCTCAAGAACGGCGTGTGCCTTCCTGCTTGCCTTTCTTTCCCCCCGTGGTGCACTTGTTGCGCGCGGGGGGCGTGATGGGGGCGGGGGTAGGGGGGCATACGTTTGTTTTGTTGGCGTGATTTCCGACCCGGGGCTGGCGGCCACCGCCCACCCGAGGGGTTTCCTGCACTAGCGTGCAAGCCGTAGATATTCGGGCCCTTTGTAAAGGCGGTGGTACATGTGTATACGGGGTGTGCTCTGGTATCGGCGCGCTCTTTTCCTCCTCTCCCCGTTTTTTTTTCGGAGGGGGCGAGGGGAGAGTGGGAGCCCCCCGGCGTCGTGCCTTTAGGCCTCACAGATTTTTGTGGAGACTATCCTGTGGCGGTAAATAGCCGACGTACATGGAAGGAGAAAGCCACTGATGGAAATGCTGCAAGCAACTTCAGCCGAATTCCCCGCCCCTCTGTTGCGGAGGGGGGGGTGGCTTTTTTGTTTGTTGCTGCTGCTTTCCTGAGGCTTGTTCTTCGATCAAAAGAACTAAACGCCTTTGTTAGGTTTTTGGTGGGGAGACTTGGCTACGGCGGCGAGACATGGAAGGCGAGGACGGGGAGGCTCGTTCCTCTCAGTTCGGACCTCCCATCCCTCCCACACGTGCCCCCTCGAACCGACATTAACCTTGAATCCTCCTGGCAGAGGAGAGGGTTCCTTTTTTCTCTCCCCTCCTTCTTTTTGAGGGAGAGAGAGAGGGAGGGAGGCCTTTCCTTCGCCGCTATAGGGAGGGGTGCCCCTGCTTCGTTCCCGCGGCAATAAAAACCTCCCGTTTGCTTGTGGCGACGTTGCGATCATGGGGCGCAAATTTTACGGCCTCCGGCGAGCGACCAATGTGTGGCGGGGTTCTGGTTTTGTTGCGGCAGCATTATTCTGTGGGCGCGATTGCAGGACGACTTTTTGAACATCATTAGTAATCTGATCCCCGATGTACGCGTGGAAAGTATTGGCATCCATCCCTGTCAAAAAAGTTCCACGCACAACAATGATTGTGTGTACGGCTGGCTGAATCGAAAAGCGGTGTGGAAAGAAACGATGCGGTGTGAGCGTTTTAGGTGGTGTGGTGGTGGCATGTGTGTGGTGTGGTGGTGCTTGTTTCCCCTTGGGAGAGCCTTGTGGCGGCGGGCAGAGAAAGGCGTGCCCTGTGTTGTTTGAGGGGACGTCGGTTGATCGGGCGGGGCCGTGAAGGGGGCTGTGGTCGAGAGAGAGAGAGAGAGAGAGAGAGAGAGAGAGGATAGATCATGGATGGCCCAGAACTGCTTTCAGCCGTAGTGCCTCTGTCTCCCTGGGGATATCGAGGACGGCTAGGTTGCAGAGGAATCGTTCGTGGGAGGGCAGGGGGCGACGTCGAAGACGACACGGACTAGTAGTAAGATGGTTTCACACAACCTGGAGTGCCATCTGCATGTACCACGTAAACAACAATTGTGGCTCATGCATGCAAATGCACATGCACTCTCGGAGGTGTAGGGATGACCGCATCAGCTTGGGTTTGCTCGTCTACAGTATCAGTCGGGATCAGCGTCTCGCCTTGCTAAACCGCCCCCACCCCCCACCCCCATCCGCGTGACCCTATCCGCGCTTGCTCGTTGGCCTCGCATCCGTGTGATCCCCCCCCCCCCCCCTCCGCCCGCCCCCTCCCGTCTACGTACCTTTTTCTCGCCCAATGGCGTGTTTCGGGCGGGGATGGTTCGTGGCTGCGGTGCGCGGGGTCGGGGTGTGGTTTTGTGCGGAAATATTCATACCACGTACCTTTGTGTACGTGTTTGATTTTGTCCTGGTTGGTGGCACCCCGTCACTTTCCCCAACACAGGGAGCGGGTAAGACGACCACGATAGCCAAGTTCGCGCACTACTGGCAGCGCAAGGGGTGGAAGGTGGCGATGGTCTGCGCCGACACGTTCCGAGCGGGCGCCTTCGACCAGCTCAAGCAGAACGCGACCAAGCTGCGGGTGAGAGAGACTAGAGAGAGAGAGAGAGAGAGAGAGAGAGATACTTTGTGCTGATTCCCTTTCCTCCGTTTCTCACCTCCCCCCCCCCCCCGCCCGCCTGCCCATCTTCTTTCCCCCCGCTCCCCCGCCCCCGCCCCCCCTTGACCTTCCCGCTCGCCCTTGGCCCCATTCCACACGATCCGCAACGAAACGTGTCGTCTCGTCGACCTTTTTTACCGGCATCATCTACAACGAACGTCTCTCGTGTCACGTGTGACGTCACGTGTGATGTGACCCATGACGTGCAGTGTCCGTTCTACGGGAGCTACTCCGAGGCGGATCCAGTCCGCATCGCCGACGAGGGCGTGCAACAGTTCAAGCAGGAAAAGTACGAGGTAAGGGAAAACGGGTCGTGGGAGGGGGGCGGTGGGCGTGGGACTCCCTCGTTTCGCTTGCGGTGTATATTTGGCCATCCCCCCTCCGTCACGATGCAGCACGGGTGATGACGTACTTCTACGTCACGTTCGGGAGGATGGTTACGGTTTCCGCGTTCGCTCCCTTACCGTGAAGACGGTCCCGTCTTTGCACCGACTGCACCAAGTAGCTGTCGCCACTGCTGCCTTTTGGGATGCACACACCAACCTCTCATCTCATGTATCTCGTCATTCTCCCTGTGGCTTTTCGTGTTGTGGTGTTCTGGTTCTTGCCCCAAGGATTTGGCATGGTCGTCCCGACTTTGGTGGGTGTGTTGAAAGGCATAATATCCTTGCTTTCTGGTGCACGTTTTTGCTCGCGTCTCGTTTCTTTGCCTCCTCCCACCTCTATGTGTGTCTCTACTGTAACTCCTTGATTTGCCCTGCCCCTCCCCGGTTAAATCGACATTGGCATGGCAAGGTGATCATCGTGGACACGTCCGGGAGGCACAAGCAAGAAGACGCGCTGTTCGACGAGATGAAGGAGATCCAGGAGGCCGTGCAGCCCGACAACACGACTCTAATCATGGACGCCACGCAGGGGCAGGCGGTTTTCGACCAGGCGAAGGCCTTTCACGGTAAGTTGTGCCTTCATGTTCGTAAGTTGTCGAGGAAAGAGGGCGGTTCGAAAGCTGGTTTCTTCGCTGTTGCGCGTTGTGGGTGGGTGCCTACTAGGGCGTGTCAGCAGTGATGCATTCCATCCACTGTTGCTGGTGCGGCTGTTGTTGGGTTATCTTGACTCAGGGTCTCTCCGCCTTCTCTTCCGTTCACGGGACGCACCGTCCATTTCAACACAACAAGCAGAGGGGGTGATGTTTCCTTGCTTCTAACTCGTGGTAATCTTCGTAGGCTGTGGTTTGCTTGTGGTCTTCCGAACTCTTTTTACTTGCTGTCACTTCACTTTTTCTCGTCGTTCACTGACGCTATCTCTCTCGTCCCACATCTAATCTCTCATGTCGCATTTTGGACACCCTCGACGTGGATCACGTTTTTCTCCAGAGGCTGTCGCGGTCGGATCGGTTATTATCACCAAGCTCGACGGTCACGCCAAGGGTGGCGGGGCACTGAGCGCGGTGGCGGCGACGAACAGCCCCATCACCTTCCTCGGGGGCGGCGAGCACTTCGACGACCTCGTGAGTCTTTCGCCGGCCCGCCCCCCCCCCCCGCCCCCCCCCCCGCCCCCGGAGGCCGCGCCCCCCCCCCGCTGGTGGCGCGGGATAAGGTGTTGGGCTCATGGCCGGACCCTCCAGGCCGTGTCTTAGAGGGGCGCGCATCAACCTTGGTGTGGGCGCCTCTCTGTGCGATTGTCCTGCGGGCCCCTCCG
>FN649751.1:3898456-4012896 GCA_000310025.1 Ectocarpus siliculosus | reverse complement strand
CACCCCCCGCTCCCTCGGCGAGGTAACCAATCGAGAGCTGACGGTTCGGCTGGGACTCGAGCCACTTGAGCAGCTCCAGCGTCTCCAGCCCGCGAGCGACGCAGTAGGAGGACACGCGGATCTTTATCCGACGGCGGCGAGCCGCGGCGGGCCGGTCCAGGTTGCGCCGGAGGCGCTTGCGGCCCCCGCGCTTGGGCATGCGGTTCGTGCGGAACGAGTCCTGCCGGGCGGCCTCCCCCAGGGGGCGTTGCCGGCGGCGGCTCCCGTTACGCTCGGTGGAAGGCTGCTCGCCCTCGCTGCGGTAGTCCCCCCTCTGCAGCCGGGAAAACGAGGCACCACCGATGCCGCCTAGCGGGCGGGGTGCCGGGGGGATCGCCCATGCCCATGTCGTTGCTGCTGAGGTATTTGAGGCAGCGGCTCCTCTGCTTGAGCTCGGTTGCTGCTGCCGTCGGCCGCCGCTGAGCCGCCCTTGGTCGTCCCCGCGGGCGGTGCGGTTGCCGCCGGTTAGGGGCGAGCCGATCGCGGACGAGTCGGAGTCTTCCTCTTCCTCGCCCGCCTCCACGAGAAGAGGCGTGCTGTTCGCGTATAATTTGGTTTTGTTTTGAGGCAGTGCAACAAAAGCAGTCAGTCGAGGAGGAAGGGGGGGGGAAATCTACACTCTGTTAGTAGCATAAATCCATTTGCGGAAGGAATAAAATGGGACTGGAGGACCAATGTTTGCTTGCACAAGAAAGCGCGGTGTTAAGGAAGCGTGATGTTGTAGAGAGTGCATGCATGGGAGGTGTGGCGCTGTGCTAAGATATTTAGACTGTGAAAAGAGGTTGGTCAAGGGCGCGATAAACCGTGGCACAAGCGCTGTTTGTTCCAGCTATGTACACTAGCCGAGCGAAATAACTCTCGACACGCCTCTGGCACACATATTGTGTAGTTGGGGTTGCGTACTGGTTCACCTACAAAGAACCGACGAACGTTGGGAGGCCGGGAGGTGGGTGTCTCAGGTCGGAGGTTCTGCTGGGTGTTTGTTGCGGAGCTCTGTTGCGTTCCTTCGAACCTTCGTTCTTTTTTGGTGTTTGCAGTTGGGATGTTGGGATTTGAAAACTGCCAAGTGATGAGATAACTCAAACCGGTCGGGGAAACCCTCTGTGTGACCGCGGATTGGGCTCCTACGTACCGGGAGAACGCTCAAGTGTGGGCGCTGATGCAAAGTTATGACATAAAAAACTGCAAAGTTATGACAGAAAAAAGCTTGTGGTAATCGTCAAACATTTTTTTTCCCAATCATGTATACAGTAGTGTAGTGGTCCCGGTATAATGCCGGTCGCCCGGTATAATGCCGGTGGAATCGGCCGGACCGCACGGAGCCCGGTATACTGCCGATACAGGCATTATACAGGCAACGCCTCTATTACGCCAGTTCGGGGGTCCTCTGGTCCATGAATAATGCCGGTTCTCAAGAAAAAACTTTGCTCACGTACGCAGCGCATACAACATAATGGTGTTTGAGTTTGTCGCGTTGTGTCGAACCTGACAACGCCAAACCTACGTGGAACAACGTCACCAGTAGTCCGATGTTTTTTTGTTTGGATACATGGGTGCACTCAGATGTTTTTTACTCCGGAGTATGTTGCTTGAAAATATACATGAGTGTGTTCAGATGCTTGGCTTTTTGCTTTGTTTGTTTTCGATGTTTGCGTTACGACTACCACTTCGTATGTAATCTTTCGTGTGTTTTGCGAGTCAAGGGACGGCATCCGCACTGGGGATCGCAGTTTTCCTCTTCAAAAATACAGGAAACGCCCGCATATCTCAGTTTTCCAAAGTCTAACTCCAGTACGACACTTCAATCGCAAATTAATCGTCCACGCACCCCGCCTGTGTACAATGTTAGTATCTGAGATTGTAGCGCTTGCGATACACTGCAGACTAGCGGTCTGCGATTTTCCAAACGATCCTTCTATCATCGAGATCGGTGAGCTACAAGCAGAATTTTTGCAGGTGCTGTGCGGTCCGATTTTGAAACGCTTCAAGCATACAGCAACGGCGAATCAGCGCCTGTGGGAGTCTGCGGGGCCGCGAACTTCAGCGCAGCTCTTCCCTCACATGTTCTTCTCGTCGCCACAGTCGATTTGCATGCCTGCGGTGATGTATGTGTAGGTCTAGCCAGAAGCAGAGGTGCTTGAAGCGTTTTTGAAGCGTTTCAAAATCGGACCGCACAGCAGCTTCAACAATCCAGCTTGTAGCTCACCGATCTCGATGATAGAAGGCTCGTTTGGAAAATCGCACACCGCTTGTCTGCAGTGTATCGCAAGGGCTACAATCTCAGATACTAGCATTGTACACGAGCGGGGTGCGCGGACGATTAATTTGCGATTGAAGTTTCGTGCTGGAGTTAGACTTTGGAAAACTGAGATATGCAGGCGTTTCCTGTATTTTTGAAGAGAAAACTGCAATCCCCAGTGCGCCCTCAACACGTCAGGAAGAACTTGTTTTGTGCACAGACGCTGCTGTGCATAAACTACAAAAGAGTGCAGCAGACCCACAGATACATTGAGTGATGAGGAACTGTCCATCGATGCACGCGTCTCTGAATGATGCTCGACCGCGGCATGCTTACCAAACCTTCTGACACGGCATTCACCTTCTTCCCTATCTCGTGATGCTTGGGGTAACTACAACATTCTGGCGTATGCATATTATCACGTTTTCGTCCTGAATAACGAATAACTCGCTCGATGATTCCGTGAATAGTGCCGGTACCTCAAGTGGCGAACTTCTCAGCTTCTCAGAACCTGAAAAATGCCGGAACCGGCACTATTCAGGCCGAACTTACATAAGGTCGGTGAGTCGGTGACCTCGGCCGGACGCACCAGCATTATACCGCGACCACTACCACTGCATGTAGACCTAGACTAACCCGGACATTTGAATGGAACGGTTTATGCGGCATAATGTATGCTACAGCAGTATCACTATATTTTGTTGCAATGCAGATACTTGTGTGTGTCATGGACTTTTGTAATGTTTACCAGTTCTGTTACAATGCAGATACACTTACTTGTGTGTGTCATGGACTTTGTAATGTTTACCAGTTCGTGGAACGGCCGCTCACATCTGTCGATCTGTCAATACAGGAGTGAACAGCCTAACCACTGCTACATTTTCACTAAATAAATCCTGGTCTAAGTTGGAAGCGACGCGCTGCAAAGCTCGTTGTTAGTAAACTAGATCGACTTCATAAGTCGCGAGGGAAGGGATTGCTGCACCCTTCTCGCGATAAAAACATCTCAGGCAAGAACAGCCGGAGGGGGTCCAACCCCCCCCTCCTATGTGACCCCGGTTGGGTCGTCTAGCTAGTAGAAGTGGAGGATGGGGGCCAGAGGGGCAGACGACAGAGTCCAGTGATTGGAGGAAAAAAATAAAATACACTGCTGGTCCGGTTTTCGAACTGCCTGTACACATTCAACTCACACAAAGAGCTAGCCGAGTTTCTCAGGGCGTATGCATACATATCTCTTCCGCGAAAGACCATTCCAGCACAACGCTACGCTGGATACTGTAGTTTCAGTACGTAGGCTAGCACGTCAACCTATGCTGCTGTTGCTGCTGAGCTCTCATACATGTAGTCTACCTCTGCTGGCCATCATGCCACCTCTTCTATTGCCCGCTACTCCGGCTCTCGTCCTGTCTTCTTGCCCTCCGCTGTAAACTTCACCACACTAACCTCAGAAGATTTCGCGTCCCCTCGCCCAAGACCAGGTCATGCGCAGCAGCTTTTCTCATGCTGATGATCCTACCCGACTGCTGTGAGTGTGACCTTGGGAAACAGGCGTGTCGGTGAGGAGCCGAAGGTACATACGAAGGTACAAGCACCGTCTCTTGTTCTTTTTTTTGTTTTTTGTTCTTCACTTCAAATCAGCGCTCACAGCACTAGCTAGTGCCGTTTATTCCGACCCGTGGTCACACAGAAGAGTCCCTCTCTACCCTCCCCTCCTGCGGTACTTTGCCTACGATTTTTAATGCGAGAAGAGTTCAGCACTCTCTTCCCTCTGTTCTTGTGATTGTACGTACAGCAGTACCTTTTTCTTGCTCTGTACATTGTACCTTTCGGGGAGTTCAGAAGTTCAGAACCCGTGAAAATGTGTTCTTGGTTTCGTTTCATGGACAGTTTCAACTGGTCGTCAAACACAGGCCACAGCCAGCCTACCACAGACGTCGTTGCAGACGCACAGGGTTCTGGACATGTCGGTGAAAACGTGCATGTACTTGGAGCATGATGTATGCAGAGTGCTGGACATGCCGGTACACATTCATACACATGACGTACAACAGCAGTGCACAATAAATAGTCTGTTCCGCGTCCAACACAAGAAGAGAAAAATATCCTCTCCGACGTTTTTTCTGTAACAAGGGCAGAGGCCCTTTGTGTCAGGTAAACTGTGTCAGGTACCCGGAAAGGCCCTTGATGGGTGGACACGCACGTACCACGTCGAAAACAGTCGCTGTCCTCGCTCTGTACAGCGAGCATTCCCTCTGTCTTGAGTGGTCACATTGCATCAAGGGGGTAAGCACGGCGCCGGCAACGTGATTCCAGCGGATGGAGGGTTGGCGTCGAGATCCAACAGCAGCGCACTCTGTCAGTTATTTGCTGTGCTGCCGGTGTCTCGCCACTACTTGCAATTGACTTCTATCCGTTCTATCCTTGCCTACAGAGATGGAGGGCCTTCCACAGAACTACCGAGACAATATCACGATCGACAACGGGGTCGAAATTGTCTGGGTGAACCAAAAAGGACAGGTCATCCCGAAAGACAAGGCCGGCGCAGCGTCTTCCGCAGTGGAAGATGATGCGGACGTTGTTGTCGGCATGCCTCGCGTTGCGAGCATCAGGAAATCGGCGGTAGAGACGGAATTGAACAACAGCAGCCTCCCAGCCAGCCCTGGGGGCACGCGCCGCACGTCGGTCGCTGGCACCGTGTCGCCCTCCCCCCAGCTGATCGGAGCGTGGTTTACTAACGGGACGGACACCGGAGGCGAGGGGGCACCAACTTCTCCCGCGGGCTCCACCGGACCACCGGACACCGAGGACGACGACGCCGACCCCGAGGGCCATCCCTGTATGGCCCTCGAGCCGTATGCCCGCGAAATGTACAACACCGTTCGGAAGGGGCTACTTGGGAAGAAAAGGACCCCAATGGAGACGCTGCTGAGCTGGAAGGGAAAGCAGATCACGGTTCCGCTGACGATCGCGTGCAACCAAGCAAAAGCCGTGTCGAGCGAGTGCGTGGCGTGCTTTGGGGATATCATGGTGTATATGGGCGACAAGAAAGCCAAGGAATCCGGAATGCAGCTCATCAAGAGCCTCCACACGAGGTTGTTGGCTTCCACGCAAGAGTTCAGAGATGAAATTATCTGCCAGGTACCATCTTCTGAAGCGCAGCGGGCGGAAGGGGGCGCGTAGCATAGGCGCGACGCGGTTATCGGTAGTTACATACCTTAGTTGATAACGGTAAGACCCGCGACTTTAACGCCCGTGCGGTGCCACAACATGGTGCGGGTCGGTGTAATGCCCGCCTGGCACGATTCAATAACGGATATGCGTGGGGAGAATATAGATGTGTTTTCGGATGCTATTTCTGCTCGTGAAAACGACATCGCTCTTTTAGCTGGGTTCGTGAGCAGAGGAATTGCCCAAGGGGGAAGTCAAAGGAAAAACTCTTGGTTGGTCCGTTTCATCGGCAGTCCACATGTACCAACTGCTGCCTCGGAGTTGAGGATATGCCCTTGTTGGTTCCCGAACACGTTTCATTGTCTTAAAACTCGATCTACTCGAAAACAAACATGAGTACCGGTGACAGAAAATCAGACACCGGGACGAGATATCCGCGACGCAACTGCAACCAAAAGAATGCCGGATCGTAGACATACCTTCTTGACCCTATCTCAGGCTTTCAGAATCTCGTCTGAACTAGGGAATGCATTCATGATAGGCGAATAACTCCCACTCTCGACACCCATCAAAACTGCTGTCCTGTCCACAATTTCTGCTCCCTCCTGTTTTGATTGATCAGGTATGCAAGCAGACCACCTCAAATCCAGACGCCAATAGCGACCTGCGCGGTTGGCAGTTGATACTGTCGATCCTGGCCGTGGCGACGCCAAGCAAAGGGCTGATTCCTTGCTTCAGAAAGCATTGTGAGCTGGGACCTGTGGGCTCGATTCCTCAGACGTATGCGCAATACGCTCTGTCGGCCCTGCACAAAGTGGGTAAAACAGAAGGCCGTAATTAGCCTGCCATCAATAGAATGGGCAACGTTTGATTGTGCGCAGTGTCAGAAGCTGAAATAAGCAAGTTCTCTGGCAGCCGACCTTCTTTTTTCCCATGCACTAGTGCATAGCGTGTCTTCTGCTACACATGTACGTAAGGTCATCAGTAGCCACGGTCTCTGCAGAACGTCACTCTTCAACGCGACTCTCCAAAATCCGGGCTTTGCCCTGGACCCCTCAAGAATCCCGAACATGAAGGCCCCAACGATTTTCTGGTGGGGTTTCCCCTTTTTCCTGTTAATATTGTTTTTCCCGTGTCCTGGCTATTGGGGTTTGAAAGGGAACGCGTACTACTGTAGCTGCAGAATGACAAACAAGCCTGAGTTCGTGTTTTCAAACCGATGCGCGCTCTTTCTTGTGATCGGCTCCTGATCTCCCCCCCCGGACCCCGCTGCTCTGATCTATGTAGGAGAGTTCTTTGGCACCTCGAAAGGCAGCGCCCTGCGACGTCGAAATCATGGCGCTCGCGCAGCTGTCGGCTGTTCCCGTTCTAGTTCGTCTCCAAGACGGGAACAAGGTGGAAGTCATGGCGGACTCGTGGACTTCCGTAACAGACCTGGAGAAACAGGTAGGTATTGGCGAGGCCCTTAAGACCGGTTGTAGGCATGCATGGAGTACTATGTTGTTTCTTGTTTTCCCCTGCGGTTGCTCGTCGTGTTCTTACCTACTGTACGTCTCTGGTCTCCTTACAACTGCGAGAGACCCAGTACACTGGAAATGCAAGCAGTGTTCACGAATTGTTTGAAGTCACCGGCAAAGGCTGATTTGTGGTGGAGCATGCCGTACGCCGAATTGTGTTGTGTCATCGATGTCCCCTAGTTGTATCAGCTCCCCAAGCGATCTAACCCATCTGTAGTAAGTTTGTCCGAACACGCGTGAGTTGAGTGTTTCCTCTACCGTAGCAAGTTGCTCGGTTGCAAACTTCTACTTAACAGCCCACCACTGATGAAATACACCTCGTGCGCACGACGGCCTCATCTTGATCCTTGAAACTCTCGACGACCTCCTTGTAAACAACCGCCAGATCGCATCCAAGATCGGTCTAAAATGCTGTACTGCTTTCACGGTGTTTGAGGCCACCAACACGGACGGGCAGAGAGCCCTACGAGCTAAGGAGCGGATATTGGATACGGTGAGGGGTAGATAGCATTCGGCAACACAACAAAGTGTGTGTCTATGTCTTGATTATTATTTAATAGCATTTACCGCGCTACCCTGCTGACCAACGAGAATACATCAGCGTAGTATGTGTGTTGTCATCATCACATTTTTCTAAAGGTATCTGTTTTACAGCTTTCGTAAAGAACAACCAGCAAACAAGTTCTTGGCAAATAGACTTTAAGTTTGAAACGAACTCGTTAACACGTGCTCCAAGCAGCAACATGTCCTCGATTGCTGACAGCTTCCCCCGATGCTATTGTCATGTTGGACGGAGACACGTTGAGGTTTGAAGTTGGAGAACAATATCGCCGGAGCTCTGCGTGGCATTTCGCAACTAAAGCAGACAGTATGCGGTGTTTGCATGCTCGAGACTTCGGCGAGTAGCGTAAATGTGGGGGTCACGACACCAGGGTGCGATAGGTTTTGAAATCATTCCTATCTTATTTTTTTGGCACCCCCCCGAGTGCAATATCTTCGAGGGGCGCGGAATGAAATTTCACAACTAAATGATGCCGTCCTTGCTTTTTAGCGCGACCGTTGCAATAGCCCCAAGGGGTGCGAAACCAACGAATGGGGCAAGTGCGAGATAGGTGATGGCGTGTGCCAAGGACAAACGCTTTTTCCATACGGAATTGTGTCTTCCAGCTTTTCGTTGGCTTGTGCGCTCCCCTCTGCCAGCGTTGTCTCTTAAGCGGTGGTACCAAAAGAATCCCTAGCTTCCTTGTACCGTAGATCTTTCTCTCTCTCTGCGAGCGGCCACTGAAATCTACATCCCCGTGATATGTGCATGTGTGAAATCCGTGGCTTGTCCCTTCTATTTGCTGCCGGTCCTTTCCATATCTCTTGTGTCTGTCCCAGCTGCTCGTCAGCTGGCTATCAAGCTGCTCTCGGCCTCGAACGATGCCCGTTATTATCATGTCTCATCGAACTGCCAAACCTTTATCTTAGAAAAACATCCGCCCATCTTCACACGCCCTGCACAGGTTGCTCAGTGGAGAACCCAGGCCGCCGCGACCTCGGGGGTGAAAAAATTCCAACTTTTGTTCAAGGTGCGGCTACACTTGCGTCCCGACGACGATGACTTGGCGGGTATCAAGCTCACTTATCTGCAGGTGAGCGGATGTGCACCACACGCGTCAAAACACATCGTATACTGGATTCTACAAGCAGATCGTAGAGGTTCTGTAGGGATTGATTACAATAATCGGGGCCGGTGCGCCAGCTGAAAATCAGTAGGAGTGGGTGGAAGGCTTGGAAATGGCTCGCGTGCGCGTGGGCGATGACGAGAGCACCATACTAGCGGCACTGACCATCTATCGTCGGACGGCATTTAGCGCGCAAGGGCGGACGGTGTTGCTATCCCAGCGAAAACGGCGGAGCTGATGAGGCGTGGCGTTATGTCTCTCGAAGCTAGACACGCCCACCATAACGAAAACTGCGAGTGGAAACAGTACTCATAACTTCACTTCACAACACACCTCCGCCCCCAAAACGCACACTTGACCGTATCGAATGAGCGCATGCACGAAGGCTGTTCAGGACTTGTGCGACGGTGTCTACATGGTGAGTACGGAGGACAGCGTGCAGCTGGCGGCATTTCAGGTATGTGGAGCGAGGTGGCGCCCGATCAAAGACCTTTTGCGGTCTTCATACTGCCAATGTCATACCTCGTGTTACTGTAAGGGCTTCGACACCCCAAAGAAGCCTTCGGCTGTTTTCCTGGATACCCAGTCTCTCCTGCGGGCAGATGAATCCACCGTTTTCAGAGTCTCGCATACTTTGTGTCAATCGTGAATGGGACCCAAAACACTCTGCACGTGTTGTGTTCTGGCGTGCGCTCCTATGTGAATGAGACAGTTGTCAACACCGGGGCGTTCGACGGGCACTTCATTGCTGCATGTTTCCCTTCCTTCCCCCCATCGTAGATATCAGTGAGGGGAAGAAGAAGATGGATGGCCATCGGTTCATGACGTGTTGGGGGTTCACGTGGCAAGGTCTACCAGCCTATTTCAGATGTAGTAACTCTACCAGCCTATTTCAGATGTAGTAACTCTACCAGCCTATTTCAGATGTAGTAACTCTACCAGCCTATTTCAGATGTAGTAACTCTACCAGCCTATTTCAGATGTAGTAACTCTACGATGGGGGCGCGCCGCAGTGGCGACAAACAGACGAAACAAGGGTAATCTCCAGGCCATGCGTCGCTTCTGAAAACGAGTTCGTGCCGTGTTGTCTTTCATCTGCCGTCACGTCGAATGCCCTCACGTTGATCGATCCTTTTCCCATCATCTCTCAGAAAATCAGCGAGCACACTTCTTGATATGCCCCCTTCTCTCCGTCGTATCGAACGGCAGTTACAAGCGAGCAGAGGCGACTACGACAAGAAAAACTGCACAGCTGGCTCTCTCGAGAAAGAGCTTACAACTCTCGTCCCGCCGCAGGTTCGTGAGCAGGCAACAAGAGGTGATAGGGAACCGAGGTACGGAGTTTTCCTCGAAAACAAAGGCACATCGTGGCTTTGGTCACTATATTTTGGATCAAGTTGAAATAGCAGTTCCATACATACCACATCGGTGTTTCGAGGTCGCCGTTCCCCACCTCCCGCCACGTCTTGTTTGCATGGACACCCTTGCGGTAGATTCTAGCCCAGCCCGAAGGGGATGAGTTCAGGGGGAGGAAGGACCTTGCCAACAAGATCCTGGCGTACTACATGATGAGCCTGAAGGGTATCAGCAAGAAGGTAAACGAGAAATAGAGAACGGTGCGGAAACAGAATGGTGAGACGAGGATCGTTCAAAGCAATAGAATCTCGTGAAGAAACATCATTGGTTCAAGTGGTCATGAAGTACTGACAGCAAGTCAGTAATAGTCGTGGGGACCAAAAACCCTGGCAGCCCTTGCAGGCGGGGACGGAGTTCGTCGGGTCTTCATCACCGATGTTACGGGGGCCCGGTTATTCCAGCTGCCTGTATCCAACAGGCTGGTAGGGCTAAACATCATGTACGTTCCCGATTATCAATGTCAGCACTGATAGTAGTATTTGATATTCCGGGCTGGACGGACCCACTGCCGACCGAAAAAGTTGGTCGACAGAGCATTATTGTGCGCATCGCCCTGCGACGTGCAGCACGTTTGGAATCTCCCAAGAAAGCCAGCTCTTCGACCTATGGCCGAAAGTTAAGCACTTATCCAGTTTAGTGCGGCCGCACTCGTCACCTAAGGAAAAATAACACCTACATATGCATAGAAAGTACGGGGAAGACCGGCCTGCTGTGCGCCCCCCTCACGGGGGTCCGCCCCCGTCGTTATGAAGTTATGGGGGAGTCAACCAATATCAAGCCAACATCAGGAACGCGAGAACCGGCGGTCGCTCGTTCTTGGAAACAAACGGTCTGCTTCGAGTCTCATTCTTTTATGTTCGTCTTGAGCTACGAACCACTGCTATAGTATCTCTCCGTACGATATTCCCGGCAAAGAAAGGTGACTGCACATCGGACGGGAGGTTACGGGAGGGAAAAAAAGCTACAACCCCGAAAGAGCGAGGATATTCACAGCTTTCACCACCGCGCTTTCTCCAGCTGTATTCCAATCAACGAAGGATGTGCAGTCAACCTATATATTGGATATTTGACCTGAGTAGAATACTGTCTCGGCAATGTCCCACAAACTTGCGACCTGCATTCCAATTGTCAGTTCGTCGCTCTTGATTGTCGTTTTCTTCGTCATGAAGGAAGCAAGAGCCCTGTTCATGGGCCTCATGCGCGAGAATCCCAGCTTCGGCCGGGCGTACTTCGACGGGCTTTCACAGGAAAAACCCGTAGTAGTCGGGATCGGCGCAGACGGAGTGCAGTTCCTCGACGCGACCGACGGAGATCGCCCCGTCCTGGCGGAGTACGGGTTTGACAGCATCGGGTCCTTCGTTTGCTCGGACGAGGTACACACACACGATATGTACAGCACATGAAAAATAGAACACACGATATATATCGGTGTATATGTGTGGTGGTTTACGACGAGTGCCCGCCATGTTGGGCATGCGTCTCTGTCGTTGTATGCTGACTGGATACGTCTTGTTGTTGTTGTTGTGGTTCATGTTGACTTCGTCGTTTGGTGCTTTTGGCGTTATTCCGGCAGAATAACCGATCTGTTCGAAAGCGCTCGGTCTAGGCGGCTGAATTCGAGCTGGGCAGAATCGCTCGCTCCTTGTGCTCTTCAAGACACGAGCGTTCACATTCGGTGTATGATCTTGTTTTTTTGTGTCAGGGGTGTCCTGACGTTGTGCAAATCTTCGCAGAGCCTGAATGGTGCTGCGTCATCGCCCGCTTCAAGATGTTTTTGGGTTCCGAGTAATTCGGGTACCGACGGCTACTCGTGGGTTCCATGAAGGCTATCACGAAAAAAGAAAATCACAACTAACTCTGTGGAGGTTACAATTTATTATCAACAGGTGCCCCCACCGCAATGAAAATAGTTCACTTGGTTTTCCCCACAACTCAAAGTTTTCCCCGACTCCCTAAACGAACCACCACACCCACACCCGACACAGGAGACGGCGGTGATGACGCTGGCGGCACGGGAAGGAGAACAGACGAGCTTCGTGAAACCGACAGCCATCCTTATCCAGTCCGCACAGGCGTCCCAGATGAAGAGCCTCGTGCACGCTTACATGGTCCGTTACATCCTTCCGAGGAGAAAGAAGAAGGAGGAAGGAGAGAAAGCCAAAACTGTCAATAAGGAGACAGACGTCGTCCCGTTTGCGACTGATGGAGCATAGTGGTGTATTCGTTGTGTTGGCGGTGTGACGGTCTTTGCGAAATGGTAGATTTGGCGTTGGCGTTGGTGATGAGCCACAAGCTCTCGAATGCTCTTTGTTGTTATCGTGGCGCCTGCGGCTTTGCCCAATTTCTTGCGCCATTTTTCACGTTTCCCAAGAATCTGGGCCTCTCTTCTTCTCGATTTCTTGTGAGGATACTTTTTATTAGCGGGCTTACAACTGTACATCGTCTTGGAGCGACAACGAGACCGGGATCGTTGTTTCCTGCTTCAAATATTGTCCTTTGTTTTACAGCCGGCGGTGGCGAGAAGTACGGGGTGACAAAATGGTCTTGAGAATCGGAGCGAGAAATGGCGGTCCAAGGCATTGACCACGGGAGGATGAAACAGAGAAATAACGGATACTAATATGACGCATACAGGGTCCAGTCTTGACTTACCCTTTCTTCCAAGATATAGTTTGCGTACGTCCTACATCGAGGGGTTGGTTGCTCTCGTCCAAAATGTGACTGAGTTGCAGACCCGAAATTGAAATTCTAATTTCAGGGCTGCAGCTACCCGCGTGCAACGTAGTTGTCGGATCTGTAACCTAACTACTTGTTGTATAGAAGGTGAAATGCTTTTATAAAACGGAAAAGGGCCGAAAACCCAATTTTTCGCGTTCTATGAAGCTGACGAGGTAGCCACAGCGGTGAAAAATACTACATCGTAGAATAGTTCGGTGTCCGCCTCCTGTGTGACCCTGGCTGATGGTGTGTCAACCAAACATTATATACCGAACGGTGTAGACTGGCGCCCAATAGATTGGACGAAAACACACAACAAACACACCATATAGTATTATTGTAGTATAGACGACACGGGGCATCTTGAGTGTTGCCTTCGTGCAAAAAGAAAACACCACGCCCCACACGGATCCCATACACAATACCACATAAGACTGCAGGTGCGTAGTCTAGAATAGTCGACACGCAGTTTGTGTATGGGATCCGTGTGGGGTGTGGTGTTTTCTTCTACAGGAGGGCTTGACGTGGATTGCCTTGTTCCCATCGGAGGTGACATCATGTGTTATAATACGTACGACGGGCTGTTTGAAGTTGGGCCACGTTTCTTGTTCTTGAGGTCTCCGTTTCCGCACACACACGAGTTCAAGCACGAACCGGAACATTTCATACAACTCTTATTGCACATCAACAAGTCAACAAGCACCACCATCACCAGCCTGCATCATACAGCTGAGGGGGAAGCACGTTGTCGTGGGTAGCGCGGGCGCACCTGCTATCGTAATAACTAGCAGGGCCCACGTGTGATGTCCCAAAAGAAGCGGAGATGAATCAAAATTAGGAGCATGCCGCAAGCCGCTTCTATATTCGCTTGTCCGGTCAGCTAGGCTGTTCAATTCAACTCTGAGTACGACCTCGAGGTCGTTTATTTGCCGCAGCAGCTGCCCACACCATCAATCACCCACAGTCGCAGTCGACGCACCCCGCTTGTTGCTCAGCAAAGCAACTAATCAGTACCACACGCCGTGCGGTAGCTTGAACTGATCTGTCGGCGATTGCGGCAGGTGAGATTCTTCCGTATCCACACCTCGAGAGCAAGAGCAAGCCAAGTGAAGTGTCTGTGTCGTTCCTACTCTTTCGTGCTTCGGTGAAGTTAACATCATCGCCGGGTGCGGGCTCGTGGACACGTCACGAAAAGGTGTGATTTGATTTTCTGCCAACCCACAGCACCGTTCCTCGGCACCCTCGACACCCTCGACACACTCCGTGTGTGGGTCGATCCGGCGCCAGCGTCAACCGACGCGTAACCGCTTGGGCATCGTTGCGGAGAGGCCGCGAGAGCGAAAGCGGGGGGGAAGAAGCGCGCCACGAACAAACTTTATTAAGTTGCCCATGGGCGTTGGGCTGGAGTGTAACGATGGTAGGCAGCAGCAGCACCACCATCTACGGCAATACCAACAGCAGGAGCCGCGGCACAAGCCGCAGGGACAGCCGATGCAGCACCGCCACCACTCTCCATGGCATCCCGAGTTGGAGGTGCGTAAAACCGGGGGCCGTTCTGGTATTCACCACGAGAGACGGCCGAAGGTTGTGGTCGTAATAAAAAAATAGGCCGATCTGGCGATGTGTGTTTTTTTCAATATTCGATGGTAACGGAACGGTTTTGAATGTGAAGACAACACAACAGCAACAACAGAGAGAGATCAACAGGAGACGGTGTGGCGGGCTGGCCTTTAATGGCGGCTAAACCCGTGTGCGTGTAGTGGTGACGTTCAGCCTTCTTGTGGTGACGGGTTGGCACACCTTGAACCATTGCTCACCATCAGCGCTCCTCGTCCAGCTTCTACTGGAGTGTAGATGACGTCAACGAATAGACCGCAGACGGTCGTGGGATCGGGATCTTGACGTCTTGAAGGGCAACAAAAAGTGAAAACTTCATCTCCGCGCGTTGATTGTCTACTGCTGTACCATGTGCTCCACGCTCGCGCTCGTGTTGTGGGCCCGGCGAGACCTCATCATGCCCTTTTGCGTGTGACAGTACCCAGTACAACCACAGCTCTGATTGACGTACAGGACAACAGCGAGCTACGAGCGTTGTAGGGATTCTCGAACTCTCGAACTCTCGTAGAATGAAGAAGGCGCGAATTTTTTCGGCGCGAATATTTTGGTCTGATTTTGGTTTCTATTCCCATGGGGCAAGCAACCAGCACACCCGACACACACACACAGACCAGCCAGCTGCTGGTGCTGGAACGTGGATCTCCTTGAGCGCACTCTGTCTAAGGTCTCAGCCAACCGAGCTGCAGGCACCAGGAATCTCTAGGCAGTACTGTTACACTATATAAGCCTTTTACCTCTTTCTGTTTCTCGTTTGATCGCAAGATCTCAAGATCTCCCTTTCTTTCTTGGTGGGCATCAGAGCATCAGAGCACACGGAACCGTACGTACTTGTGGTCGTGCAGCGCTGTTTGAGTTTGTGCAAGGTGAAACTTGACACGATTTGCGTGCGATAGGTGCAGTTCTAGAACAACCGCGTGAAAACTCACGGTAAAAGAAACGTCTGTCCCACTTTTTGTGGCGTTGGTTACACAACTGCCGTGGATGCATGTCATGTATATGTACGGTAAAATTTTCCGGCAAACATGGCAAGCAACCACAAACCGAAGCTGGAACTTTTTTTTTTTTTCGTTCGGTCGGATGCATCACTCAGCCGGCGCACTGAAAACAACTGCTGCTGTGAAGATCATAGCCGTGGAAGGTTGGTGCTGCAATGGAAGTCCTGACTGTGGTAGAGAGAAAAATAGCAGTCCGGAACGATTTTTCGGCGTAGAAATGCGGCGACGTAAAAATGCGGCGGAAAATGCCGTAGGTAGCCACACCCGTCCGTCGGGTTGCACCCATCTGCCCAACGTGCCAACGGCTTGTTGCTCACAACCGTCCGCAGCCGCTTTCGGTTATCCTTTCTCTTCCGCTCTCTACTGTAGTCGCTGTGTGGTACTCCCTCCGTCGTGCCCGTCTGTCCGTCTGTCTAATTGTCTGTCTGCCAATACAAATGCCATTTCTACAGCACTGCTGCTGTAGTCTAGACTGCTGCTGTATTCTCGACCTGTTTGCCCTTGTATTTACTTGTAGTCTTGAGCAGCAGCCACCTAGCATGTTTTCCGTGTGTTGTTGAGTGTGTGAAAGAATCCCTTTACGCTCTCCGCTCTTCCGTTTTATTTCTTCTACACTGCTGTACTCCGATGATGCTGTCCCTCCTCTGGGCGAATGGCTCCATACATACATACGCCGACAGCCAGGGTTCTGGTGCATGCAGCAAAAAGACCTGCTGCTGCTGTAGGCACCTGCGGCAGCCGCAGTAACTTTGTCCACCGACCTCGCTCTGTATGGTGTATGTACACACGGATACGTAGTCTACAGAATATGACGTGCGGCGCTGCGAGGGTTTCTTACCTGTAATCCTAATAACAATACGATGGGTTTTACGCGAACCCGATCGCGAGGCAAGGGATAGTGTCATACTTCAACAACGGCAGTGCAGCAAGGCTCAAAGCCTTACACCAAGGTGTGTTGACGATTGGGTGCGGGCTATGCTAAGCAATGCATAGTCAAGAGTGCACGAGACGACAGAAGTTTTAAATCTTCACACGCAGTCTAAATACGTAAAAACTGCACTAGTCTAATCAGCAGGTAATAGTAGGGTGCATTGTGGTTGAGCGCGCTGGGATACCAACCTGTCTTCTTGTTATGTTTACAGCAGTAGACTACACGTACCCCCTGCTGCTGTCCTACTACCGTCCGGCGGCCCTCGCTTCCCATTTCGTCTGGGGAAACCAACAGGGGCTACAAACCTTTCGGTTTTAGTGTCGGGGTGAGGTTCGAGGTCTTGTTTGGGACAATTTGGACCCACCCTCAAGTTCTAAACTCCCAACCGACTTGAGTGAGTGTTCCATGTTGAGACTACGGTCTACATAGACGATTGTGATGGATGATCGGCAGCGTGGGGCGTAACCGACCACTGTCGGTACAAGTAGAAGGGTGTCGAACCTGGGTGGGTATGCTCTCTCGTGGATTCACCTAAACTCACTTTGAAAAGCGTTGCTGGCTTCGGTAGCTGATGGAGTGACAACCGAGCATCATGGATGAGGCGCTCGCTCGGAAAATCCACCAACAACCAATTCCAAACTAAACCATGCTTCAACCGTTGAATCCTGGAATGTTCTCATGTGTGCAGTTTCACACCTGTCCAATGCGGACTCCCAAGTCCTGGAACACAAGAAAGATATACTGTGCAGTACACGGGTATGACGGCAGATCCACACCTGTCGAATGCTGATACCCCAAAATCGTTGAACACAATATCTCGAAGCAGCAGTAGCTAGCGTTTAGACCGCCCACCCTTCATTAGCATGTGCTGCCATTTCTCAAAATGTCATGTAAATAGTGCACTTTCTTGGGTGAAGCCTTCGACCAAACGAATATTTATCGGTGTATTTTTCTCTATCCTAACAGTTGGAAGAAAGCTGTTCAAGTCAAGGCACAAACAGTATAGCGCCAGGAGGCGGATAGAGGTTGATTTTTAATGTTTCTTCCGCCGTTGCATGGACCTGATGCTCGTTTGGCAGCAACAAGACATTCGCGCTGTGGTCAGAAGCGGCCGCAACAGCAAACGGACCTGCATCGACGATTACGAGACCGCGAGGCCGATCGGGAAGGGAAAGTTTGCGATCGTGTATCGGTGAGTTCACAAGATATTACGTTGGCTAACGTCGATAGTGGCGGGTATCTAAGATTGATCGAAGTCGACGCCATCAATTGTCGATGAGCAAATCAACGGTATTTTCGATGACGCAATAATAACTGGACCTGACGAACTCAGGGAGGGGGGGAAGGACCGAGTTCATCACGTGGAGGGACACGAGTGGAGAACGAGAATACGGGGTGATGCTGCTGTGCGTATTGTCGGAGACCCTTGACCCTGAGCGTCCGACTCCACATTTTCTTAAAAGTATTTCAGTTCAAGCGAAGCACAGAAGGAGACAAGCAACAGAAAGACAACGACGATGGAAGCGCATGGCTGCTCCGGCCAGACTATGACAGATGAACTTAACATGTCGCGCTCCCCCTTTTCCGAGGGAGGTGAGATAAATGGAAACCACTGCTGCCCCCCGCGTGCGGCTAATGCTTGCAGTAAGCAATACCCTGGGAGAGGCGACACGATGCGTTATTGGTGTCTAGGCGAAATTATTAACGGCGTCGCCCTCGGTGCAACCCGTTCGGTGATGCTTGTGTGTGTGCCGGCCCCCGCGGGTGCTGGTGCTTGCTCGCTGTTGCCGTCGATGAAAACAGAGCCAAGAGGAAGAAGGACGGGAAGACCGTGGCGCTCAAGAGAGTTTCCATGTCCGACATGGGCGAAAAGTTCAGGACCAAGTGCATGCGGGAGGTACGAAAAAATGTACTATGAAAAGCCTTAGGCAGGTGATCTCGTCATTAACAGCTTTGCCAGTGGCGGTCCGTTTGCCGCACTAGACAGTCGTGCAAGAAAACGCACTCGAGAGCTTCATTATTTGTGGATGTGGTTGTTGTTGCTGCTGCTGCTGTTGCTTAATAAGCGTCCGCTCTTCTCAATTCCGATGATGTGCGCCGTCATGCCGTTTTATTTCTGCTCCAAGCCGTACTGCTACTTCTTTTCCCGGTTGGTTGATGACGTTTCGTGGTTTCGTGCAATAGGTGCGCCTTCTGCAGTCTTTGGATCACTGCAACATCATCCGCTACCAGGATTCCTTCCTGGACAACAATGAGCTCGTCATCGTCTTAGAGTGGTGAGTGTACAAACCGACAACAACGATGGCGACGACAGTTTCAAAGAGCAACCACCAACATCGACAGATGAACGACGAATGCAAAGACGACTGATGATGTGGTGTAGTAGGAAAAAGGCGTCAACCCAGCCGGAACACCCATCGAAAAGAGAAGGGCGATTGATAATATGAAGGAGAGTGAGACGAAACAAATGCAGTGACTGCCTCACAACGCGCGTTACGGACGAAAACGTAGCGAAGAAAGACGGCAGCGACAGAAAACAAGGGCATGCCACCTTTCACTGTTTACTCACTTAAAAATTGAATGGTCAAGGAGGTGCTGTTGTCGTTGTCGAATAAAAAATAAAGCAGTTACCGTACTTCTTTGAAGAAACCCGGCCCCCTTGGGCTACTTGAGACGACACCTCCGTCTTTCTCGGAAAATCTCTCCGGAGAAGCCTTACCCAACATCATGAATGGCTATACTTGCCCTTGGGTGTATTTCCGATCGTGGAAGGTCACCCCCACCAAGAGCGTTTGAACGCATCAGAACGTCAATACACACCGTCGTGGTTTGTTGATGGCGTCCTGGCGTGCTTGCTGTTGCCCACCACCACTGCGATAGAATACCGAACGAAGCCGAAAAAGAAAAGGAGGCAGCAACGACAATAATCCATGCCAAACAAACTGAAAACATCAAGACCAAACCTCGAAACCGCTAGTCGCAAAGGTCGTGAGTTCGATTCCCCATGGGGTTAAAAATTTACACAATATGCAGGTGAAAGCGAAAAATAGCTGAAAAGGCTCTCGTGAGTACCAAACTTCGACGGTAGTACCGTTGGCGAGGGAAAGGCACGGCTGAACCCTTCTCGCGATAAAAATAAAGTTCAGCACGCACCGCAGGAGGAAGGTGGGGCACGAAAATAAAAGAAAAAGAAGAAAAAAAACTCCCTGGTGTTTACCTCCTCCTGTGTGGCCCTGGATGGTTGTAGTTGTACGAAAGAATACACTGAAAAGTGCAGTACTCTACATACACTGAAAAGTGTAGTACACGTCTCACCACGAAAAATGGGGGGACTGTCGCCAAAATAAATAGGACGAAAACACACACGCACACAACCCCCGACGCTTCGAATCAATCGCCCTCGTCAGGGCGGCGGCGGGAGACCTCAAGAGGCAAGTGCGGAAGGCGTTGGAGCGTGCAGTGCATTTCGAGGAGCGCATCATCTGGGGATACTTCTCGCAGGTGGATACAATCTGCCTGCGATAATTTAGCGACTAGGGGCGGCGAGCGGGGAGGTGCCTGTTGTGTTTTTTGGTGGTCTAGTCTTTTCGTGTGGCTGCGCGTGGTCTACGCGCCGTGAATATTTTGAGGAGCGCGGAAAACACCATTTTGATGCGCGTTGGAATCCAAATGATGACAAAATTAACCACTTTTTCGTTTTTTACGACTGCTGCTGCTGTTGCTTGCTATTCTTGTTCGTTCTTTCGCCTATGGCTGTTTTGGTTTCATCGAAAGTCTGTCACTGGTTTGGTGTCAACCAGCACACGTCTTTGGCCCTTCATCAAATTGGCCTTGCCCCCAAGCACGGTATATAATGTGAACCGACCATCCGCAAGTCACAAGGGTCTCGCTCTGATACCGCTCTCTATCCCTTAGTTTTTTTCCCCACCTCATTTCTGCGTCTGTCTCTCTGCCTGTTTGTTATCTTGATCTCTTTTCGTGCTCTCCCCCCCGCCCCCCCCCGCTACTCCGGTGCACTTCCTGCTTTCGCCTTTTACCTGCTGCCTGTGTCCGGGTTCCAATTCCATCTTCGTTATTTACACTTTGATCTTGCACCTATCTCAAGATATGTGGTGCCATCAGCTACATGCACAGGATGCAAATCATGCACCGGGACATCAAGCCCGCCAACATTTTCCTCACCCTGAAGGGACAGGTGTGTGGGCGTAGAACAAGCAATAGGCAAAGTCAAGGTGGCGGTTTCACACCACGCCACGCGAACAACACCATCTCGGCGATAGACACCATCAGCAGCACCACCATCAACAGCAGCAACATCAGCACCAACCACACAACCGCAAGCTACAACCGCAGCAACAGCCGCAGTATTAGCAACAACGAACCAATTGTTGTTTTTCCTCCCTTTAACGTCTTTCTTCGCCTTCGCCGGAACACGGTACAGGTGTGCCTACAAACGGTCACACACGCAAGGGCAGGCTGCTTTTTGACGTTTCGGTGAATCGGGTGAACGATACTGTCGTTCTCTATTTCGTAGAAAGGTTGCTGGTTTGAGCCCCAGTGGACTTTTGCTGACGTACACCAGAGCAACAATAGTTTATCTTCTTTCCTACGCTTTCTCTTTCAAAGAGCAACGCGCCCCACACTCCGGAGAAGCACACACGAAACTTGGCCTGACCTGACCTGACCTGACCTATTCAGACAAGCGAAGCGAAGCCGTTGCTTTCAATAGTTGCTAGGTTACGGTAGCAGTCTACAACGAACGCTAGCACCCTCTCTGCCTCAAATCACACCGGAAGGAGTTTCCGGCTGCCATCGTCGTCCATGCAAGGCGAAGGTTAGTGGATGATTGTGATATCTGTCAGCAACACCCACTCACCTATGAAGCTGGATGAACACCTCCTCTTTGATGATTTGTCTGGTGGTATAGACTTTCCCGCTCGGCTTCTCTTGCACAGAGAATTCGGTGTATCGGGAGAGGGCCGAATTTTTTCTTTGGACTTTAAGCATATGGCACCGAAATAGCTTGAAACAAGCTGCATATGGTGCCCTTTTCGGTTACAGGTCAAGGTGGGAGACCTAGGGCTGGGCAGGGTCATGAACGCGGACGACGAACTGGCCTACTCCAAAGTCGGCACCCCGCTCTACATGTCCGTCGAGGTGCTGGGCGGCGGCGGGTACAGCTGGAAGAGCGACGTGTGGTCCCTGGGCTGCGTCCTGTACGAGCTCGCCATGCTGCGGAGCCCCTTTAAGAGCGAGAGCCTCAGCCTCTACAGCCTCTACAAGAAGATCAGCAGCGTAAGAACAAGAACACTATGCTCTTACCTTCATTTTTCCTGTATCGTACTAGTTAGATTTACCTACCAAAAAGAGGCGGACAGCAGCGGTCTACGCATACGTGCATTCGGAACGAGCACGTTTCTCCACAATACAACGATCACGAAGTTATTTCCTCCCAAGCGACGAAGAAAAAAATAAATCAGGGTGCATCTAGCAGACACTGGTGAAGTGGTGGCGTGATAGGACCCGGGACCTATATATTGTGCCTTGCGTTGACCCATTGCCGACCGGCACCAGCGTATCAGGTTGACGGAGGTGTATGCCTCAATGGGACATGTTCGGGTGGAGCGTTTGTCACTTTGCCTCTGGGTTGCCACCATTGTTCGTCCCTGTGTTTGCTGAACAATGACCCGGCCTGTCAGAATGCCTTCGCCATCAGCACGACGTTCTCGCTCTTTACGCCGCCAGTCATCGCTCGTGCGGTAGGGAAAACCGGGGTACAAGTGTTGTCAACTACCCTTCGCAACAATTTTCGTCGAGTCACCGCCGGAACATGCATGCATATGAAAACCCGCTGGGGGCAATGATAGACATGATGCCTTGTTTTCCTCAGTCGAAGTAACACGTCTCGCGTGTGCTTTCCAACGAAAACCCAACCATCTACGTCGTATCGAGAAAACCGAAAACCAACCGAAAACCCAACCCCACCCATGTGCGATTTGATCGACTACAATGGGATCCACGCTTACCCCTTTCAGGGAGACTATCCACCTATGTTGGCGTACTACTCAGAGGAGCTGAGGGCGCTGGCGACGGGCATGATCAACACCAACCCGGACGAGAGGCCCAGCGTGCACGAGGTGAGCCCTGGGGGACCGATTAGCTACCATGAACCACGGAAGAGATGCGAAGAACCATTTGGCGACCGTTTGTGACCTTCGGACGTCTGTTTGCGTTTTGCTGCTTCGACAACATATCTTACAGTAGTACGGCACCCGCGAAGAAAGTGCCTGTGGGTACATAGGCACATGTACGCACAAAAATATGTTATCCAAGCGTTCACCGACAGATGCTTTGTGCTGCACGAAGAATTTTTTGTTGGGCTTTTCTGTGAGACCGCTCGAAAATCATCGAACCCATCTTCAATGGGCACAAACCATTAGCGATGTGTTCCCACGACCCCCACCTGTCGTAAAAGCGGTACCGTTCAGCTGATGTATTGTGCAACACAGAAATTTATGACTTCAAGGTGCGACCGTTTCGAAAACACCCCATGCTTGATTTGTTTCCGCCGCAATGTGCAAGGACTTCGATTCCCGCGCGAAAATCCAGACCACGCTACTGCTGCATATACCGATACGGATGGAGTACAGAAGTCAGCCAATGTACTGTAATACTCTCAATGAATGGTGTTTGGGCCTAGTTTGCTGTTGGAGGTGGCCACATATCCGCACGCGCGCGCACACCTGGCTGTTGTATAAATTGGAAGATATGTGAAGGCCAACAATGGCTGCTGAAACTTGAAACAAGATTGTATCCAGCATGCCTTTGACGCCAGGTAGTCTTAGCCCGAACGTGCACCGCGTCAGGCGGCCAAGTGTTTGATCTTGGTGTGATCTTGGACTGTAGAGCGCACCCGACCACTGCATCACTCAGGAGAACGCCAATGTTCTCTCAGTTCTCACTCTCGAATTCACAAACATTAGCTGTCCTCGGTCCCTCGCTTCAGAGGTATCAACCGACAAGCAGGAACCATTTCAACACCAAATTTCAACTGAAACGTGCTTCAATCCGATCATGAGCCCGGGCTATGTGTTCGCATGTTGTTGTTGTTGTTGTTGTTGTCTTCACATTGTTAACGGTTCCGTTCTCTCTGCTCAGTACCTTCTTCTGTCCGTACTAGTCTAACACTTGACGGGGTCGACTCCCGTGGTCACAGGCTAACTTCCCCAAAAAAAGGTATATGAAGATAAAATGGACCCGAAGGGTCCGCAAGCCAATAAAAGTCAACGACAGATAGTCTAGGCCACTCCGCTCGCCTCTACACGCTATTCGAGGTAACCCTAGATTGGAAAAAGAAAGGAGATTGCAGATGGAGAGAAGCAAAGGGAAAGGGAAAGACACGGAGAGAGAAAGACACACGCCGTAGCGACAGACAACAAACAAACAAACAAGCATAGCAACACAAGACAACACAAAACCACACAACACAAAACGGGCCACCCGAGCCAGCACATGCACGTCATCGCTCGCGGGGGGTTGGTGCAATGGTGCGGTGCCGGAGGGAGGGGGGGGGGGGTTGTCATGCATGGAGTTCAATTCGGCACAGTGTTTCGCGTCACTCGGTCCGCCTCTTCGCGTTTCCTGTCTTTCCTCGCCGTCTTGTCCGCCTGCTGTACCCCTCCCGCCCCCGTGGTTGTTGCCGTGTCCCTGTTGTTGCCGGGTTTCTTGTTTCGTTTGAGCGCTCGTTGTCGGCTAGCCTCCTCTTCCTTCTTGTGCCAGGAGGCCATGAACCTCTTAGCTCCCTGCAGTACCCCTGTATGCCACGGTACCCCCCGGTCCACCTCCGCTGCTTCCATCCAAGTTGTTTCCGGGACCCCGAAGAAACATGTCTCGGCGTCCATAGACCCGTGCTCTGCTTCGAACATCTTGAGGTCGTCCTTCAGGCACATCTGCCAGTTTTTCTCCGGTTTTCCCCTGCCTGGGCCCTCCCCCCCCACCAGCTCGCCAAGCATCACCCGTTTCGGGAGTCGTCCGCCTGGCTCTCTTGCCAGCGCTCCCGCGAACTGCAGGCGCCGTTGCCGAATCGTGGTCTCCACGCTCTGGCACCCTACCCTCTTCAGGGTCTGGGCGTAGGAAAGCTGCCGGTAGGTGCCCTTCTTGCGTTGGTAACCGACAACTCGCAGGAGCAGTCGGTGGCGTATCGTCCGCAACGTCCGGTATTGGTCTTGACGTGGGCATGCAGCCGTACAGCAGTGCCTCCATCGCCTCGGTCTGGAGCAGGCGAGTCTTGATCGGAACGGTGCTTTCGGCCTGTCGAAGAGCTCCTGGCCATATCTGCTGACGCATGCCCACGCTGCTCTGCTCCCGTAATTGACCTCCCGGGTGAGGTCGCCATGTTCGTTGACGAGGCCCCCTAGGTACCGGAATTCAGTCGTCTGGGCGTACCTCTGCCCTGCTGCCTCGATGATCAGCGGTGGTGGTGATGGTGGCGGTGGTGTTGTTGTCTGCTTCTCCTTTGGGCGCATCAGGAACGTCTGCGTCTTCTTCTCCGATACCGTCAGCCCGAACTTCCCGAACACCTCCACGATGACGGTCATCATTCTCGCCAGTCCTTCGGCAGACCTCAATACGACGCCTACCTAGACATGAAAATAGCAGAGATCTACTCCCGCTATCTGGCCAAACACGGGCACGCAAAAGCTGAAAACCATTTGTCAAGTTGTCATTGGGCGCTGGTTGACGCGTTTTCTGGGCTTTCACCGCCACAGCCGCTCCATGATGGTGATGTCTGTCGGTGGAAAGAGATCGAAGAAGAGGAGTGGATGCACATTGTCTAGACGCTGAAGCAAACTCATACCGACCCGTAGCTCCCGCCTACGCTTATCTCCAGTACGCACGGACGATGGTACTGTAGGTCGGATCCTATCGCAGAACGCATTAAATAAGCGGACGGGTTGGGGTGTGTCCTGCTCGAAGACTCAAATGAAGTTCTGGCGATATCTGCCGCAGAATTCACTGCTCTTTGGAATCGGAACCAAGTTCAGGTAATCGTCCACCGTCCGCTTATTCAACATTTACTGCGATTTGCGGTCTTCTCGCTTGGCTGAACCACGTCCCACAACACCCAACGTAGCACCTCTCCACCCCGTTCGGTGCTCTTGATGTAGGCTCTGTCCTTGTTTGTTTTGTCTCCTGAGCCTTATTATTATGTACATCCTGCACATCATGTATCCAAAATCATTTGGAACCCTCTGCCAATACGGGCAAAGGAAGCTTTTGAATGCCGGCAATATTAAAAGGCACTGGCCGGCTTTCTGTACCGTCCATGTGTGTCACCCCACCAATTGGGGCACAGTGTAGGCCTTCTGGATTACGTAGATCAACAGTGCGCCATAAAAAATGAAAGCGTACCGAAACCGCCTAAGACGGAGGACAAGGGGAGTGATGGAGAATGACAGAGAATGAAATGAAATTTGTGCAGCATCGCTATCTGCTGTTATGGTGGTATTCACGACGAGAAAGGAAGCAATTGAAACAGTTGCAGTAGGAGTGCTCCACGAGCCGACGGCTTTCCCGTTGAGACTGCCCATGCTGGGGGCGCGTTCAAGCCGCCGCTTGCGAACTGCCGAGCAAGGAAGTCGTTCTTTCTCCTGCCCGCATTCCAAGAGAAGGCAGGGCCGAAAATTGAACGTCGCAAGTACAAGCAAACTGTCAATATCCCGATAACTTCTTATCATCCGAGTAGCAGTCACCCGCGCGCAACGGCACACAGCAGGAGCAGTCTTCCACAGAGCCAAGTCAAGCATGCGAGAAGACCTATTTGAGGTAACCAGGCCACCCTCCTCCAAGGTCGGGCAAAGGGTCGGGAGATACAAATGAAACTTCTTCCACCAACCCAGGATGTTGACCCAATGTGACTGAACACCTGAACGCCTAGTAGCTATAACTTGAGAACTTGTATGCTGAACTTGTCCTTCCCTTGCTTGGCGTTTTTTCTGCTGTACGTCAAAGGCGCACTCAATCGCCCTTGCCATGAAGCGGAAAATGGCCGGGAAGGGGAACCCTGCCACCCTTCCCCCACAGGTAAACGCCCGTGTTCAACGTTTGGATTGCGAGAACGCTCACAACAAGACCCATCAACTGTTAGCCTGCCACCGCGTAGATATCCCTCGTATTCACGTTCTTCCATGTGTCGTCGACACTTTTACAGTATGGTACGATTCGCACTCAATTTCTGACAACTTCTTTTTTCAGGTCTTCCGGGCCAATATTCAAGGTAAAGTGAAGCGAAGCGGTTGTTCTCTGCTGGTTCCATTTTAGATAATAGTCTAAGTGGTGTTTCTCTCAGTGCAAGAACAATCACAGCGACTGGGGCCATGATGATCTTCGAAAAATACCAAGTAGTGGTGAAGTCACGCACCAATCATCCGCTCTAAAACTACACATCCCGTGCCGTCTTCATTTTTATTCTGTCTCCCTATGGTTCTACCCCCCTCCGCCGTTACCCAACCGCACGCCTCCAGATCGCTCGCCATCTGAAGCCGAAGAACCCGGCACCCAGAAAGATTGCAGCTGCAACACCAGCAACACCAGTAACACCCGCAGCGGGCAAGCTGCCCCCGTCGCGACGAGCTGTGACGAGCGGAGATGAATGTCGAGGCGGCATGGACCCCTGCAGAAATGGGCCTGCCGGCTTCGCCCTCGACTCGGGCACCCCTGCTCTGGCTGAGGGAGCAGCGGTGGTTCCTCCCTCTATTGACCACATTGGCGCGGTAGTTGAAGCCACCTCTGCCGCGATCCGGACAAGAACAAGATCTCACGACCTCCGTCCCGAACAGACCGGCGAAGCGGCGACCGCGGGCGCCCTCGCCCACAGACTCGGTGGGTACAGCAACAACGGCGAAGACGACGGCCTTTGCCATCATCTACAACAGCAGCACCACCACCACCACCACCACCACCACCATCGTCGTCAGAACAATCGCCACCACTCCTGTCATCACGACAAAATGGAAGGCAAGAGCAGCAGCCACACCCGCCGGGAGAGGAACGAAGGGGTGGTTAGAAACGAATGGAAGCATCAGCACGAGAACTTGAAGCAGCAGCAGCAGCAGCAGCAGCAGCAGCAGCAGCAACGTCATGCCATGTGCGAGCCCCGGCTGGCTGGAAACAATGTGGATCATGGTGTCAGCAGTGGCCATAGAGACAGCAAGAATACTATCGTAGAAGCGGCGGTTCCGACGCAAGCAGATGGGGCGGAGGGGGGCATCACCACAGCCTCCGTGACCATCGGAAACGAGGAACGGAAACGGACCCACGGCACTGCCACTTCCATTCTGACGTCTACTTCTGCGATGCATGCCAGGGCGGACGCGACGAAGAATCATCACCAGCATAACCCCGAGCAGCACCCGGTGGTTCTCGCTGCTCCGTGGTTCGAGATTGCTCAGAAAGCCACGCCACAGCCGCTCCCGGTAGGGGCCGTAGTGACGGCAAGCGGCATTGTGTTACCAAGGGTAAGGGCCGGTAGCCTAGCCGCGAAAGTAAAGGCAGCTAAAGCGGCGGCGGCGGCGGCGGCGGCGACAGCGGCAGCGAGGGAGAGCGAGGGAGCGAGAGGAAGTAGTGCGCGCTGGTCGCCTTCGCCGCCGCCACCGTCGCAGCAACCGCCGCTGGGACCAGCCGTCGTGAGGTTCAATGATGCCACGCCCTTCAAGGTGAATGGGGTTGATCCGAGATGTGACGAGAGTCAGGCCATTGTGGTTGGAATGAAAGGAGAGCCGGCTTCAAGAGCGCCTGCTTGGGAACAGCCAACTCAATCACGGCAGCGAGAAGAGCGCCCCTCCCGTACGACCCCTTGCGAGGACGACACAAACAGCCGCGCCTCAACAGTACCAGCAGCACCGTCGGTGACAGCAGGCGATGGCGCTAGAGGCTCGACTCTTCCGGCTGTGGTCGTCGGAAGGAGAGCTAGAGCCACGAGCGCGAACAAGTCCAAGTCCAATTCGGGGACGACGGCGACATCATCACCGTCATCATCGTCAACGCCGTCGTCGCGTGGCCGAGGAGAAGAACTCAGGCATGAAAGCAATAGCAGCAGCAGCGGCGGTACCCGCAGCCGCAGCGGCGGGGATGGAGGGGCGATAGAAGGAGCACGAGAAGGGGGAGGAGGAGGAGGAGGAGGAGGAGGGGGGGGGGACAGACACGACGACGTCGAGATGATGATGGCGGCTGAAAACAACGACGACCGCGACGACAAAGAGTGCGGCAACCGTCGCAGGACGCAAGAGAGGCAAGAGAGGAGGGAAAAGAAGAGCGACCACAACAACAAGCGCGGCACCACGCACAACTCCGAAGCCGGAAACGACAGTAGCCGCTCCAAGTCGGTGTCTTCGTTGTCCGTGCCGTCCTCCCCCTGCCTTCGACCGGGAGAGAGTGCCGCCTGCGTTGACGCCGAAAAGGAAAAGGACGTAAAAGAAGCAAAGGAGACGGAGACGACGACGGCGGGGGCGGCGGCGCCGTCCGGGCGGAAGTCCCGAGAGGGGAAGCAGCGGCGACGGCGGCACGGCAGGTCGGCTGGTCCCGCTGTGAACGCTAACGCTGCCGCTACTTTTGCCGACAATGCTGCCACGACGGCTGTCGAAGCCGCCGCCGCCGCGGCCACCGCCCCTGCTGCTTCCGCTACACCTGAGAGAGGATGGGAGGCGGTCGCAGCCTCAGCGGCTAGAAGCGTGCCGGTTTCAGGTACGATAATCCACCCCGGCAAACGGTCGTAATCAGCGGCCCCCGTTGGCCTCGCAGCATGACCGTGTCATCCTAGCTTGACTGTGGTACCCCAAGAGCTCGGCTAGCGCCCATTATGATGCCCTCCCTGACCTCCGTCCCGACCACCCAGAAACACAGTCAACGGCAGAAGAAAAATGATGAACCTCCCTCGACTTCCCCTCCATATTTCCTGACCACGGCGCGTACATTCTCTTAAATCTCTCCCGCAGGGGAGAACCTTGTAGCCATGGAGGCACTCTCGGACCGCTTGTCGATCTTGGGATACGACAAGAACCTGCGAACGAGAAACATGCCTCCGCTCTCCAGGTATGCCGTCTCGTTCGGGACGCCCCTCTCCCGTTTTTTCAAGAGGGGACGAGGAGGTCGATCTTTTGAGCAATGGTGGCGATGTTTGATTTCTTGATCGTCTTGTTGTTTTAAGGGTGTGTGTGGTTTGGCCCCACCTGGTCTCTGCACCAGTCTGCACATTTCGGTATATGCTTGACGCACCAGCGGGATGTTTGCCGCATTCCTTCTCCCCGCACGTCGTGACTCTCAACGTGTGCCTCTTGCCTCCTTCCCCTCATGAATTCTAAACTTGTCGTCGTTGTTTTCGACGGGCGACGAATGCAACCGGCCCATTCGCCTACCTTACTGCCTACTTCCTCTGGCCAAGGCTCCACTTCGCGGTTCCTGGCGCCGATAGTGGCGGCGGCTGTGACGATGGCGGCGAGCGGGGTAGCGACCGGCCGCTGTTCCCTTCCTGCCAGGAGCATTTCCTCGACTTTGTTGCCCTGTCCAAGTGGTTACTCGAGCAGCTAGGTGGTGGCGGTGGCGGTTACGCTGGGTTCGAATCTGCTGCTACGGACGCGCCCGTCGCCGTCTGCGCGGACATCCTCCAAGCGTGTCAGGTTTGTCCGTTGGGCTCCCTCGGTTGGTTGATCAGTACGGCGGGTCGTTCGTGATTTGAACAGGAAATCTTAAATGTTTTAGATGCACGCTCGCTTGCTCACCTACACCAGGACGAGCGGATGAACTATCCAATGTTTCTTCCTGTTTCTGAGGGGAGAGAGAGATGAGGCGGAGTACATGCACGACGTTGACAACTGAAGGGCTGAATAAATCTAGAGAAATATCCTTCCTAAATCATGTTCTCATAATGCTGTCGTGTTACCGCTGCCCTTCCTCCCTCCATCATCGCCACCTGTCACGCTGCTACACACAAAACAAACACCAAACTCGATAGAGGTTGGGCTTTGAACCATCGCAGCCTGACGAAGAAGTAGGAGAAGCGGTAGGAACGGGATCACCATCTCCATCAGCAGCTTCACCAGCAGCAGCAACAGTGTCTCCGACAAACCTTGCGGTTGGCTCCGGGACAGCGGTGCTAGAGCTTCTGGGCTGGCTCTCACACGCCGTGCTGATCAAGGTGAACACGACGCTGTCGCGGGGACTCGGGAACCGAGAGGACGAGGGGAAGTGGGGGCAGGAGGCGAAACGACTGACCGACTACAGCGACGAACGAGGAACGCAGGACGAGGAGGACGGCGTTGTCGTCCGGCGCCCGGGCGAGGGCCGGGTCAGGGCCACCAAAGGAAAGTTGGGAGAGACGACCATAGCCAGCCGGGCGACGGGAGGTGACAGAGCCGAGGCCGACAGCATCGGCAGGCACGGGAGGAGCGACTCCGCTTCCTCGAATAACAGCACCGCCGCCGGTCGTAGACGCGACCGCGTGATCCATCTAAGCAAGAAGGCGAGAGCTACCGAAGGTAAGGGCGATGAGAGAACCATCGAGAAGGCGTCCGTGGCGGCGCCTGCTGCCGGTGCCCGCGGGAACAACAACAGCGGCAGCGGTGCTGGCGACAACGGCTGGCGGCGCTTCACCCTGCTACCGGAGCTGGCGTCGATGATGGCAACGACGGCAGTGGTTTCTTCCTCGGGCGGGTACACGTCCTGCTGGTGTTCCTGTTCCTGTTCTTCATCTCGCTGCTCGTGCTATACATCGCAGTTCGGCTCGTCCACGGATGATGGACACGTTGGCGGCGGCGGCGGCGGCAGCGGTGACTCGGAGGACGGCGAGGTGAGCAATCACAACCACCGGAAACTGCTCGCCACTTTTGCCTTATGTAACGGGCACACTTCTGGTTGGGATACGCGTGTGAAGTGAATGCGGAGAGCAACCTTTCTCGCAAGTAGGAAACCGACGGTGATGATGATGACGCACGTTCCACGTTCCGATCGTTGACTGCTGACGTGTAAATATGCCCCTCTTCTTTCGTTCCGCCCTGCTCGAACAATCGCTGCACAGGCGGTCTCGTGTCCGTGGGGAAAGGGCTCATCTACCGACGGCCTCGCCTTCATGTGAGTGTGACAGCAATGGGATTGCGCGCTCGAACTTGTGCTGCGTGATTTATTTTTTTGTCGATACGCGTTTATTCGAGCGTGATTGTCGTACCTTGATGTTTGTGTTCCCTTTGGTTCGTCGGTGTGTCCCGTGTCGCGATATTCCAGGGGAAGCATGATCGAGCCTACCGTGGACCCGGCCGAGTGGCGCGCAGAACAAGAGAGGGTGGCGCCCAGGCTAGCAAGGGCGGCACCACCAGCGGTAGGTATTCGCACAACAGGGACTAGAGCATGCTGTGGTGTAGTTTAGGCCCCCCACAACCCCGTTGATGGTTCTGCTCTTCATCAAGTGTGTTTGTCCGAAAGTGTGTTCAAAGTTCGGTAGCCCTATTTAGGTGAAGCAGATACCGGGACCGCCCGCTCGACTTGATGCGTCTCCGAGCAGTTTGTGCTAGGCACTCGTCGGCCGACTACATACACGCCTTCAGATTAGAAACTTTCAGTTGAATCTTTCATCGGATGGGCATGAGTGGCTGCTCGGCATGCACAGATAGGGCTCTTCCTCTCACTACTCGAATCCAACCCTGTCTCTACGCCCCTCCACACACCTTGTTCTGGGCCTCTTTCCTCTCTGTCTCTCTCTCATTTTTCTCCCCACGCGCTCTTGTCAATTGCCTGATGCCTGTTTTGCTGAATGCACAGGGGTCGCTAGAGGTCGGGACATATTCCTGGGCGTCTCGTGTTGAGGTTTTCAGTAAGGCCGCTGCGGTAATCTCGAGTGCCACTGCCGGTGGTGATTCTCCTCCACAAGCAGTAGCAGCAACACCACGCTCGACAACGCCAGGCGGCCAAGGCAACGGCTACGGCGATGGCTACAGCAGCATCGGAGGCAAACGTGAGAGCAGGGGCCAAACTTCCCGTGCCATGACTACTGCCTTCGCGCCCGATATCAACGCATCGAAAGACCGCAAGGACTGCTTAGAGTCGATGCTGGTGCGACATAGAGGCGAGGTGTTGCAGCAGCTCATGGCAATGACCGCCGGAGAGCAAAGAGTCAACAACTTGCACGGGGGTGGCAGCACCGGTGGCGGTGGCGGCAGCGGCAATCTGCCGTGCTTCCAGGAAGAGGCTCTCCTGCTGAGGGACCAAGAACGCGCTCTCCTCGAGGAGCTGGAAGAGAGGAAGGCCAGGGTTGCGGCGCTGACCATAGAGCTGCGTGATGCCGAAGCCGCCGTCGATGAGGTATGGCAATGGCTGCTTGCACGTGCAGTACGGAGGGGAAGTTAGAAGAAGAGAGTTCAACCACGGACCCCTTTTTTCTCCAACGCGTTAAAGTATTTGCTTCCAAGGGCAGGGGGCTGGTGACGTCGTTGTGACCACCATATCTAAGACAATGGACGGTTACAACCCCTCACACGCACCCCTCGCCCCGTTCTGCCCCTTTCCCGTGTCACCGTTTGACTGCTGCGCCTCGAACCATTTTTCATCGCATTACCAGACAGAGGTGGAGGTCAGGGAGGCAGCCGCCGATTGCTCCGACCCCACCAAACTGTTCAAGACCAAGTCGGCCATTCGGCAGCTCAAGGCTGACGTCAAGGCCATGGATGTGCTGATCGGGGCCAAGTCTGCGACCTTTTTGGGCAAGCAGCAGGGGGTGCAGCGGGCGGGTAAGAACCAAAGAGATTTTCTGTTGTTGCCCGCCACCCCCCCTCGCCCCTTCGCTTCGCGTGTTGCGTGTGTTATGTGTTCTTCACTACTTGCGTAGTTCTGTGCGTCGTCGCCCTCTCCGTGCCTGTACCTGTATTTTGGTCTCGCTCTGCCCCCCTGGCCTTGTTGTCACGCTCATAGCGTCGGCCAACCATCCTCAGAACGCCGAACCCCCCCCGTCACCGGACACGAATCGTACACCCCTTATCGACCTCCAGCGCGAGAAGCAGAGCATTCTGCACCGGTTGGCAGCCGATGGGGCGGTCTAAACTCGCGGGCTGGCGGAGGTGAAGGCGGCGGCGGAGGCGGAGGCGCAAGAACAACCTTGTCGACTCCATCCCCGTCCGTATCGCCTGCGTTAGTCGCTGGCAGTTCTTCCACCGAAGCCACAACCAACACGGCTAGCACCCCCTCGAGTGGCAGTAGCCGTGGCGGTAGCGGTGGCGTTGGCGTTGGCGGGGTAGTCAGACTCTTGGGAAAACCAAAGGCACCCGAAGTCGGCGACGGGGCAGGGGGTCCGAGGCGGGGCGGTGTTTTGATCCAAGCGGCGATGAGGCTGTTGGCGACAGGGCAAGGCAATGCGACGGCAACGGCAACTCAAGGGCGGGCAGAGGCGGAGGCTGAGGTCCAAGCGCAAGCATGGGCGGAAGCAGGGGCAGGTGGAAACAATCAAGATCACCAGATGCTTGCCGGGAACAACTGTATCCACGGGGACGACTGGCTCGACGAAAAGGAACGAGAATAAGACGACGAGAGCGCGTGAAGAGAGCGGCGGCATCAGCATCATCAGCAGCAGCGCCGCGAGCGGGCAGAGCACGGTGGCTTGGTGTCAAGCGGTTGCGATGAGTACCGAGCCTTGAGTTCTCCTACCGAGCGGAGGATGATTAGAAGCCGGCCGACGGCAGAGAAGGGATTGGCGACGGTTTCGCCGACTCGCCTTGATACAGCGGGGGGTAGAGAGGGAATTGTCGTGGTTCGACTGCGTGGTGATGGGAAATGGAGACTTTGTGCCCGCCCGGACAGAGAGAGAGAGAGAGAGAGAGAGAGAGAGAGAGAGAGAGAGAGAGAGAGAGAGAAGGGGGGGGGGTGTGACGAACGGCGAGATGGGAGCGGGGAAAGAATGGGGGCTTTTGCGGGGGGGGTGCACCATAGACGATCTACACCCGGTGGGGATCGCGCCTGTGCGAATGCCTGAAATCAGGCACGGAGGCACTTGATTGATTAATGCCTTGGTATCGCAGCTTGCCTCGGGCAACCGTGCTGGTCCTCTGAGAGATTTTCGTTTTTTTTCTACGGTGGTGTAGAGAGCAGTGAAGATACAAAGATTTTGCACAAAAGTAGTGTGATAAATCTTGTTTCATCCTTAGGTCGACGGTCAGGGCAAGAGAAAAACGTGAAGTATATTTTAAATGAACAGCGCCTAGCACTCAGTCTGATGTAGAGGGAACAGGCGAGGACATGCTTTTCTGTGCTGCGTGCAAAACTACGCGAGTTGGGTTGTTACGAAATTGGAGAACAACAGCTGTGACAACCCGCATGCCTTGGACAGAGGGAACGCGTGTTTTCCATGTCTTCGCACGTGTCCAGAATGCAAGACTGTTCGGGAAGGAGAGAGATAGAGAGATCGCAACGGTTTTAATGTGAAGACAACAACAACAACAACAACAGCAATCCAACCTTTCTTCGCCAACTTGGAGGTCACCATGACGCTAGGGTTCGAATCTCCTTGTGGGCACATTTTTCTTCTTACTTGAACGTTTTCCCATGGACATTAAAGTGTGTCAGTCCTGAGAGCACCTGTTGGAGTCGATCCTACCAAGAATCTGTGACGCTTCTTTTGAATTTCCGTAATTTCGAAGAGATGGCACCGGTCGGGGAGATGGCACCGGGGATCGCACCGGGTGCGATCTCTCGGACCCCCAAATCAAGATTGATCTCTTTTTTTTTCAGCTGCCGGAAATAGGCACGTGTACGTATCCTTTACGTGTACGGACGGTGTCAGAGCGCCACTCCTATTGTACGCAATATATGCATATAAATACATTTGTCTACACTTCAAATCAGCGCTCACTGCCGTTTACTCCAACCCGTGGTCACACAGAAGAACCCCGCTCTCTACCCTCTCCTCCTGCGGTACTTTGCCTTCGATTTTTTTTTAATGCGACAAGAGTTCAGCACTCTCTTTCCGCTGTGTACACACGAACTAGCGCTATCCACTAGGCGAGGAGCGGAAGCGACAGAAAAACTCACTTTGAAAGAAAAGCTCGCTTACGCCGGGATTCGAACCCCCGACCTGGCCTCTTGAAGGTTTCGAGGATACCAATTAGACCACCGGGGCCGACCGTATGCATGGTCGCGGTCCACACGGGTTACCACAGTTGTTTTCATTTATTATGTGTTGGTATGGAAGTTGCCAACACTCAACCAAATAACATATACAAGCCGAACTACCCCACCTTACACAACGAAACTTGTTCTGGTACCCGTAGAGGAAGACCGAAACGAAAACGGGAGACAACCCCAGGTGGAAACGACATCGTTTGTTGTCGTCACGATATATATATAATTGCCATCTCCCCGCCATTTTTGCGGCTCAGATAATATGCGTGTGTGTGCAGAAGACCATGTGTGTGCTTTTATTGTTGGCATCGACCGCTAACCATGGCCATCCATGCCATGTGTGTGTGTGCGTGGGTATGCCTCACCACACATCGTCTGCTTGTAGACACCGGTACACTGGTACCAATCCTATGGTACCGGTCGGGGAGATGGAGATGACATACACCACCTGCGTGTACTTTATCGGGGATCGCACCGGTCGTAGAGATGGCACCGGGGTGCCTTGAAAAAGATACACGAAATTATTGAATTGCATTTATTTCCTCACCAGGGTCGGAGAGATGGCACCGGGGTGAGATAAGAAAACCGAGGGAAAAAACATGTTCAAAAAATGCTACCGGTGCCATCTCCCCCCCTTTTACGGTACCCGTCCTGGCCCCAACGGCTGCCCAGTTGAGGGTAACATGTGTGGGTGGAGACTGTTAAGGACCCGACTCCTAGGGTATCCGTCGAGGGACTTTTACCATAGTCGGTAATCCTTCGCACATGTGAGTTCTTCATCACCGGTCTTCCAGATTGCACAGCGCGTGGGAATCCCATTACACTTGGCGTCGCAGAAGAATGCGAAGCGTCAACCCAGACGGCAAACCCGTCGACAAGAGAAGGGGGTATTCTCATAGGTGTGCAAGGGAAGGGAGGGTGTACTCACTGTCGTGCATGCCGTAGTCGTTAGACCATTGACCTCGCATCCCTACAAAGCCGGGACGGAGCACGCCGGGTTCTCCCCGGACCAGGCCTCACATCACCAGGCGCGAAGCGCCGTGAGGTATTCGGCGAGTCGCATGAAGGGTGCGCTGCATCCTGCTAAGGGTAAAATGAAGACACGAGAGCGAGACGAAACGAAAACGACGAGAGTATTGAGCGAATACCTAAAAACGTGCCAATACTTTCTTAAGTATTCAAAGGAAGAGTTGGTGGAGAACGACAGCAGTGACGGAAAGAAAGACAGTTTCAGTGTTAATTCGCCTAAAAGGAACGAGCCAAGAACTTGTTGGTGTTGCTGTTGCCGTTGTTGACGACACGCCCAAAATTAGTCACCGTATACTTTTTGCCAGAAACCCTCTCAACTCGAGTTGTTTGAGACGACTGGCATCCAAGGACGCCCCATGATGTCTCTGCAAACCTCTCTCTCGACAGGCAAAGTCTATCTAACGACGCCCTCTACTCAAGATCATGAATGGTCATGCTTGCTTGCCCTTAGGTGATGCCGAGCTTTGGAAAGCCACCCCCACTCAGAGAGAGAGAGAGAGAGAGAGAACGCCGTTTGTTGATCGCGTCCTGGGGTGCAATATCTGAAGATGGCCATCTCCACAGCAATGTTGTTAGTTGTAAACTCGACGGCGACCCGAGGACAGACCGAAATCAAAGAAGAAAAAACAATAGGAAGAAACAAACAGCGAAAACAATAATCCCACACCACAAATCGAAACTCAATATCAACCCGCTGACGCTGGAATCAATCGCCCTCATGAGGGCGGCGGCGGGAGCCCTCAACAGGCCAGTGCGTAAGGCGTTGGAGCATGAAGTCCATTTCGAGGAGCGCATCATTTGGAGATACTTCTCCCAGGTGAATAGGATGTACCATAGATGCGTATCAGCTAGGGGCGAACGTCTGGTGCCTGTAGTACTTTTGGTGGTGTTTTCTTGTGGGTACGGGTGGTCGGTGCGCCGGGAAATTTTCAAGGGACAGAAGGGATGGCTTTCATGCGCATTTAAGAGTTCATAGTGTGGCTTTTGCGACCGTCCTTGCTGGCTAGTTTCCCCACATTGTTCGCCTATAGCTGCTTCGGTGTCATCCAAAGCCGGTCTCTTGCTTGGTGTCAACAAGCACAAGCCCTTTCGCCCTTAAAAAAAATGACGTTGCCCGTAAGCACGGTATGTATTGTGAGCCAACCACGCGCAAGTAAGTCCCATGTGTCCCCTCCCCGAGCATCCTCTGATGGTGTCCCCTATCCCATCTCACATTCTCTCCCGCCTATTTTCTGTCCGTTTGCCCTCTGCTCTGCTCGTTGGCTTGATCTCTGTTCACGCCCCCCCCCACCTCCCACCCCCCGCTTATTTCCGCAACACTCCTGCTTCTACCTTTTGCCTGCTGCCGATGTTGTCCCGGTTCCGATTCCACGTTGTTTGCACTTGATGTTGCACCTTTTTCAATATATATCGTGCCATCAGCTACATGCACAAGATGCGGATAATGCACCGTGACATCAAGCCCGCCAACATTTTCCTCACCCTTAAGGGACAGGTGTGTGCATGAAATAAAGGAAAAGGAAAAGCTAAGAAAACGGTTTCTCACTATGGACAACAACAACAACAACCAACCGCAAATTGCAACCGCACGAGCGCCGCAGAAGTAGCAACAACAAACCACATTGTTGTTTTACCTCTCTAACGTTTTTCTCCGTCCTCGCCGGAACGCGGTACAAGGAAGTGTGACTACAACCGTGCAAAAACCGCACACACCAAAGGGCAGGCTTCTTTTCGACGTTTCGGGGAATCTGGAGAACCATATTCTTGTTCTGGAGCAGTACAAAGTTGTTGGTTCTAAGCCCCAGTCAACATTGTTGTACGAAGAACCGATTATCAATAATTTGTCGTCTTTCAGGTCGCCAGCTGTCTCTTTCAAAACGCAACGCGCCCCACAGTCCGAAGAAAGCAAAACCGAAAGTTGGCCTGACCTGACCCGAACTATTCAGGCCAAGCGAGGCGAAACCGTTGCTCTCCGTCGTTGCTTAGTAGGTTACGGCAGCAGCTACAACAAACGCTAGCCCCCCTCTATCTCTCTCTCTTCAACGCAAACCGAACAGAGAATTTTCGGCTGCCATCGGCGTCCATTCCAGGCAATTGTAAAGTGGATTATTGGTTCACCTACACGCAAAACTCACTCGCCTACAATGTGAAGCTGGATGAACATCCTGTCTTTCTTGATTTGTCTGGTATAGTCTCACCTTCTAGGTTGCTCTTGCACAGAGAATTTGGTGTATCGGGAGTGGAACGAACTCTCTCTACTTGGAATTCCAAGTGTATCTCGAACCAGCTTCAAACAGACTGCGAATGGTGCCCTTTGAGGATGCAGGTCAAGGTGGGAGACCTAGGGCTAGGCAGGGTCATGAGTACGGAGGACGACCTGGCGTACTCCAAAGTCGGCACCCCGCTCGACATGTCTATCGAGGTGCTGGGTGGCGGCGGTTACAGCTGGAAGAGCGACGTGTGGTCCCTGGGCTGCGTCCTGTACGAGCTCGCCATGCTCCGGAGCCCCTTCAAGAGCAAGAACCTCAACCGCAACAGCCTTTACAAAAAGATCAGCATAGTAAGAAATTGTCTTACCTCATGTCCTTTTCTTCTTTCTGTCTTCTTCCTTTGTCGTACCAATGAGATTTACACACCAAAACACGACGGACAGCGGCGGTCTACGCATACCTTCAAACGTAGTGAACAAGTTCTTCCACACGAAAACGATCAACCAGTATTTTTCCGCCGAATGATGACGAGGAAAAACAATTTGGACGAATCCATGGCAGGCACAGGCGTATGTCGTGGTTGCAGGTTTGTTTTTGTTTTGCGTTTTTCTATGGCTTGCGTCGATCATGTGCCACAGCAGGAGTCAGGTTGATGCTCCCCGCCGCTCGCGCGGCGAGAGTAGGGGGTGGGGCAGCATGCCTCAACGTGTGGCACATTCAGCTGGAGGAGCGTTTTGTTGGCCTTGCGCATGCCACCATTGTTCGTCCCTGTGTTTGCTGAACAATGACTCGACCTGTCATAGCACCTTCATCACCAACACGGCTTTTCCGCTCTTCATCCCACGGCAGCCATCGCTCGTGAGGCATTGTAAACCGGATTACTGTCGGATCTCTCAAGCCTGTATGTTGTTGTCACCCTGCCTCGCAACCATGTCCCGTCGAGTGTTGTCGTCGTACGTATGGAAGTCCGTTGGGGGCCAAATATACTAGGTTTGACACCGCAGAGGTGGTGCTGTGACGTCATTTTGGGCCATATCTCCGCAACCACCGGTACCTATGAGACGAACGACGACTTGCGCACCAGATGAGAGCCGTAGGAACACAGAAAATGTGGTTCTGAAGCTTTTGTGCGGTGTCGTAAATACTACTTACGACACCGGTGTCATTAACGTAATGTTTTTAGTGCGCTGTTGTCAATTGCCCTTCCGAACATTTTCGTCGAGTGTCGTCGGTATAGGAGTATGACATATGTATGGAAGTCCGCTGGGGGTCAAAACCGATGGGCTGTGTCCTTGCTTTCCCACTCCTGTAGTCCTCGCAACAAATCTCGCTTGTTGTTTCCAACGAAAACTCAACAACGATGTATCGAGCAAGCCGAAACCAACCGAAAACCAAAACCCACCCATGTGCGATTTGATGGGATGTAATGGGCCCGTGCTCATCCTGGCAGGGAGACTACCCGCCCATGTTACCCTACTACTCAGAGGAGCTGAGAGCGCTGGCGACAGGCATGATCAGCACCAACCCGGGCGAGAGGCCCAGCGTGGAAGAAGTGAGTTCCTAAAGCAGGGTGCACACGACCGACTCCATAGCAATTCAACAACCAACCCTGTTTGTCGCCTTGAACATGCCATGACGCGGCTGTCTGCGTGGTGTATCTCGAGGATAAATATCCAGCCCGTCCATGCCGGCAGTTACTGAAAGAAGAGAACTTGTGCGCACAAGCCAAAGTACTGCATTACAGGTGATGCAAATGAATGGGTGGGGCTGCGATTCCCTGTTCACGGCAGTTTTTACCTGGTTGGTTTTTCCGGCCGAAGTGTTTCTGGCTTCGAAGCGATGCGCATTCCACCCCCACACAAGGGGATGTGCGTGCGTGCTGTTATGCACCACCATCGCCTCAGGGCCAATAACTTGTTGGCAGTCTCTCGTCTCCACCACTTGTGTGTTTCGGTCGGGCAACGCGATCGATCGGGACCGCCATCCCCGTCGTTGGCTGGGTCACACAGACGAGAACATTTTCGAAGGACTCTTGGCCCCGCTTGCGTGTGCGTTTGGGTGTTTGGGCATTGTACACTGTCAGAGATAGGCGTTGCTTGTGTTTCAGCAAGTCCCAGGGCACTGTTGTGGAAACGTGAACCAATAGGGATCACCGACCAAACCACTGTAGGCGCGTACACAGAACAGTTTGTTTGGGATATATTTCGTGGTGCCGGATACAATAATAACAGACTTGGTAAATGAAAACGTTTCGACTCGTTCCCCACCTTGCTTGATGTCTGTTTTTTGGGTGTCAAAGGCCCACTCAATCGCCCTTGCCATGAAGCGAAAGATGGACGCCATGGGGAACCCTGCCACCCCTCCCCCAGAGTTGAGAACACTTCGATCTGTCTTCTTCTTTTGGTTTCCGGCAACACTCTCAAGAATAATCCCATCAACTGACGTCTACCGCCGCTGATACGCCCAAAATCGCCGTTCCGCCATGTGTCGTCGATAATACTGTGGAACGGTTCACGGACAGTTTTCTGAAAACGTGCAGATCTTTACAGCTCTTCAGGACCAATATTCCGAGGGGAGCGAGGCATTGCGGTTGGCTTTCTGCTGCTTCAATTGCTATGAGTCGTGCTTGATTATTTGCGCAACAATAGCCACAGCAGCGCGTGCCAAGAAGGCCTTCGAAAATGAGCAAGTCGTCAAGTCAAACGCCAGCCATCCGCTTCACACACAACGCATCCCACGCCTTACTCTTCCTCTTTTTCTTTGGCTGCCCCGCTCTGTCTCTCCCCTCCTCTGCCGCTCCCTGACCGCACGCCTCCAGACCGCTCGCCATCTAAAGCTGAAGAACACGACGCTCAGACCACAAAAGCAGCAGCAACAGCTACAGCTACAGTAACACCCGCAGCGGACAACCTTCCCCCGTCGCGAGGAGAGGCGACGAGCGTGGATGAGTGTCGAGGCGGTGCGGACGCAACAACAAAAACAACAACAAAAACAACAGCTACAGCTACAGCTACAGCTACAGCAACAACCGCAGCGGACAAGCCGGCCCCGTCGCGACGAGCGGCGACGAGCGGGGATGAGAGTCGAGGTGACGCAGACCCCCGCAGCAACGGGCAAGCGGTCGTCGTCCTCGACTCGGGCACCTCTGCTGATCTGGCTGAGGGAGCGATGGCGGTTCCTCCGTGTATTGACCACATTGGCGCGGTCGTTGCCGCCGCCTCTGCCACGGTCCGGACCAGGACAAGCTCTCACGACCTCAATCCCAAACGGGACGGCGAAGCGGCGACCGCGTGGACCCTCTCCCACAGACTCGGTGGTTACGCTAGCAACGGCGATGGCAACCACCATAACCATCATTAGCAACAGCACCACCACCGTCATCAGAATAATCGCCACCACTGCTATCACCATGACAAGATGGACAGCAACAGCAACGGCAGCCACTCCCGGCGGGGAAGAACAGAAAGAGTGGAGAGTAACCATCAAAAGCATCATCACGAGCAGTTGAAGGTGCTGCTGCAGCAGCAGCAGCAGCCACAACAGCACCATGTCATCGTTGGCAAGCCCCAGCCGGCAGGAAACTCGCCGGATCGTCGTGATAGCAACGGAATCAAAGACGGCAAGAGAACTGTGGCAGAAACGGCAGTGCCGGTATACGCAAAGCGAGATAAGGGAGGCACCGCCGCCGCTACCACCATCGAGAAGAAGCAACCGAAAAGGACCAACAGCCCTGCCACTTCCGCGAGCACCGCTTCTGCCGCTCTGAAGTGTACGACTTCTGCGATGCATGCCAGGGCCGACGTGACGAAGAATCGCCACGAACACAGCCCCGAGCAGCACCCGAAAGTTCTCGCCGCTCCTTGGTTCGAGATTTCCCAAACAGCCACGCCACAGCCGCTCCCGGCAGGGACCGTGGTGACAGCAAGCGGCATTGTGCTACCAAGGATAAGGGCCGGTAGCTTTGAGGCGAAAGCGAAGGCAGCACTAGCGGCAGCGGCGGCGATGGCGGGAGCGCGGGACGGCGAGGGTAGGAGGCGAACTGGGTCGCGGTGGTCATCGTCACCACCGCCGGAGCAGAAACTGGTGCGTCTGGGACCAACCGTCGTGAGGTTCAACGATGTCATACCCTCCAAGGTTAACGGGGCTGATCCGAGGTGGGGTGAGAGTCAGGCTGTTGATATTAGAGCGAAAAGCGAGCCAGCTGCACAAGCGCCGGCTTGGGAAGGCCAACTCGCTCAAAGAAGCAAGGCCAGCGGCCTCCCCGTATTACAACTCGCGAGGCCGAAGGCTCAAACTGCCGCACCCCAGTAGAACTTTCGGTGGCAGCAGACGCTGTTGCTAGACATTCGAGTCTTCCCACTGTGGTCGTTGCAAGGAGAGCAAGCACCACGAGCGTGAATAACTCCAAGTCCAATTCGGGGACGACGGCGACGTGGTCACCGTCATCATCGTCAACACTGTCGGCGCGTGACCGAGGAGAAGAACAGAGATATGAACGAAAAAGCAACACCAGCGGGGAAGGAGGAGGAGGAGGAGGAGGAGGAGGAGGAGGAGGAGGAGGAGGAGGAGGAGGAGCGGGAAGCAGGCACGACGACATCGAGATGATGATGGCGGCTGAAAGCAAGGGCGACCGCGACGATAAGGAGTGCGGCAACCGTAGCAGGACGCAAGAGAGACAAGAGAGGAGGAACAAGACGAGCAACCAGGACAGCAAGCGCTGCAGCACCCACGACCAGCCCGAAGCCGAGCCCAACAGCGACAGCTCCAACTCGGCGTCTTCGTTCTCCGTGCCTTCCTCACCCCCCCTTCCACCGGCAGAGACTGCGGCCTGTGTTAGCGTCGAGAGGAAAGTAGACGTTGGAACAGAATCAAGGGAAACGGAGACGGCGGCGCTGTCCGGGTGAAAGGCCCGAGGGCAGAAACAGTGGCAATGGCGGCGCGGCAGTTCAGCAGCTGATTCCGCTATTGCGAATGCTACGGGTGCCGCTACTGCCGCAGTTAGTTGCCGTCGACGCCGATGCCATTACTGGTGCCGAAGCCTCAATCACCGCCTCTGCTGCTGCTACCGCTACACCTGCGAGAGGGGGGCAGGCGGTCGCAGCCTCAGCGGCTAGAATGGTGACGGTTTCCGGTAAGAATCAACCCCGGCGAACTGTACTTTGTTGAGACACCCGTTGACCTCGCAGGATGACCGTGGTTGTGGTTGTATCATCCTCGCTTGACTGTGACACCCCGAAGAGCTCCGCTACCGTCCCAATAAACTATGTCCTCGCTAATGCCTCTCCCGACCCGGAAACAAACCCAGCAAATGCAGCAGCACTAGCAGCAGCGGCGAAGGGCACGCGGTGAACCTCCCTCGACCTCCATCTTGCCTGGCTGACCCCAGAGCACCCTTCCCCCGTCATTGTCGCAGAAGACAACTTCGTAGCCATGGAGACGCTGTCAGGCCGCCTGTCGATCCTGGGATACGAGAAGGCCCTGCAAAGGAGAACCAAGCCTCCGCTCGCCAGGTACGCCGTTTCTTGCCGCACACGCCTCTTCCGTAGTTTCAAGCGGGGGCGTGAAGGTCGATTCGTTTGAGAAATGGCGTAATCAGTTTCGCGATTTCGTGATCACCGTGTTAGTGTTGCGTGTTTGTCTTTTCGTTCCATTTACTCCAGGGGACAGTCTACAACTTCCGGTAATGTTTGGCGCACCAAACGGGGTCGCGCAGGACGAAAGTAAATCACTGGAGTATATTTTCTTGGTGATAAGTTTGCAGCGGTAGCGCGCCGGGCTGAACCGCTCTGGAGAGCTTACCGCAGGTGCTCGCTGAGAAGCACGACAGCCTGCTCAATGCGAAAGGTCGAGCACGACTGAGTGCTGTTACGCAACTCGTTGACCCTCTCAACGAGGAGATAGAAGATGTTGTTGCTACTGGCTGACCCCAGGGTCGGGTTCGGATAGTGAAGACGAGAGTGAGTGAGAGAGAAGCGCGCGGACTAGTTCTCGCACACTAGGATGGGGTCCTATGAAAACTATTCAGACCGATAGCTGACAGTCCAGTACAGGGAAAACGTGGCATACAACATGTGGTCTCTGCTCTACATGAACTGCTGTGTGCTAGCTACTGTGGCCAAATGTTGTACCAATCCGCAATATACAGACCGCCCGCACTCATGCAATACTACTGTCATAACTTGGGGTACTGTGCCGTAGTCTAGCCAACAGCTCAGAACGGATAGAACTAGGCTATTGCTGTCTACTTGGGCACGTATACATCCCTGGCATAGATATTTCTCTATGTAGACCGAGCGAGCGCGCCTTCAATTCTCAATGTGTCTCCTTTTTCTCGAGTTATACACCTATTCTCGAGGAACTTGGTGTCAACACGCGCCTCTGCTAGTCATTTATCTCTACATAGGCAGGCTACGTGATGAAGAGCCTGGGTGCTTTGTCGAGTACTCTTTAGAACCTCACCTTACGCGGCTCTTTGCCGAGCTCCTTCTCCGCGTATTCATGACACTCAACGTGTCCCTCTTCCCGCATTCCCCCGATACTCCCTGGGATTCTCGCCGTTGTTGTCGATGGGCGAATGTCGCCGGCCCACCAAGGCTCCACTTCGCGGTTCCCGGTGCTGATGGCGTCGGCGGCAGCGACGGCGATGTTGACGGCGAAGGAGACGGCGACCGAGCGAGCGACTGGCCGATGCGGTTCCCTTCCCGCAAGGACCAATTCCTCGACTTTGTTGCCCTGTCGAAATGGTTGCTCGAGCAGCTCAGTGGCGGCGGTGGCTTTACGCTTGCTGCTACGGGTGCGCCAGTCACCGAGTGCGCCGGCATCCTCCAAGCCTGTCAGGTTTGTCCATTCATGGGTCGGTTGGTTGGTCAGTGTGGCGGCATGGCTCGGTTGCGATTCGAACACGTAACGTTTACTGTTTCGATGTACGCTCGCGAAAGGCGACAGAACCAGTATTTACTTATGTTTCGAAGAGGAGGGAGAGATGAGGTGGTAACACACTATGAGGCCGACAACTGAAGGGTTGACTTATTCTAGAGTACGGTCATTCCTGTTTCGCGACTCTCAAGAGAACTGTCGTGGTACCGCTGTCCTTCTCCCGCCCCCCCCTCCTCTGTCACCGCCCGCTGTCGTGCTGCCACAAACTCGGTAGAGATTGGGCTTTGGACCGTCGCAACCTAGAGGAGGAGTAGGTGGAGCGGTAGGAACGGAACCACGATTTCCATCAGCACTAACACCTTCACCAGCAAGAATTTCTCCAACAAATCTTGCGGTCGGCTCCGGGACGGCTGTACTAGAGCTTCTGGGCTGGCTCTCACACGCCGTGCTGAACAAGGTTAAGACGACGCTGTCGCGGGGAGTCGGGGACAGAGAGGACGAGCGGAAGTGGGGGGGGGAGGTACATGAGGCAAAGCGATTGACCGACTACAGCGACGAACGAGGAATACGGGACGAGGAGGGCGGCGTTGTCATTCGGGGGGGCGAGGGCCGGGTCGGGGCCACAAAAAGAAAGCCGGGAGAGACGGCCATTGCCAGTCGAACGAGGGGAGGGAACGGCAGCATCGGCAGGCACGGGAGGAACGACTCCGCTTCCTCGAATAACAACACCGCCGCCGGCCGTAGACGCCACCGCGTGATCCACCAAAGCACGAATGGGAGATATATCGAAGGTAAGGGCAATGAGAGAACCGGCGAGAATGCGTCGGTGGCGGTTCCCGCAGCCGGTGCCCGCGGGAACAACAACGGCGGCTGCGGTGTTGGCGACAACGCCAGGCGGCGTCGCGCCCTGCCACCAGAGCTGGCGTCGATGATGTCGACGACGGCGGCGGTTTCATCCGCGGGTGGGTGCACTTCCTGCTGGTGTTGCAGTTCCTGTTCTACTCGCTGCTCGTGCTGTGCGTCGCAGTTCGGCTCGTCCATGGACGATGGACACGGTAGCGGAGGCGGCGGCTGTGAGATGGAGACGACGAGGTGAGGAATCACAACCACCTGAAGCTGCTCGTCACTTTCATCTTATGTTTCGGGCGCACCTTTGGTGGGGATACGCGTGTGAAGTGGCAACTAAGAGCAACATTTCTCGCAAGTTGGAACTGACGGTGATGATGATGACGCACGTTCCTCGCTCCGACCTTTGACTGATGGTGTATGTCCCCCTCTTTTGTTCGTTCCACCCGGCTCGGACAATCGCTGCACAGGCGGTGTGGGGAAGGGAATCATCTGTGGACGGCCTCGCCTTCATGTGAGAGTGTGACAACGATGGGTTGGCGTGCTGCTGCCTATGCTGTGTGACTACCTGCTCGACTTCCTTGTTGTTTTTTGTCGATACGCGATTATTCGAGCGTGATAACTCGTGCCGTTGATGTTTCATCCTCCAATGGTTCTCCGGTTTGTCTCGTGTCGTGATATCCCAGGGTAAGCATAATCAAGCCTACCGTGGACCCGGCCGCGTGGCGCGCGGAGCAAGAGAGGGTGGCGCCCAGGCTAGCAAGGGCGTCACCACCAGCGGTGAGTATTCGCACAACAGGGACCAGAGGGTGTGCTGCGGTGTAGTTGAGGACCCCTTCAACCCCGTTGATCGGTATTATTGTCAAGTGTGTTGGCCGAAAGTGCGGTCAGAGTTCGCTCGCTCCACCGGAAGCATGTACCGGGGCCGCGCGCTCGACTTGATGTGTCTCATAGCAGTTTGTGCTACTGTAGGCACTCGTCGGCCGACTACACACACGCCTTCAGATTAGCAGTTGCTTCGGCTGATTTGTTTTATCGGATGAGCATGTCTGGCTGTTCGAGTTCGTCATCTTGCACAGGTGGGATACGGCGAAAATAATCAGGAGGAGAGCGACTGCGAGTACGCACCGACCATTTGTTTCAGTACTCGTCTCCAATATCGACCGGCCTGCTCGCCCGCTGCACGCTTGTCTCTATGCCCCACCCCGCTCTCTACCAACATCGTGTCCTCTTTTCTATTTTCTCTCTCCCCATTCTCTCTCCACGCGCTCTGGTCAATTGCTCATGCCTGTTTTCCTGAATACACAGGGTTCGCCAGGATGCGGGACCGATTCCTGGGCGGCATGTGTTGAGGTTTTCAGTAAGGCCGCTGCGGTGATCTCGAGTGCCACTGCCGGTGGCGATTCTCCTCCGCAAGTAGCTGCAGCAGCAGCAGCAGCAGCCTGTTCGAATCCGAGCAGCCACGGTAACAGGTACGGCGATCGCTACAGTAGAAGTGGGGGTAAACGTGAGAGCAGGCGCCAAACTTCTCACGCCGAGGATAATACCAGCGCGTCCGATATCAGCGCATCGGAAGACCGCAAGGACTGCTTAGAGTCGATGCTGGTGCGACACAGAGGCGAGGTATTGCAGCATCTCAAGGCAGTGGCCGCCAGAGAGCGAGGAGTCAACAGCTTGCACGGGGGTGGCAGCACCGGTGGCAGCGGCGGCAGCGGCAACCGGTCGTGCTTCCGGGAAGAGGCTCTCCTGCTGAGGGACCAAGAACGCGCTCTCCTCGATGAGCTGGAAGAGAGGAAGGCCAGAGTTGCGGCGCTGACCATAGAGCTGCGTGATGCCGAAGCCGTCGTCGATGAGGTACGACAATGGTTGCTTGTACTTGCAGTACGGGGGGAAGCTAGGAGAAGAGAGTAAGACCATGCACCCCTTTCTATCTCCAACGCGGAGAAGGGTCTCTGCTTCCAAGAGCTGGGGGCGGGTGACGTCGCTGTGGTCACCATATCTAAGACAACGAACGGTTACAACCCTAACACGCACCCCGCGCCCCGTTCTCCCCCTTCCCCGTGTCATCGTTTGATCACGCCTCGAACAAATGTTTCGCCGCATTACCAGACGGAGGTGGAGGTCAGGGAGGCAGCCACCGATTGCTCCGACCCCACCAAACTGCATAAGACATTCGGCAGCTCAAGGCTGATGTCAAGGCCATAGACGTTATAATCGGGGCCAAGTCTGCGACCCAGTTGGGCAAGCAGCAGGGGGTGCAGCGGGCGGGTAAGGACCAAAGAGACGTTCTGGTGGTGCCTGCCACCCCTTGCCTTCTCCCTTGTTGTATTCTACTCGGAGTATATGTTTGTATTCTGTTCCTCTACTTGTTGAGTTCTCTGCGTCACCCTTTCCGTGGTTGTTTCATTTTTATCGCCCTGTCCCCCCTAGCCTAGTTATCACACTCGTCTGGAATGTCGGCCAACAAACCTCGAACCCGCCCCCGCCCTGCCCGCTACCCCCGTGCCCGCTGCCCCGCTCCCCGGACACGCACTCCCCGTATCGACCCCCAGCGCGAGAAGCAGAACACACTACACCGGTTGGCAGCCGATGGGGCGGCCTAAACTCGCGGTCTAGTCGGGGCGGCGGCGGGGGTAGCGGCGGCGGCGGCGGCGCAAGAACAACTTTCTCGCTTTCGTCCACGTCCATATCGCTTGCATTGGTCGCTGACACGTCGCCCCAACCAACACGGCCAGCAGCGCCATGAATGGTAGCAGCTTGGTCAAACTTGCGGGGAAATGGACGTCATCGGCTGAGTATTCGAGGCCAAAGGGTCGAGGCTGGGGCGGGGCCGTGTCCTGATCCATGGATCGGTGGAGGTATGGTCAACAGGATCGGTTAGACCAACTGCAAAATCAGAAGGGCGGCCAGGGACGGAGGCAGGGGCAGGTGGAAGTCGTCGAGATCAATAGATGCCTTCTGCGCACAACGGTATCGAATCAACGGGGTGACTAATTAGTTCGACGAGAAGCAACGGGAAGAGGCCCAGGACCAAAAGCGACGGCAGCAGCCGCAGCCGCAGCAGCAGCCGCAGCAGCAGCCGCAGCAGCAGCATCAGCAGCAGCCGCAGCGCGGCGAGCGGGCAGAAAGGGTGGCTTAGTGCCAACAAGTTGTGGTGAGCATGGGGCCATGAGTTCTTCTGCCGAACGGAGGATGACGCGCAAACCCGCAGACGGCAGCGAGGGGAGCAACGACGGTTTGGCCGGCTCGCCTTGGAACAGCTGGGGGGGGAAATGGCGAGGTGCGGCTTCGTGGCGATCTCTATACGCATCACCGGGGGGGTGTACTCATAGTCGTGCATGCCGTAGTCGTTAGACCATTGACCTCGCATTCCTACAAAGCCGGGACGGAGCACGCCGGGTTCTCACCGGACCAGGCTCTTACATCACCAAGCGCGAAGCGCCGTGAGGTATTCGGCGAGTCGCATGAAAGGTGCGCTGCATCCTGCTAAGGGTGTTCGGCTTCTTGTGCTTACTTCCTTGCGTACGGATGACAGCTGCGTATGACTTTTAATTTATTTTCTGGTGCTTCCACTTCCAGAGACAGTTGTAAGCACTGTGTAACTGCCTCGAGGATGCTTTACCATTTTAACACAACGTGGTGCGATCATCCCCCTTGCGCGGAGTTAGGCTTCTCAACCCCGCACAACATGATCTACTTGACCACCATTATGGTTACCGCCAAAAAAAAAAAAAAAACGGTAACCTGTGGTTGCCGAGTTCACGAAGTGAATTGGCTTGTTTTACAACGTCGTTGCCAATCGACGAAATCCCAATCCCGATGGCAAACACCGAGGGGGGGGGGATGGGTGGGTGGGAGAGGGAAATAATGGGAGCTTGTGGGGAGGGGTGCAGAACGCACACGATGAGTATTCGGTCAGGGATTGGCACCTGAGCGAACGTCTGAACTTGTGCACGAAAAAACATTTGCGTTTCTGTATTGTCTGTGTCTTCTGGCGACATGCTTGGGTGCGTAGGAAAATGTGGGGTTCTGGGTGTCCGCGGTGGGTTGTTTGCGATCCTAGGGTACAGAGGAGGGTGGTATTGTGTGTTTCCTGCTGCCCGGCAGAGAATAATTGTGCGTGGCGTACGTTGCCGAGTCACGGTCGGTAGTAATATCGTGAACATCATGCGTGTGTGTGTGTGTGCGGAATGTGTGGAGTAACGTAGACTTGTTTTTTTATGTTCTTTTTTGTTGCGCACTCATCACGCTCTGATGTTGTTTTTGTGGCGATGACATTGCTGCCCGGTCCATGTTGTTGTGGATGACTGTGTTTACCTATTTCTCCCTGAAAGTGTCGGCACGCCGTGGTGGCGTTGGCAATTACTAGCTGCAGGACGCCACCAAGAACTGCTCATCGTTGCGTCACAATCCTTGCGGAGTTTATGGATGGATGGGCAAAAAAACTACATCATTGTTGTTGTGACTCGTTGGCGCAAATTAAGCCAAACGCCGATGATCGTGGTTGATCGCTGCGGGAGAATCTTTGTGTTGATTTGTAGGTACGCCGTGCACTCCACGCGGTGTTTCACGATGATGATGGTGGTATTTGCTTTGTTGATTTCCTGCCTTCGTCTCCGCAAGTGAAAAAGTGCCGAGGTGAAAGTGTTGGTGGCGTTGGTGGCATTGATCGACTTTGCCCCCTCTCCCTCTCCCAGGACGAGTCCTCAAGTTACAATTGTTTTGGGCGACGACATGCGCTCAGCCTCCGATGGAGATGTTTATATGTTTGAGGGAACATGAAGATTTTTTTTCTCGAGGGGGGAAGGAGCGAAGAGCTGTCATCTGTGATCGGGAATGAGATTAGAGGGTATGTTTTTGCTGAATGGAGAACTGAATTGGCAGCGGGAGGCTCCACCTACCTCTAGGTGGAAAACTACGGACAGATTTGTTGAAGCCGGATTGTTGTGAAGAGGCGACAACATGTATGTGCATACATACGGGGATCGGATGTGGGTGGGTTGCTGGGGCTGAAGGAAGCCGTCATGACAACAGAACTTGGTGAAGTAGTTTATACGTTTATGCCCACATGCTCATCGCGTTGCATTGGGTACTACTACCGTGTGCGGTTCCACGAACAACACGTTTTTCAGCCTGTGCACACCCTTTGTATTACCTGTACGTCCATCCCATGAATTTACACGTCTTGCGCTGTTTACAAAAGATTTGTGTAGGTATCCACTGCTGCCTACACACGTTTTTTGTTTTGTTCTCCCGTCCAACCCCGGACAAAAGAAGGCGGGGCCAAGAGCATAGGCATCGATAACTCTAGACTCGGGGGGGCCGCAGACGCGTACCCAAACACCGGCAGGGAGCGTCGAGAAACAACAGCGACAACGATGAGCTGGGGAGTGGTTTGGTTCGATAGAACAAGTGAATTGTAGAGAAGAAGCGCGAAAGGAAGCGTTTTTTCCCTCAATTTGGACACACGAAGTCACCACGATTAGCCACCACGAGATCATCACTCGATTGACTGTCGCACAAGAATGAAAGGAGGCGTCCAGGAGCCATCCTCGTCCCCGTTTTGGTGTCCCTCTCCTCTCTTTGACATCGTGCTAGGCTCATCTAACGCGGCGTCTCCAAGAAAGTGATGACCCAAGCTCCAAGAGAAACGAACGTCTTTTTGTCTGTGAATAATGCATCCCCGGGTCCGCCTCCTCCACGGACAAAACCACCATACGCCCGTGCGCATGTACAGGCACGAGCGATACGACAACGCAACAGGGGACGCACAAGGGGCCGCCACAGGAAAGGTGCCGTCGAAACCTGCAACTGGAGCGCGGCTGCGACTAACCCGGCTAAAGCGTTGTCGGATCACCCCCAAGCTGCGGAGCCCGTCCTCCAAACGCCAACAAAAACGAAACGACACGGTCTAGAATATAGTAAGCCCAGTAGAAGCCAACGAAAAAGACAAGCCCAAAGCAACCAACACAAACACCCACACACACCTCCCCGACTCTCTTCATGGCAGCCCCATCCCCAGAGCACATGACCCCGCTGAAAGCCAGCCGCGTGCCTGCTACCTTTCGTTAATACGGTGTGTCGGCCGAGTCTGATAGATGTTTGTTTATCGTTCCACATTCAAGGACAAGTCGCATCTAGCACACGACGAATGTCCGCAGCGCATGAAGCAAACAAGGAAAAACTCCAGCTCGTACTCCGAGCGAAGACTTGGACTTGCGAGTCAGTCTACCTTGCCACGCATGGCACACGCCAGCCTTTTGGTACAGGCAAAAAAAAGGTACAGCAGTTGGGACGGATAGAATAAAGGGCAGCAACAAGGGAGGCACTAGGCGCTAGGCACCCCTCGCATTCTTAATCAACAGCCACAACACAAACACTGCACCTTGGGGCACTATTTTTCGTGCGGATCGAATCAAGCCAAATCGAGCCAAAGGCACATACCACAGCGGACACGTTGACCGGCCGCCAGGGCCCTCTACATTCACCCCCGACTATCTTCGACCAAGCCTTGCACAACAGAGCCAGCACCAGAGCCTAAAACTCAGAGATCGATGTCCACGTTCAGCTTCGGTTGGAGGCGAAGTAGTGGAACTTTCCCAGCGGCCTGTTTCATTTTTTTTTTTTCGGGGGAGGAGGAGCAGCAGAGAATGCACGGACAGAACGAGAAGGTAAGAGAAGATGGAGGGCCAGCGAAGCGAAGAGATGCGAAAGCGACTAGCCAAAGCGGGAGCGGAGCGAAATACGGAAGCACGCCCGAAAGAAAAGCGTTCGAAGCACGAAATCACGTAGCACAGAGCCACCAGGGTACAGATCCGCCTTGTGCGAAAACATTTGGCGTGCCATGTCGTGGTAGGCATGCATGCAAGGCACGCGTCTGCGCTGCCACCTTCACCACGCCATATGTTGGATGCCGAATAGCGTGCGGGGTAAAAATGTAGACATGTCCGCCGATATGATATTAGGAGGCACTAAATAGCGCGGAACTTGAAACAGTAGTGTGATGGGGGAGTGGGTGTGAAGAACGAATCCTTGCGTACCACACATGCGGGGCGACTCGACATCAACGGCTCGTAGCAACGATGTCAGATACGACACCAATGAAACCTCCGCAACCGAAGACAGCAAGACGGTTGGCTGATACCCAAAACCACCTACCGCGAGCGTTACAGCCACCAGCACAGACACCAACACCACCACCACGACATCAACGGCAGGCTCACTGCTTGCTTGTTACCGCTCGCCCACCCAGCGACATTCATCGGGACGAGGTCACCGTCACATGACACCAACACAAAACACCGATGCGAAAAACACAACAACGAAAAAATTGCAGAGACGACCGCAAGTGTACCCTCTCTTGTCTTTGACTTACCCCTCCGCTAGCGTCCGGCAGGGAGGCGTCGTTGGCGTAGCCCATGGTAATGGTGTGAGGGCCCGCTCTGTAGCCGGTGAATCCCTGCAGGTTGCCGTAGCCTTCTTGTCGCACCATCCCCACCTGGAGCGGAAAAAAAAAAAAAAAATCGGGGCTCGGAACAAGGACACATGACAAAAAAACTCGAAACCACGGACGAAAGCAAAAAAATATGCCTTACGTGTCGGGATTCCCTACCCCCACCTATATCAACTCTTCCAGGAGCACAACAACTAGCACAAAACTTGTACCGGCTGACAATGATGTATCTTCATTGGTCGGCCGGGTAGCGCTGTCGGCGCAAACTAAAGCACACACACACACACAAGCTCACACGGACACACGTAGACGAAATAAGTCAACCGTGATGAACGATCTTTTCCCTTGTGCTGGGTGTTGCCAAGAAGACCCTTGTGCTGGGTGTTGCCAAGAAGACCCTTGTGCTGGGTGTTGCCAAGAAGACCCTTGTGCTGGGTGTTGCCAAGAAGACCCTTGTGCTGGGTGTTGCCAAGAAGACCCTTGTGCTGGGTGTTGCCAAGAAGACCCGTGTGCCAGTGTGGCGAGGCCTTCAACCACACTCTGTCTATCTATTCCAAACGGCATGCGTCGCTACCCACACAGTAGGGTCGATGGCCTCTACTCAGCTCCAAGTGTCCACACAAGCATATTGGGCTACTGTTGTACTCCTGCACCGCAGTTCTTCGCGGTTGGCTAGGGAGGGCTTGTATACCACGGTAGAGAAAGTCTCACCAGTCCCAAGCCGAAGCCCACGCTGCGCTCCCCCTTCGGCTTCTGCACCTTCGTATCTACCTTCTGGACCGCCTTCGCCTGTTTTTTTTGTTTGAGTGAGGACAAGGGGGGGGGCGGTAAGGATTGTTGTTGTTGTTGTTGTTGTTGTTGTTGTTGTTGTCTTCACATTAAAAACCGTTCCGATCTCTCTCTACCCAGTACCTTCGTATGTCCGTACTGATCCACCACTCGACGCGGTCGATTCCCGTGGTCACAGGTTAACTTACCCTAAAAAGGTACACTCAAATAAACTGGCCCCGAGGGGTCCGCAAGTCAATAGAAATCAACGACAGATATTCTGGGATCCTCCGCTCCCTCTTCGCGCTATGCGGGGTATCAACTGAGATTAGCAGTCACTATCTATCATGGGCCGGAGAGAAAGGATGCATCGAGGTGGTACGTGCGTCCGTCGAGAGCCAAGAGGCCATATATCGGACAGCGAAGGGCGGGCGAAACAAGGGAGACCATAAGCTTAGCCAGCCACTCCCCTTAAACTTTACGGCCAGGCCATGCTTCCTACAGCGACCAATCATCCCACCAAAACACGACTTTGGGACGGGGAGCGGAAATACTACGTGCCAACCACCGGATAAGACTGCTAGTACGGCGGAAGGAGGGCGGGGACAGACTGAGATGATGATATTGGAACTGGCTGGTGCTGGTGGTATAAAAGAAGCACACGCCCGCACGTTTGATGTATTGGCACGGCAGAGAGGCAATAAACATGGCACACCCAGAGAGAGAACGAGAGAATAAAGCAACCGATGCAGCGTCAGACAAACCAGGCAAGGGCCAGGCAGAAAGACGGACACGATAGAATTCAGCCTCCAAATTCTTCCCGGTAGGTCCGCCTCCAGCAACCAAGCGCCCACCGATCGTCCGTCAAGGACTACTGCGGCGCAACGACTACAAAAAATATGCTTCTATCTGGTCTGCCTCCGGTCTTCAGAAGAAAACGATGCAGCTAGCCGCAACGCTCCGGCCGAGACTCCAAGAGACTTGGGGGAAGTGAGGGGACCAGCTACAGTCAGCTAGCTGACCTGGGCGGCGGGAGAGTCGGCAAACTTCTCCGAAAATTCCTGCAGGTCTGCCTCGAGCTCCTCGTACTCGTCCTCGAAGCCCAGGGAGAACATGTCCGGCACAAGCGAGGTGGCATCCGCCTCGAAAGAAAAGAGAGTCTGCAAGAAAGAGAGGAGGGGGGGGGGGGGGAGAAATGAAGGAAACACGAGTGCGAGGGGAGAGGATGAGAGACGGGCAGAGGCGGACGCGGGGGTGAGCGAACTGGGGCGAGGGAGAAGGGGGGGAAAGGGAACCGGGGGGGTAATAACGAGCTCGTCGAGCACCAAATATAGTACGGTAGGTAATAGGGGCATACAAAATCACCACAACAACAATGACCACGACCACGACCACCACCACTACTGCAATGGCCACAGCCTTACCACCTCTACCAACAACAAACACTACGACACCACCAACCTGACGCAACACGTTCGCCTCCGACTCCTCGTTGAGCACATCATCCCCGAGGAGCTTCACCAGAGCCGCCTTGTAGCTCTTCAGGGCCCTCGCGCACAGCATCGACAGCTGCCGGGCGTACAGCTCCTTGATGCCCGTCTCCATGGTGGAGAGCAGAGCCGCCCTCTTCGTCGCCCTGGTTGCGCTAGTGCTAAACCTGCACGTTGCAGGCGGGTGAGTGGATAGCAAGGGCGGGGTCCAGACAGAGCGGGAGCGTTGCCTTTCAGAACACGCTTGCACGTAGATGGTCGCACATGCACTTACGCCAGCAATAGCTTGGGTATGTAGTGCAAACGGCACAACGCCCAACACCCGGCAAACGGAGGCCCTACTCGTTCGATGCTCCGCCTTCGAGACTTGACCGCCGTTGGACCGAGCGTCCCACCCGAGGCAACTGCCGTCTCAAGCAGCTGTGTCCCTCGGAAAAAAAAGGAAACGGAAACACATCTAACCAATCGAAACTTGGGAGGCAACGAAGCCAAACAAGACCGCCTCAAAATTGATTGTCCGCCGCCAAGACCTCAAGCGGCTTGTGACACCAGGACCGAGTTGGGCCTGTTGCCTACTAGTCCCAAAAATTCCTGGTAGGCGCATGCTGGACTGCCTCGTGTGATGGTGATAACCGGACTTAACCCGGACCCCCTTTGCGCAGAGTTTCAAAGCTCGATCGCTCCCCACTACTACAGCAAGAGGGTGGTGCCAAGATGCCGAACGAGAAGTCTTCGTAAAACTCTTTAGTGACACATTCCCAACGCCGCCCTCCTCGGCACGTGCACCTTTCCTCCCGTGGAGCAAATCGAGTTTTGAAACTTAGCCCACGAGGGGTCAGGTACACGCGGTCAAGCGCCCCCGCTCCGCCTTCCCCATCTCCCTTCGCCTAACCCCTTGTGGATCACCTGACCGTCTTGGTGTCGAAAGCCTTGACGGATGACCGGTACAGCTTCGTCGACTGAAGGCGATCGAGCGGTCGAATACGAGTTGCGGTGAAGGCGAGGAAGGATCGTGGTTAGCCACGAAGGATGTCCACGACACGTGGTTTTTGGACGCCGGTTAGAGGTGACCACGCCAACAATTGCAGACACCGGTAGAGAAGAAAGAAACACAAAACACGCACGGCAACACACAGAAGGTGCAGCATCTCATCAGATTGGTAAGAGGTCGTAGAGGGAAGGGAGAGGAATAAGAAACTAGAAAACCATGACGGGATTTGCATAGCCACACTCTCCGTGTAATAGAAGCACGCTGTCCTTGCTGCCGGGTGTTCGGTGCGTAAGGTGTACAGCTACAAACACATAGGCGCGAACGTCGGCAAAGCAGAGCAGTATTACCAATGCTGGCACAAGCGCAAACACAGGGGCATTCGTACCCGAAAAAGTCGGCTTAGTCTAGCTCTCCGACATCACGGACCAGGGCAACAGTGGCACGCATACTGACTACACCCAAGTGCTTCCTGTGGCGCACAGCTGTCAGTTCACGCTGGGGTTACGGACTGGCCAAGACACAAAAAATTACCTACACGGCAATACTCCATAGCAGCAATAGTTACCAAGCGTATGCTACAGCCAGGCAAACGCGATACAAGACACCTTGAACAGAAAAAAACACCCCGAACAACGAACCAAACGAACAAAAAAACAGGTGTACTGCTGTAAAAAGAACGACCAACACCGCAGTCAGTTAGCCGTGCCTATCCGTCCTCACCCTCTCGCCGAAGTCACCAACGACCCTGCCCGCCCCGACGGTCTGTCTCCAGGACTTGAGCTGCATGTCAGCACTGCCCATCACCTCTCCGTACGCCGAGTCCACCTTGTAGAGGGCCACCATCTCAGACTGCCGTGATGAAACAAGATAGCCGTCGGGAACGCGCGGCGCGGAAATATTTCGAGGGATGTAGTTGAGCCTAAAAAACATGATAGAGCACATAGCGCTTCCTGACGTGGACCGCCCGTGCCACAGGCTGAAACATCACCAACCGCCACTACTTCAGACCGGCGACAGCTGGCTTTCGCCAGAGGGCGAAAAAAAAAGACAAAGACCGCGGTGGAGTCGCACGAGAGAACACATGGGCAAAAAAAAAACGAGACTGGCGAAGATGGCCTCATCCTCTCCCGATCCAACTCGCTATCGCAATCAAGTCCCACCGGACCGACCGGGCTTCTGCGCACCCTTTCTCTCTCCCTTGTTCTTACGTGCGCAGCTCTGACTTACCTTTGCTGGGATCATGGTCGCTCCCGCATCGCGCACCGCCTGCCAGGCCCTAGTGACCCTGTCGCGGAAACCGGCCGTGGCCGTCGACGCCTCCATGGTCTGCAGCTTCTGCTTCAGAGCCTCGATGGCGGTGGCGTAGGCGACGGCGTGATACCGGGGGTGGGGGATAGCCAGCACCTGCCGCAAGAAGACAGAAAGAAAATAACACCAAACACAAGACAACAGTTAAGGTGTGATTGGACAAGACAAGCAAAACAATATCTAGCCCTCGTCCCGGTCGCATTGATGCCGCCGTTTCATACTGCTTAAATACGATTAAAAGACACAACAACACCAAAAACAATAACAGCAAACAAAGAGACGACGACGACGACCACCATCACCACCACCACGTGCGAAGTCAAGCCCTTTTTTTTTCCTCCTGGCGAAAAAAAAAAAAGCAGCAGGAGAAGCAGCAGCAGCAGCAGCAGCAGCAGCAAAAACAACAACAACAACAACACGACGACAAGGTTCAGTCCCGGAGGGGATCCGAGCCGGCGGTGCAACCAGGACCGAAGATGCAGCAAGAGGAGAAGGCGCAAGACAGACCTGAATGTCGAAGCACTCCTGCAAGGTGGCCCCGGAAGGGTGGTCGACCTCCCGCCATACAGCCAACATCTCCTCCATCACCGCCCACTGATAGCGGGAAAAGGGGCGGAACAGACGAAGCGACACACACAAGAGTCAGAGAGAGAGAGAGAGAGAGAGAGAGAGAGAGAGAGAGAGAGAGAGAGAGAGAGAGAGAGATCAAACATGGGAAGATCTCGATCCTAACGGACGAGCACGACAACCACCAGGCGCGCGACCGTGGAAAAAACAAGGACCGGTGGAAAAAACGAAAAAACAAAGCCGAAAAGCCGGAACAGGCCACGGCAATCACGAAAGAGGCCACGATACGGGCGCCCCCAATAGGCAGGCAGGGTGATGGCGACTTTTTAACCAGGCAGCCCGCACGAAGACTCTCGCTTGCCACCGCGAGAAGCGGTACCACGTTGTGTTCCCACCGAATGCAGAAAAAACAAGACCGTCATGGCGGCAAATCACTTCGTCCCGCGCCAATGTTGACCGTCTCGAACACGTATGGAACATTTGGGATATTTTCCGTCAGCTGGTTGATGTCGGGGACAAAAAAAAGCACCCGGCCTGCCGTGCGCAACCAAAAACGTCTCATCCCATCCCATGTCACCCCGGTGGTCTAGTTGGTATCCTCGAAACCTTCTAGAGGTCAGGTCAGGGGTTCGAATCCCGGCGTAAGCGAGCTTTTCTTGCAAAGTGAGTTTTCTCTCGCTTCCGCTCCTGGCCTAGTGGATAGCGCTAGTTCGTGTGTACACAGAGGGAAGAGAGTGCTGAACTCTTCTCGCATTAAAAATCGAAGGCAAAGTACCGCAGGAGGGGAGGGTAGAGAGGGGCTCTTCTGTGTGACCACGGGTTGGAGTAAACGGCACTAGTGCTGTGAGCGCTGATTTGAAGTGAAGACAAAAAAAAAAAAAAAATCATCCTGTGCAACGCAAGCAACACAATGACGTAACCGCCAAGCAATCAGCACTCTACCAGCAGCGCACTCCATTGTACCGTACCTACTTCAAACAGCCCACAAAAAGACCGAACACACAGGCACACACGTGCTCATCGTCATAATCACCATCGAGCAACGCGGGACACCTGCCCAACACATGCACCTATACCACACTTCATGTCTTCATGTACAGCAAACGGCGGGGGGAGGGGGGAGCAAAAACCGAGCAGGACACGGACCAGGCCAGACGGGAAAAAAGCCACGCCCCCCCCCCGCTTCCTTGTTCAGGTCGCTGGGGGCGCCGTGGTTGCCATCACCACGGTCACGAGCCGCGGCAGTCATGGAGGCGCAATCACGCATCAAGCCCACCCATACAGCTCAAAGGACCTTTCGGCCCTCAATGTCGCAAGGAAGGAGATGACACCAAGAGTCACCATCATGACAACCTTCTAACCCCCCCCCCCCCCCCCGTTCCCCTCCTCCTATTGGTCATAGACGCGGATGATAAATGCCGCTACAACCACTCTCGTGGATGGTTTGGTTTGATGTGGGCGGCAAGAACTGGAGAGGCGTCACGGGGAAAACACGCCTCCCAGAAATAAATCCGCCCCCCTCTCTGCCCTTCGGAAGGGAGAGTTTCAAGAATGCGACTTGCGTATCGCATTTGCTCTTCACAAAACAAAAAAGGCTCAACGGGGGCGGGTTCCCCAGTATAACGGCGGAAAAAATCTAAACACAGCGAGAGAGCTAGACGGCAGCTGCTACACGGGACCCTCGAATAGATGTAGGTGCGCGCAAGACGCGTAAGTCAGCAAGGATCCATGCCTCAAAGGATTCATGCCCAACAAATTGAACAAGACAGAAACAAAAAGCCGTTTTGTGACTTTTTTGTGTTCCGTCTCACGGTTTGCGCGATCCGCTCCTGAAAAACCCCTTACGTCACCACCAACCCACTTCACCTCGTTCGCACGGAAACCACCAGCGGCCACCGTCACACACACGGCAGAGCGTCATGACGTCATGATGTCATGATGTCATGATATGCACACTAAACGAACAATTTCTTGCATCCTCTCGAGTTGTGCCTGCCTACCAGCGGCCTCCAGGACCAACCACAAGGAACGCTACTGCACGCTGTCGGGCTGGCCGCGCGCTCGCCCAGCAAACAACCAACCAACACACGCCCGTGTACGACACCAATACCGTCTTCCTTTGATGTATACCAGATGGTATTGATGTGTAGATCTCCTAAAACACACACAAGCGGCAACGCGAAAAAAGAAAAAAAGTGCCTACGGGAAGGAAGAAAAGCGGCAAGACGGCGTCTGTCTGTGTGTGTACTCGATGTCTAGACTAGGCAGTGGTGTGTAACTGTACCTCGAGAGCATCCGTGTCCGCGCCGGGGTCGCAGTCGTGCACGGCCACCACCACAGGGGTCGGTCTGAACGCCGCCGCAGCTGACGAGTCTACCTCCTCCAAGTCTCCCGTCAAGCCGGCCGCAGCGATCTCCTGTAGCTTCTCGCTGAAGAGAGTCTAAATAGCGCATCGCCAAGCGTTGCAAAGACATATGAAACAACATCAACAACAACAACAAACGAATAGGCAAATGGTTCAGGCTCGATTGTTCAATGGATCGGCAGAGCTTTGCCATTCCCAACATGTTCGTCGGGCATGCTGGCCACGGAGGGGAGCAAGGGGGCCTCGTTTAGCATAATTCACAACGTTTCTGCTTCGTTCCGGGAGTTTAAGACAACCTGTTCTGGGAGCATTTGTTCGGGGGGCTGAAAATAACACAAACCGAAGGAACCCACCCGGTTCCGCCATGAAGCAGTCGGATTATTGCTACCGAGTGGCCTATGTGTGACCGGTCTAAACAGATACAAGGCAGGGTGTATGTACCTTGATGGTGCGGACATTGGATGCCACACTCCTCCCGAGGTCGGACCGCCACAAGTTCATGAGCACCACGTCGCTCAGGGCGGCCTAACAAATATTTAGACACCAACAGAAAGAAGCAGCACCAACGGCGGCATCAGGAGGAGGGGGGAGGAGGCGGGGCGGAGGGGGTCAAAGAAAACGCAAGGCTTCAGGAACCCGGGACTCTCAGAAATAAAAATAGAGATGTGAGAGGACTCATGCGAGAGCCAAGTCCCCGGTTCGGCTGAATGTGGGTGGATGTTCGTGCGGAGGACGGACACGCCACCGTCTGGAAAGAAATGCTTACAAAAAACACCAACATCTCCTTGAAAAGCCCTCAAGTTTGGCAACTCGCCAGCATGTCAAAAACCCTGTCCACGAAAAACAAAACAAGGCAGGCGCAGGGGCTGAGCCTTCTCCCTCGTCCCCCCACAAACCCCTGCAACTCCACGAGAGCCACATCTCGTGCACAAGGCCGAAGGGGCGAAACGACCCATCAGGAGGGCGATACGTTCCCGACGGCAAAGCACCGAGTGAGCAGGCAAGAGAAGACGATTGACACAGCATCCGGCGCCCCCTCCAGAGATACCCCCACACCCCCTCCGCGAAGTTGGCCATCGGTGATCGGTCCTGCGGGAACAATACTCCGTCCTCTCGAGGACGTGTGGTCAATAGTCTAACCTCTAACCTCTAAGGCATGTACAGCATAAGAGTACGCCCCCCCCCCCTCCCCCCCTCCCCTCCTGTTCCGGGACCCCGTACCGAAAATGCAGTGGCCTGTCCGGCCGTCGTCCCCTTTGATATGGCCGTCGGATCGGCCCCTTCCTCCAACCCGTCGCAGTCCAACAAGAGCACTCCGTCGCATTTTGCCGCGGACACGCCTGCTCACAAAACACACACACACAAACAAACGGCAAGCAAACGAATGTGTCACACATCTAAAATTGCAGCGAAATACAACGGCCAGTTGTGATCCCCAACACAACACCCCGAGGTATACATCAGTTGTGGCACAAGAAGTAGGGTTAAATTGATATGGCTGTTGGATGTAAATATTCAAGACATGAGCGCGAGCTTCGCCCGAATGTTTTCAGGGAGTTCCGACCGAGAGCACCCGCTACACTTGATTGACTACTTTGCATATTTATCCATCGCACTTCCACAGAATGTCAACACGGGTATGTACACACGCGCGAACGCCTTGTCGCATGCAGCAGAAGATAACACCAAATGAATAGACCCCCCCTTTTCCTCCGCCTTTGACTCACCCGTCGGTGCTCCCTGGCTCAAGGGCCCTCCCACCGAAAAAGAAGTTCCGAAGGCCTGGTTGAGCAACGTCGATCTGGTCGAAAGAGCGAAAACCACGTCGTCGGAGGGGCGAGGCGGGCGGGCGGAGGAAGGTCGGAAGCCGCCCAACGCTGTTCAGTAAAGCCGCCGCTGCTGCTGCTGCTGCTTAAGATATTTATGTACAGTAGTGCCCTCACGTGTATGGCGCGGGAGAAAAGCCTTGCGCTGCCCTCGAGAACACTGTTGCGTTTCTTTTCTCTTTAGGAGTTTCTACTCCAAGCGAGGCGACGCGCTACTGCCATACTCACGTACTGCTCCCCGGAACCCCACGACGTGAGTACGGCATGACGTCATGATGTCACCAAATGGGCTACCCGCTGAACATTCTGAGGAATATTTGTACGTACGCGCTTGTTGTAGCACTCACTTTCCGCTGCCTTTGCTCCCCAGGACGCCCACGACGTTCATTGCCTTGCCGCCGAACCCGCTGAGGACGGAAAACAAACGGGAAGTCGGACAGAACGTGCATGGATAAGCAGTGACCGTGCGAATGGGGTGCAAAGGGAGGAGACATGCGTGTCGTGAAATTCACGGGTAGCGTTGAGTCAAAGGGTGGAGGGATGGAGGGGGGTAGGAAACCACATGCGAGCAAAGGCCCGCTAGATACCTCTTGGTGGGGCACTTACTGCTTTGCAGTGCTTTGCAGGCGCTGCTGGTACCAGGCAGTTGAGTAATTTCTCGCCGATGGCATGGTCAAAGGGGGAAAGCTTGATCGAATGAGACACAAACATGAGCGTTGCGGGAATAAACAAATAGTGCAATTGCAAACATCCTGCTTGCACTCTCACAGGACGTCAACCAAGGCAAAAACAAAGGTCCAAGCCGATTTGAAGCAAGCAAGGAATGCCAGTTAGTCCAACTTCAGCCAAGGATCGACCCAACTCGAACGCCATCCACAGCAACGCCAAAGATCCACCGGCTTACCCTGATGTGTGTGTACCCCGGACCACGGACAACCCCTACCCCCAACTTACCTCAGCAGCGACGTGATCTCGCTAGCCGACGCCAGCTTCCCACTCGCGTCCACCAGCTCCATGGTCGGCGCTCCCGCCAACGGTGCTGCCGTAGCCGCGCCTCTCGCGTTTACACCCCTAAGCCCAGCCGCTCCCAGCAGCAGCGCGAGAGCCAGCAGCCGAGGCGGGGGCGCAACGGCGGCGGTGGGCTGCGCTCGGCGGCGCTCTCGCCGCGTGGTGGAGATCATCGCCATAACCACGGTCTAGACAAGAGCTCCTGCCCATGTACAGGACGGAAAATGATCACAGGGGGGCATGGGGAGATCCACCACGGTTCATGAGATCAAAAACGATGATGAGAAAAGGGGGCAGGCTGGATATTCATGAACAGCGATCCCGGGTAAAGGCTTTGTGTGACCTTCAGAGTACCTGCAGCATGCAGCAGCAGTTCAGGCAGCTATGCAAACGCTTGGGCAGTAATCAACTCAGACCTTGGCTTGGTACACACACGGGCGCCTAAATGCAAATTCGATCTCCCCGTAAAAAACGCTCTACGCAACGCCCGTCGCTCCGACCATGTCAAGCATTATTCGCCGCCGTACATATACCACCGGTCGCCCCGGTGGTCTAGTGGGTACCCTCGCAGCCTACTAAGGGCCAGGTCATGGGTTCGGTGCCGGCATGAGTTATATTTCTCACTAAATCAATCCTGGTCTAAGGTTGGAAGCGGCGCGCTGCAAAGCTTGTTGTTAGTAAACGACATCGACTTTGTAAGTCGCGAGGGAAGGGACTGCTGCACCCTTCTCGCGATATACATATCTCTGGCAGGAACCGCAGGAGAGGGTCCAACCCCCCCCCTCCTATGTGACCCCGGCAGGGTCGTCTAGCTAGTAGAAGTGGAGGATGGGGGGCAGAGGGGGAGACGACAGAGTCCAATGATGGGAGAAAATAAATAAAATAAAATAGCAAACGGTACTGTGTACAGCAGCATGAACCGCTACTTGGGGCGTTTACCGCACTGCTGTGTTCGTACCGAAAGTCGAGGGTTGCACGACTGGTCAACAAGGGTACTACTAGTCGACAAGGCTGAGCAGATGGAATCTCATCGAGTAGATGGTGGGGTGCCGCGAGAGGAGAGCCGCCGCTAGATCAAACCATATGGTACCAGCTCTCTCTTGCTGTACAGGAGTCCGCCTCCCACGGTTGAAGCGCTCGTTGATGGGCACGTGGCGATATTGAGCTCGTGTTTGCTGCTGCTGCTGCTATTGTTGTAAGCAAGCCATCAAATCCCTTGCCTTGCTGTGTCAAAAGTACAATTGCAAGCTATCGCGCACGGAAACATGCAGCAGGCTTATACGTTGGCATGAACACTGATTGAGACACTGGGGGGTTATTGACATGCAGGCGTTGGGAGGGGCAAGGTTTGGTGGACTCGCAACCGCACGACACTCATGTTGCACTTCTGCATGTGATGCACCATCCCAACACCTGCAAAGTGCGGCTCCTTCTGGATGTCACGAGACAGAGAGTTGGTTGGCACTTCGACACGCTGGATAGAGCCCCCGTCGAGCCCAGCCATGGGGGTGCTCATCTGCTTGTCTGCTGGGTCAAGCTGTGTGCGCGGCGCGCACACACACCCCACGCAATCTTCCCAGCCGGTTTCAATTTTCATTGAAAATGGCTCACCTGGCCTCGCCACAAGAGAACGCACAATTATCTCCAGCCCGGCACACACGACTCCCACCGGCTCCGGCTGCTTCTAGCGTGTTGCTACTCTCTAAGCGTGTGCTCCTGAACACCGAGGAGCAGGAGACCAAGCAACAGCAAGACACGCTCAACTTTTCGGTGCCCCCCCACCCCTCCCTGAAAAGGCTCTTGCACGCGGAGCCTCCAAACGCCTCGCTTGGTCGGGAAAACCCAGATCTCCGCTATATTCGGAGATGGGGAGGAAGGAGTTGACAACTGCACTCCACAACCAGCAACTACTGGCGTCCGTGGCGCTTGTGTGAGAGAGAGAAACGCGGGATTGGGACGTCTCCCTGTGGCTCTAGATTCCCATAAGTGTCATCTACTCTTGTGAGGGGGAAGCGATTCCAGGACTGACGAGTGGCGTGAATTTGCCGCATCTTTCTGGGTGTGGAGTCTAAATAAGCAGCCAGCTGCACACCAATTTTGCAGCATGTCTTCCAAGATAGCCAAGCGGATGATGTCGAGGGTGGACGAGATGGTTTCCAGGGCATCATCAGCCACCAAGCGGGTGAGGGAAACTGTAATATTTAGCTGGCCAACAGGAGGCGACCAGAGTCTCGTATCACGGGCTTGACTCGCGCACTACAAAACAGTTACAAGTACGCCAGTGGGCTGGTGTCCGCGGGCTCCACTGCTTAAAGACATGTCTAAAGAATGATACATCTTACGCTTCGATGTGGACATGTACAGTATCCGCGAAATCTAGAAATATCCGCTGGTGGGTAGAAAACCGCCATGGTTTTGAGTTGTATCCTCGGAAACATCAAAATGTCCTGGTTCAGCAATGTGGGCTCAAAAGCTGGGGCGGCACACTTTTAGAGAGCGCTTTCGTACCTGAAGATGCGAACCGCGATGGTGGGTGGTGTTGACAAGGTAAATCTGAGCTGGTGCGTGCCTTGCAGGATAGCTGGAGTCACGAAGCAGTGCCGTATGGTCCACCACACCGGTTTACTCTAACGTTCCCCCTGACTGGCGTGTGTCCCGTGTTTTGCCACACTGCTTTGTACCTGGCCCCGTCATACGATGCAAACAATAGACGGACCTCTCGACCAGCAAGAAGAAGGCGGCGAAGCGGGCTCTACTACAGGCGCCGTCAAAGCGAAAAGGCAGCGGAAGCACCAGCGTCGCAACTTCGTCTAGCAGGTGCGCCCGGAAGTTACTGTTATGTTCGAACCAGCACATACAGGCATCGCTCATCGTTGCCATTGAGCTGAACTTCAACTTTACCACAACAAACCCTGCCGCCCTCTTGAGGACAGCAGACGGAGTGGCTTTGTTCACCCACACGCGGTCTTCCTAACCATGCCCACACTCTTGCTGCCATGTCTATGTTTCCCTGGCCTGGCGTGTGCCAAGGAGTGTCACGAAGAAGAGCGCAAGGAATAAAGCAGGACGACGGACGATGGGCCTCCTCGACAAAGCGCGGCGGGAGCTACGTGGCAAATCGCTGGTGGCGCGAAACGTCAGTCTGCTGTCGTACAGCTCTCGAGGAGAGGGGCGGGCCGCGGGGGCGGGGGCAGACAGCGGAGCGGCAAAGGTTGGCGGTGGCGTCGCCAGCAAGTCGCGAAAAGCCGTCGAGCATCTCTTGCTGCTGGATGCACGAAAAGCGGCCGGGAGATAGAAACATGAGGATTGCGTAGAATTGCACTGATTTCGCTTGTTTGTGGTGAGAAGGATGAAGAACGTGCACCCAACGGTTGGTTGCCTTTTCAAGGTTGTCGTGCAGGTGGGTTAGTATTTGTCACGGGGCTCCTTGTCTTTAGTAAGGAAAAGTAGCCTACCAGCAGCGGCCGGCCGTCGTCAAGCCTCGTCACCGATAGCTGCATAGAAGAACAGGTGGCCGGGAGGGCTCGCGCAAAGATTGAGTGGCTTCCGCCTGCTGGTTCAAAACTTGCACATATTTTTGTGCTAAATGATGCGTCATCAGTTCAAAAAATTCTTGCGGCCAGCACCACTTACTGGACATGACCTCAAACTGCCGTGTGACGCTTCCGTGGGCGTGTTTGAACATTTTTTGCTTCGGCTACCGTGCACGGCTTTCCCCAATTTGTGTAAGTCGAACCCACTTCCATGGGTACTTTTCAATTGCTTGCCGCACGGGCGGCACCTTTTAACATTTCACCCGATGTTGATGGTGCCGGGATGACCATGCCACGTCGCACCTCAAGCTGTCGGCTCAAGATGGAAAGAGAGCGTAGCGTTAGTGAACGGGCTGCCTAGATAATCCCTCTGTACCATTTTTGATCTCAAATTTTGTACTTTTTTCCGTCCACTTCAAGTCTGGAACGGTGCTCCTGCAGAAACCTACTGTGGGTCTTGGTCGGTTGAAAATGTCGTTATTTTTACTTTCGAGTTGTCAACTTTTCCCGCTGAAAACTGCGAAGCTTCCGACAGGCGCAATGCCGACGACATCCATCGAGTAGTTGCTGTCCTCTCGGCCAGCCTCTCTTTCGTGGAAGTAGAAAGGAAATGAGTGGCTGCAAGTAGGTCAGGGATCGTCACAAACACTCGTGTTGAAATTCTCGTTGCTCTACATCTGAAGGTGACAGCTTGGAGCGGGAAAGCGCCTTCTCGAGCGTCTCGTTCTTCATCACGTCTTGAAGGACGGTCATTGGGGGGGTTTGCTTCCTCCTATGTCATGTCCGTTGGTGCAACCTTGTCCATGCACGTCTGTGCTCCACCGCCACAATGAATGGTCAGGTATTGGCCGTGGTACCTCCCCGACGCCAGCCAGCTACAACTTGGTCCAACATTTGAAAAGGACTTTCTGGGAAGTTTTCAACACCTCGGTAGACGATCGAAGGTGCCGTGCAGTTTACGAAGCAACAAAAAAACGGAATGAGTGGGCATCGTCTCCCTCCACATGTTGAACATCCATCCAGCACAAGCTACCGTAGTCTGCACCGATGATGAGCACTTACTTTCATCGTTTACTCTTCTAACCCATAAGAAATGCTGCTTAGTTTTCGGTCTCAATACAAGAACACCCGCACCGGAATGGAATCGGAAGTTGAAACCTGCTACACAAACAACGCACCATAGGTTCCATACCAGGCAGGTGTTGGAATCATGTGTACAACAATACCCGCACGTGACGGGATTGTATACATACAGGCTCAGCGAACACCGAAACTCATGAAATACACGCGCTTACTCAAGGTGTGGATACTCATTTGGGGGGTTCTCAAAATCATCATGCTTAGTGTTTCGTCCAACGGGTAGGCCGCCAGGCCAGGTCAATCGTCGTCCGAGGAGGAAAGTCCGTGATCGTCAATGTCGTAGAGGTCGCTCGGCTCCTCCCCTTTATCTTGTTGATGTTGTTGTCCTTGATCAACACTGTCGTCGTTGACGTGATGATCATCAAACTGCATCTCGTTGGCCGCAACCGCCCCTGTCGCCGAAGGCAAAGCTGCCGGTGAGGGTTCATCCGTAGCCGTGCCTTTGGGCTCCCCGTCGCCGCCACCGCCACCACCTCCGCCACCTCCGCCACCTCCGCCACTACTTTCATCATGGAATAAATCGGTGGGAACTTTCCCCACGGAGCCATCGCCACCCCCATTTGTGAGGGCCTCACGAGTGGCATATTCCGACATTGCACCATGCACAGATTCGCATCGATTCTCGTTCTCAGCCCCCTCGGTGCCATTGTCGGCTGGCGAGTCAATGACATTCGATTCGATCAAGCTGCTGTCGTCGTTGTTTATGGTGCCAGGGGGGTTGTCCGTTGGAGAGGACGCACAATGCTCGGCTTGTTCAACACGGTCTGCACTCTTGGAAATTGCAGCGTCTGTACGTTTCTCCAACTCTGAGCTGCTTGCCGAATCTCCGGAACTATTGCCAAGACTATAGTCATCGTCGCCGTTTTCTCCATCAAAGTCTTCGTTAGTCGATTTTTCCCCTTGTGGTGGTGAACTGCGCGTAGCTTTCACCGCCGTTTGAGTCAGCGATGATGCGGTAGAGCCGTCGTGGACGGAGTCTGCGTCTTCTGCTGAGTAGGAGTCAGACAAGTGATGGCTGCTGCTGCTGCTTCTGCTGCTGCTGTCGCTTGAGGATCTATCGCTGCTGCCTTCGCTGCTATGGCTGCGGTCCTCTTCTTCGGTGGAGCTACGCCTGCTACTTTCGCTGCTGTCGCTTTGGACGCCGTCATCGTTCTCGTCGACCTTGTCGATGTCGTCGGGGTAATCCGACTCGTAGTCTGCGGCAGGATGAACAACATCGGGCTCAACAGCAACGACCTTCGCAGATGAGGTTTGGCTAAGGGGAAGAGAGTCAATGCCGTCATCTGTCGCTCTGCTGATGCACTGGCTATCGCTGCCGCCTTCGTCCATGTTGTTCGCCTCCGCGACATGATCTGTCGGGGGCGGTGAAACTTGATCGCTACTTCTTGAGCCGGCCACCGCCGGCGAATCACTATCGCCGCTGAAGTCGCTGTCAAGTTCGTAGTTCACGTCGTCTTCGTCCCCGCCAGATAGTGTCTCCACTCCTGCCGCTGCAGCCGCATGACTTTCGAGATGATCCCTGGAGCTTCCCCCTTGGTTGGCAGTCCCCACCGTCGCGAAGCCTCCCTCGTCATCAACCGCGCTTGCCCCCTCCACCTGTGCAGCTTCTTGAAGGCTTCCTGAAGGACGTCTATCACCAATCGGGTCGCCGTTTGCAAAGCCGCTTGCCGGAGTAGGAGCCGACTGGCGAGAAGGGAATTGAGCCCCCAGGCTGTCGGCGCTTGTAGCGTCAGGGTCTGCAGAGTTGGTCGAGGCGGGTCCTTCCGGAGCCTTGGTCGATATCGGTTTGGAGCTGTTTCTTCTGTCTGCAGCATCACCTTCGACTGCAACCGCTAGGTTGTTGGCCAGCGACCTGCTGTCTGTCGCGTTGTTGCCCCGCCCCTTCAAGTGCCTGTCTGCTTGCTCTGTGCCAGTACTGTTTGAGAGTAGCTCCCCGGTGACGCCCTCGGAGCTTCCACTGCCACCGTCGTCGTCGTCATCGCCGCCGCCACCGTTGGCCTCGAATCCCGCCACGACGTCTTGTGACCCCTCCCCCCCCCCTCTCGACGTGTCTTCGTTGTTGTCGGCAGATTGAAGAGTTCTGTCCGTGGTCGACGAAGAGAGTGACAGTGCATCGTTATCCCCCAGACTGCCGAGCGTAGACAACGAACAGCTGTCCTTGTCAGGGTCAACTGGCACACCATCAGACGGAAGGTGGTCACGGTCGACAGCAGAAGGAGGCGAAGGAGGTGGTGGCATAGATTTCGCAACGCTGCCGCTGCCCGACTCCACTGTGACGTTGTCGGCGATATCAGGCCCAGTAACTTCGGTGATCGGAGTTGGTTTCACTGAGTGATTGTCCGCTACACGAACATCAACACCGTTTTCGTCGGTCTCACCCGATGACCAGTCCGTCTCACCCCCCGCTCCCTCTTTCGGCTCCCTGCTCTCTATTCCTTGAGAATCTGAAGCTTGCCCTTGCTGAACCGTATCAATCGTATCGTCGTCGATGACAACAGCGGCGTCTCCATTCAATGGCGCCCTGTCCGTGTTCCCACTGATTGAACCGTCTGTGGTGCCGCCTGCTGCGTCTTCTGTTGGTGAAACGCATTGAGCGCTATTTACACTGCCGTCCCGTGCGGTACCGGTCTCATCAACAGTGTCCGATACGTCATCCCCACCACCACCCACTCTCGCATCACCGAGAGCAGTAGACATTGCAGCTACCGCCTCGGACTCCGATGTCGACGACTCTGCGTCCGCCGCCTGCGCGACCGATGCCTCCTGCGATGGGGTTGTCCGTGTTTTCACAATGCCTGCGGACACGCTGTCGCATGACTCTCGGAAGAGGTCGAGGGGAACGTCCAACACAGACACCCCAGAGGCCACGAGCGTGCGAAGGTCAGACATGGCCCTGTCTAAGACGCCTGCTGGGTTAGGGGGGCCGTCTTCATCGCTGGAAGCTGGAAAAACACTGATAAATCGAAGCACGGTTGAGATTCGTAGGGAAACGGGGAAGGAAATGGGTAGGTGGGTGGGTGTGGTTGAGGGTTCATTGGATCTCACTACTACTCGACTTGGCAGTCGACGCCAGGTTTCCATGCAGTACTTCGTGGGACTGTCTGTCGCGTCAGCTCACCCGTTCACACAGTTCATCCACGCTCGGCAGAGCGTGCTTAATATTGTAATGTGCTGGTGCTTCATCCCGATGAGCTCGGCGGCCTCCTGCAACACTGCCGACCTCAGTTCCGCAGCTATCTGGAACACCGGACGAGCTTCTTCGAGCATCTTGAGCGCCTGCAATAATTTTACTTCGGATTGTCAAGCCCAGAGATACCATGGTCTCGACGTCGCGTCCAGGATTCGGATACCAAAAATTGCCGGAATAATAACACGGATGAGAATTGCAACAACTAACAATAGGCCATGAGTTTCCCAGTCCCTGTGCAATATATTCTTCTTCGGCGGTCGTGCACGGTGGCGGACCAAACTCACCGCAACCGGGTCGCGTGCGCTTATGGCAGAGATGACGCCAGCACACAATTCGGACTCCCGCTCGACGCAGAACATGATTGCCCGCGTGTCAGCTATCTGTTTGAAGGCGTCGCCCTGCTTGCAATTTGGGTGTGGATGCGGATGGCAGTTTTCAGCGGCACGGCGGCGAAACGACGTACCTATTTTGAGGCCACCAACAGCAGTCGCATGGTAGATGACTAGTAGATGACTAGCAGATATAGCGGTGATCACGATTGGAGGAGCGTGCATCCATTTTCTGTGGTATTTCTGGTGGTTGTTGCAATTTACACGTTTTCGAACGACTCCTGGGCCCATGCAACCTATCCTTCACCTGGCGGTACTTGCTGAGGGCCTCTTCTAGGATGCCCTTCCCGCGTTCGAACTCCCTCTCCCGCAGCAGGCCGATCAGCCCCTTGCAGATCTCATCCCCTGCCTCGCGGCTCTCGAACACGTTGATGTCCTTGGAAACCGCCGCCGCTCCGGCAGCGAACGGATCGACGCCGGCCCAAGCCATGCATGCCTCCGCCCCCGAGAGCAACTCCCGCGCCTTGACGGGGTTCTTCTCCTTTTGAATCGCCGTGGCCGCCTTCGCGCGCAGTTGATCGCCGTCGTGAGCCGCCCGTTTCGTCACCAGCTCCTTGGGCGTGGACGATGGTGACGACAAGGAATTCTCCTTGCCCGCAGCGACAGCGACGGCGGCGGCAACCGACGTCATCCATCTTCCCGCCTTGATGGTGGTGTAGTGGGCTTCAGCCTCTTGCAACAGCCGCAGCCCTTCGTCGTATTCTCGCGCGTCGAGCGCGGGTGCTACGCCACGCATGACGATATCCCCGGCCACGCGAGATCGTAAGTTGACAAGGTCATCGAGAATGTGGCATTGTGCCCACGCCCCATCCTGATCGTCCTCTATCCCTGGCAGGACATGACTTCCAACATCACTCCCACCGCACTTTTTACCGCTGTCAACAGTAATAGCGCGACCAATGTCAACGTCGCCGCTAGTGCTAGGAAGTCCTACCAAAGACAGCTGTGCTGTTGCTGTTGAGGTGATCGTCGTACCGTCGGCCGCAACCAAGGTGCTCCCGGCGACCTCTTTCTGAGCGTCGAGCAGTAGAGCTTCTGCTCTATCAAGATGCTCCGCGATGGCCTCGAAGTTGCCTTCGCCGTGCAGCTCGACAGACGTCAGCAGAAGCGCCTCCGCCTGTGTCCGGGCGGCCTCGGTGCGCGTCACCAACGCTTCTTGCGCGAGTCCCGCGTCGTGGAAGAGCTCCGCCGCCGACCGTAGAGTCTTCACCGCCGCGACGTAGTCCCCCATCGCCTTGAGCCCCCTCCCTTTTTCCATGAGCCCCTCGGCCCTTGCTTGCCCCACGGCCGCAGCTACGCTCGTCGTGAGCTCCTCCGCCGCCCGGACGACGGCTTGGCGCCGGTCGCGCTCGAGGCGACGCTCTCCTTCTGCTTCGCTGTCGCCGCCGCCACTGTCACCGCTGTCTTCGTGGTTGTCAGCCCACCACATCAACCTCTCGCGGGCGGAGAAGGCCGCTCGCTCGGCGGCCTCGAAGTGTTTCCGTTCGAGAAGGTCGAGAGCGGAAGCTCGGTCGGCTTCGCCGGCGGATCGCACCCGCAGGAGCACGGCCGTCTTGGCGCCGTTCTCCCCGCCCTGGCACAGCGCGCAGTCCGGCGGGCGGAGGCAGAGCGGCCGCTCGACGGCGAGAGCGGCGCGGACGACCAAGCTCTCCGCGACTAGGCCTTCGGCGTCGGCGTAGCGGCCCTCAGCCAGAGCCCTCGACGATCTCTCGATTAGGCTGACGAGGGACGATATATTGCCCACCTTCGACAGTCGGGCCTTGTCGGCGGAGCGTTCGTAGACCTGCGCTGCGGCGGAGAGCAGCGTGCGGGCGTCTTCGAACTGCTCGTGGTCCACCACCTTCGCGTGTGTGCGTTTGAGCGTGTGGGTGAGCGGTCGGGCGGGCGGAGCGGACGGACGGACGGGCGGACGGTTATGGGTGGTCGTAGTGCGGAGAGGTGTTCATGTTTGTAGGGTGCTGTTGTGTTCGTTTGAGTCCTTTGTAGATGCAAGCTGCCAACGCTCACCGCAACGAATGCTAATGTTCGCCCTTGTACTACAGTCGTGAGAGCCGACAGCTGTCTGTCACCCACGCGCGAATAAACTGGTGTCATCAGCGAGGACTCCAAAGCGCTAGAGTTGCTGCCTAGGCGAGGGTGAGTGAGTTCATTCGTTTGTGTGGCGGGTTCCCCCACAGATGCGGCCGGGCTAAATCTGACATCTGACGAAATACCACATCCCTCACGTTCACTTGAAATACCGCCAGTTAGATGATAAGTGCAATATTCAGTATTCGTTCACAGCAAAGGAAGAACAACAGTTGGGAGAATGCCCACGGCTTTATTGGGGGTGTCAAGGCCTTTTTACCTGGGCAAGGTTTTCCAGGGAGGTATCTGCGGCAAGACAATCCAGGCGCAACTCCACGTAGACAGCTCTCTGGCCATCCCGTCGGCTGGTGGTAGTGGTGGAAGTGCCGGTAGATTTTAGTAGCGGAAGCGGTTGATGATTTGGCGAGAGATTGTATGTATGATGAGGTCAGGCTACAGTAGTAGTGCGTATGCATTTGAACTGAGGTGGTGCAGGAACAACGAGCGGCGTAGAAGCAACGCACATGCCACAGGCGATGTATTGAGCGGTGCATTATGCGTGGAAGGTCGGAGTTCATGCCTGCACGTACTCCTTCTTTTCTTTGCTTCTGGCCCACCCTCTGCCTTCCCCCCTGATGTTAGTGCCTTTTGGTCTGTAAATTTGCCACCCCTATTGATCACCTGTCATAGATCGCATTGATGTTGTCTTGTAGCTCCATCGCGTTCCGAGCCGCCTCGAGATCGCCAGGGCGTTCTTCTAGGAGGGTCGTGACCTGGTCCACCAAGTCCTCATATGACAACTGTTTCGTTGTTGGTTGTTTTTTCCGAAAGTCGCAGCACACCAAGCGCAGAGATAGCAAGAGCGGCACAGCAGAAGAAGAGGATCCAAACCAAGGGTGAGTGTGACCGGGCATAGAACTGTGGCGGTCAGTCACCCACTCCATCATGAAGGCACCGAGCAAAGCCAATCGCCGATTACTTCCAAGCCGCATTAATGTTCCCCCACGTCAAGTCTAGAACCACCTCCTTCCAAGTGCCCTCTCGGGTGGCGAAAACAATCCAAAGAGTCGTCCACCGCTGGAGGGCCCCAATCGCTCTCGTTGTAGCGTTTGCCAATACTGAATGACAAGAGGTCAAATGAGAAGTTGAGAAACTGAAACGAATTTCCTCTTGTATCGCCACCGCCCCTCTGCCTCCACACCTATCCGATGCCCTCGTTCTCCTACCCATGTTCGAGCATAGCTTACAGCTTTTCTGTGCCCCTCGACGATCTCATGCGTGCCCATGACGGTAGAAGCACGGGATTTCACATCCTCGGGAAAAGGTGGCACGTTTGGTTCCTCTTCCACGCCTGCTCTTAATGCAGACAACACATGTACAATCGACAACATCAACAAACATGGGCTAATTTTCCTCGCTCCGTGTTCAAGCGCCAACAACCAACTACCTACAGGATGTAGGGAGCACGAAGCCTTCCCTCGCTCCTTCCCTTGGCATCCTGGTTCTAACCTGTGCACGGTGGTAGAAGGATTTCGCTTCCCGCAGAAATTGCGCCGCGTTGTCGCTCGCCCCTTCCGCGAAGGCCGCTTCGGCCGCCGCCACGGCGGCATCGCCGGAGGCGAGCCTTGTCACCATGTGAATCTGCATGAGCCAGGTTTTGAACAAGCCTAGATTCTTAGAGTAATTTATCTTCCTTAGTTCGAATTGCCGCAACAATCGAATCTTGATAGACACCTGTCGATACCAGAGGATATGAACGGAACACGATTATTTCGTACCTTGCCGATCCCTGTCCTCCAGAGACGTTTGGTAGTTGACACACTTTTGGGTCTGGGGTTTAGAAACTGTCTTACTCACGCTTCTCACAGGCTCCGACATCGCTTGGGTCTGGGTTTTAGAATTGTTTTACCCGCGCTTCTCACAGGCTCCAACATCGTTGTTCTTTCCCCAACCTAGTGTAGGCGACGTGTTTCTATCGCTGCGCTGGATAGCAGGACATCCTCACAGCTTGATGCCCACGGACACGGCGTGCACAATCTGGTCTCTTCTAGGTAGAGCATCGCCAAGAATATCAGGAAAAGCAACGCCAACGACGACGACGGCGACGGCAAAAAAAAACTCCTCCTCCAATCATGTTCACACACGGTATCCACGCAACACAGCAAGCACCACCCGCACCGCAGCGTAGACGTCGGCGGTTGCATCAGCCAAGGCCTCTCGGTCGACGAAGGAAAAACAGCTTTGAGCTTGCTCGCACAGTGTTCTCGACGCCTCCACGTCTCCGCCTCTGACAGAACAGACATGTAGGACGCATAGTACGCCGAATATGATGATCCACCACACACCGAGGTACCATACCACGCAACGATGCGTTGCTTTGACCGGAAGGGCATCGAGGGAAGACACGTGCGGCACGAGCCTGCAAACGAACAGCGCTCATTGCTTCGCGTCCGACAGTAAAATTGAAGTGCCAAGGCGTTAATCCATGCGTCGTTGCTACATAGGCGATGGTGACAAACCCAACAATTGCCTATATTAGTATCGGCCCTCCTGGAAGCAGAAATTCCTGCGGCGGCGTCGCTGTGTCTACGGCGAGCAGCCCGTTTGCTTTGGGCATGGATTGAGGATCTCCTCCTTTGTTGGCCTTCGGTGGCCTTTCCTAGGCCTGTGGCATTCGAATCGAACAAGCATATGATGAACCTGTTGGATTGTACGGAAACTCCCTGAACGCTTGCGTGGTAAGCCTCGGCCCTCGAGCCTCTAGAAATCCTGAATTGCCGCTTGCTGGCGGGTGGACCCTACACCATGTGGTACACGACTACAACCAGACTATGTCAAGAAGATAACGTGTCCCTAGTGACACTAAGAAAGGGTCTTGGCAATCACGTTTATTCGCGGTGTCCCTTGCCTGAGCATTCTGATGGCTTCGTGCTTAAGTCGTTGTCCGTCGCGCATGGCCACCTGCTTCACCAGGCCCAGGGGGTCTCGGGTGCGGGCCAGCCCCTCTAACCCTTGCGGCCCTGCGGCCGTGTAGAGACGCCTCGCTTGATCGAGGCATTCCACAACGGCAACGAAAGCCCTAAACGTGCGGTTTGTGTTTTGAAAGGGGCATCGGAAAAGAAACCAAGTAAAGATGACAAACGTCTTTTGTGCCGCGTGAAAAAAGACAATTTCCGAAGAAACATAGGTACGAGAGTTGCTGGCCACGGTCGATCCATCACACATGAACGTGTACCCCTTTCCGGCTCATGCCGTTTCGGCAGCGTACCCTTACTTTTTTCAATCTACCAGGTGTTTCGCCAGGACACGTCGCATCATGCATGGGCTACCAAAAACTTAGCCTAAATTCTACGCTGAAGCACCTTTAGTAAGACGACACTCTGAAACTGTACTTGTTGTTATGGTTGTTGCTGTTGCTGCTTGTGCTATAGGCGAACCAGCAAATTTCCTCCACTATAAACCTGCAAATCAACAGATCAATAGCACCCATCTACCAACAAAAGTAGTTTCACCTTTTCTCGAGAAGCGTGTCTATCGAAACCATTGCCTCGTCGCCCCTGAGCGACATCTCCATCCTCCTCGCCACCAGTGCACCCATCTCGTTACCAGCTGTTTCGTAGTTTTCCTCGGCTTCCTTTACCGCCGCTCTGGCTGCCTCAAAGTCTCTCTCCCTACCGCCGCCACCACCCACCCCAACGCCGCCATCCCCCATCACCGGAGCCAGCCTTTGCTCGCCGTCGACCCCAATGGCAGGATTTGTTCCTGTTTCGCTGCGTTGTGCAGTGGCTGCGGCTGTGGCCATGGCGGTGGTGGCGAAAGCGGTAGAGGTGGCGGCCGCTGGTGGAGCAAGGCTGGAAGCTTTGGCAAGACAGCGATCGGCGACTAGCCCTGCTCTCAACCTTGTTGCCGGGAGGGGAGGGGTCGAGATCGCGGTAGATATGTTTTTATTAGTCAATAGGTTCGCCAGACCGGTACCTTTTCCCAACCAACGTCACAATCACAAACAAATCAACTATGCATACAACTTGTGCTGTCAACAGAAATGGTCACGTATGGCTGCGGGGCACATGGGTAAGCACTCCCGTCCGTAGGTCCGCCCGCCCTCCCGCCCGCCCGTCCATCGATGTATGGCATGAAACCTTCGTTAACGTCTTGTTACCTGGCCGCCCCGTCCGCCTGCTGCGCGAAGCCTTGCCCGTCGTACGCCTCTTTTGCCTCCGCTAGGAGCCCAAGGCACCTCGAAGCAGTCTCCGGGCTCAGCGCTCCGCCGGGTCCCGGCAGCTGTTGTTCGCCCCCTTCCGTCCCCTTTGCACCTCTGCCCATTTCGCCTTTGCTAGCTACACCGGTGGTGTTCTTGTTGGCACTTGTGGCGTGACTTGCTGTAGTAGCAGTCATGCGAACGGTGACGACGCCCGCCATGGTGGCGCCTCTTGTGTCCACGGTGGTAGAACGAACGTCGCGCTGGCCTGTCTCCGTGCTCGGAGACACCATTGCCGTTGCGGCTGCAGCGGCTGTAGCGGATTGTGCCGAGCTTACTCCGAAGGAGGCCCAAAAGGCGGCCATGAGCTTGTCGCCGCGCTCGAGAGCCTTGTTGCGGGTGATGATGTCTTCTGTCTCGGACACGTCGTCCAGGAGGTCCTTTGGGTTTCGGGAGGTCGAGAAACATTAGCAGAGGAGACGTTCAACGAATCATTAGGATATGCATCACGGTGAGAGAGCTGAAGCGGAGCGATGTGAGTAGTATGCCGTGCATGTTTGGGGCATACTGATGAAGAAAGGTGCGAGATGTGCAACCAACAGGCGCTGAATGAGGTAACCTTTGTGCTCCCGTTGGTATGAATAAATAAATTGCTGCGTATGAACAAACACATCGCTACATATTTTGTGAGTATATGCGACGATCCCCATCAAAACAATTCCCACCATAAACGTACAGGAGCAATTCGATGATCTTGAGCAAGCGACAGCAGCACCTCTCCGGGGCACGTAGCCCCCATCAAGAACATACAAAACCACGTACGACGACGTCCTACCTCAACTCGATGGCGAACGCCCAGGTGAACAGCCATCCTTGGCTTCGGCTTGGCGCTGCAATTATCCGGGCTGGCGGGGGCCGAAGTGGAGCGACGGACCTTGACGAGCAACGCCTCGCCCTCGTTCAGCTCTTCGACGGACAGAGAAAACCCCGTGACGTCATAGTCATTTTTCTTGTCATCGCCAATACTAGCGGCAGCACCAGCACCAGCGGTGGTACCTCCTCCGGTCGCTGAGGAAGGGCTGCTGCAGCAACGGACGCTACTACTGCTCTCGCCGCCGCCATCGCCGCTCCGACACCTGCTGGTTGTACTGCAGCAGCGTGCGGTAAACTCAAACACCTCTCGGGCGCTCACGTTCAGCTGCTGCGCTTTGTCTAGCATGCCCTGCGTCAGGTTCGGTTTTCGAGTCGGGGACGGGGAACGGGGGGGGTATGTGTGTATGTGTTGTCATTCCCCTGCTGAAGTTACCTATACTCGCTACTTCACCCATATCCAAAACAAATAATATGGTTGCTCATGTGCGATAGGCTCGCCGTTACCGATATCGCAGGTGTATCTGAAGAGTTATTTCTGGTAGGTAAAGAACGACACGGTTGGTGTACACAGACAGCAACAGTTATTTGCACGAAAGCTTAAGCTTCACACTTGACAACACTTCCCCGGTGTCCTTTCTTGCCACCACCGGCATCCCGCGAACCCTCTCTCATGTGTCCGCAGAAGCGCGTTGAGCCGAACGAGAGACGACACCGAGCCAGTCTAAATTTCGAAAACACCCCATTCGGTCACACTTGTATGGGTCTCGCCTGTTCAAGGGCCCGAATGGATTTGGTGTGGGCCTTCAGGCCGTCTAGGGCCGCCAGCTCCGCCACGATGTCGACTGGGTCCAGACCACCGGGAGGCGACAGGACCTTTCCCGCGCGCGCCAGCGACGGGCTCACGAAGGGGAGGCTTTCCGGCAGCATACACAACCACGCAGAAAGGCAGGCACACCATCCCCACAGCATGCGAATGGGGCAAAGGGACTTACGTCATGGACGATCTCTCAAGGACAAACAGCCAACACCGAGGAAAAGGGAACAAAATAGCTATAAAAAATCCGTCAATAAGTGTCGTATCTCATCGAAATTGGGCATTTAACTCGTATGACTCGTTTGCTCTGTAGAACCCAAACACACCCTTTCGTCGCGTCGGAGATGAAGCGCTTGGTTTCTTTCATGAGCTGCGACGCGGACGCGTAGTTCCGCTGCTTGAGCGCGTCGGTTGCTTGCATCCACCGCTGCTCGGCCGACAGCACAAGCTCCAACGCGGCCCTCACTATGCACACCACCTATTTTCGCATGAACCGCAGGGGCGGAAGCGAAGGCACAGAAGCAAACACACACGATGCACGATAAGAGGGGAAATGGGAATGGCTGGGGCATCGCAATACACGTTAGCTCGAGCCTCGGTGGGCACCGTGTGTTACTTGCCGAAACCTGCAAGGCAGAACACATGACGGTTGCATCGATGAATGCATGCTTCCGAACCGCCGCATACCTTTTTCCCGTCTTGATCCTTGGCGACCTCGTATGCCGTCGCGGCCTGGGACAGCTCCGAGAACAGTCCTGAGTAGTCCTTCGGCGTTAGAAACTGCAGCTTGCTCGCGACACTCTCCGTCAGGCGATCCCCGCAGGTGGCGTTTTCCCGCATCTTCCAGTGGGCGGGGGGCACGCAAAACCAACGACGAAAAAGCAGGAAATGAAAAACATTTGAATCAGAGACGTACCGAAAAAAAGGCACACGTATACGCACAAGATCCTACGGCGGCGAGTATGACAGGAGTCCTAACGACTGAGACAACCGCATTTCCATAACGATGGCATTTTGCACCTTGATGCTACGGAAGAAACTAACGGGTTCTCATTGGTGCATGCGCGTAAACGTAGCCAATGCAGTTACGGGAAATTCACTCTTCACTTACGTCAGATTGTTTCACGGTTCGGTAGAACCTGCAAAGCACGACCACAACCATGCTCCCTCTCCTGTAGGTCCATAGGAAACGTCATCCGTCCCATGTCTACGGCAAATAGCAAGTACATCTGCGATGAAGAAAAATCGCTCTAATACAACGATCGGATGGCTATAAACTGCTGTCATCATCACCTCGACTTCAGACTCAACGCTGGTAAGCTTCCGCAGGTCTTCCTGCGCATCTCCCGCCCAGTCAAAGCACCGACGAGCATCGTCCAGCCGCAATCGCGCCTGGGCGTACTTACGCTTCTTCGCAAGTGCCGCCGCCGCCTCCCGGGAACTGCGACCGTCTTCCAGGGCATACTCGCGGCAGAGACGGCGGGGTTGTCGCAAGCGCTCGTATGTTCTCTTGCCTGCGTCTCGGCGGTCGCTTCGATGGGTGGCAGCATGTTCGGTAGGGGTGACAATGGGCAGGGTGGGGAGATTGGGTGTCTCGACCTGTCCGCTCTTGTGCTGAAAGCTCCGTGAAGTAGCTTCGCTTGTTGCAAGTCGGTTGCATGCTTCGTGTGGACATTCAAACCCAATACCCATGTAAAAGATAAATATCGAGGAGGTCAACCGTGCCAATCCAAATCACACATTCATACGCAGGTGACGTGCGTACACACCTTGCGCCTAGAGAGTCGTGTCGGTTGATTTTTCCGTGGCGTGCCAGGACAGCGAAGTAGTGAACTGCCTCGAACATCAGCTCTTGCAGGCGATCGTAGTCTCGGGACTGCAAACCGCGAAAAGCAACACGGTGCGCAAGCTCAGCGACAAAGGGTTGACATTCCTTTCGGTCAAGTAGTTCGCTGGTGCACGGCGATCATAAGCAGATACAACGTGTATGGGGCGAGTATTAGTATTGCCCGGCTTGTGGAAGCATGCGTTTCCTGTGCTTTCACCGCGCCCTTCTTTTGGACTGTACGCCTTAAGCGGGTGCAGAAGAAGAATTTGATGTTGACTAATTTTGAAAACAAACGCAAGAGCACCAGAAATTGCATAACAGACACACCAGACCAGTCGGAAGGCCTCACGAAAAACAGAAATCGTTGATTCTCGCTCAGGGCGGCAGCAGAGGCTGCTCACAAGACATACAATTCACGCGTCTACCTCCACGCGCCTCCTTTGAAGTCAAGATAAAATTTCACACCATTCTAAATTCTAGTCAATAGTCAAAACGGAAGGCGCTCAAACAAGGTCAGTATTGAGGGTTACGTGGCGCATTCTATCGGCATCAGTAGAGGACATCATGAAGAGGCACATCAGCTAATGCTGTAAACCCGCAGGGTTTTACGGTCCGTGGTGGTGAGCACGGCTGTGACAGATGTTGGATGCCGCTTGGTTCAGGCGCAGATTTCGGGCCGTTTTTAGGGGCTGCTGCGGCCTTCGATATTTCAGCTCCAGCAGCAAACCCGAACGTGCCAGCACGCACGACGCCTCTTCATAGTGTCCTCTACTGATGACAATAGAATGCGCCACCTAACCATGGCGAGAAGGTTGTTTTCTTTCCTTGTATAGGATTGAAGTATGGGAAAAAAGAGCCAGCGTCACAACCCCGTTTCTGCACCCCCTTAATCACGCCTTCGCCACCAGTCATTTTTCTTGGTTGCCCTGACTAGAGGGCCTTATTCCTCGGTAGTCCTTGCAGGACAGCGGGGAGTGCCGATAGTTGACTACGCACTGCACACAGCCTTCTGCTGAACGCTGCATGAAGCACCCACTGCTGAGCCGTTTGCTTTTGAGGGCACATTTCGCAACGCAGCTCCCCCACGGCCACCTCCACTAACCTTGCGTGCCATCTCCATTGCCTCCATCACAAAGTCGGCTTTTATCTTGATGAGCGTTTCGTCCACTTCGGATGCTCCGCTCGCGTCACCAGCGGCGCGAAACTCAGCTCGCGCCGACTCTAGTAGCTGTGAGGTGGTGTTTAGGTCCCGCCGATGCAGGACGCGACTCTGAATCGCGAGAGAGCACTGTTTTAGATTACGAAGGGTGTAGCTCATCCAGAGGAAATGCGTTCAACCTGCTTCCGAAATCAAGGTGCTGAGTGTGGTATGCGCTCTGCTCAAGGTTGTAGAGGACGTCTGCTGCAGTTGAAGGTATTGGTGGGTACCAGACACCAGGCAAAGCCGAGCGTACGAAAGGAACGGAGGGAGTAACGGCCAATATGATGTTGTTACTGTCGACCCGAACGGACTTCACGTACCACTTGTGAAAGAAGGCAACGTCCTTTTACGGACGCTAGTCTTCGAGCCTTTGTTCTCCTTAACTCCTGGCGCTCAATGGTGGATGGGTCCACCTCTTTGGTACCGGCGCCGTTCTGTTGGTCCTCGTTCAGGCAAGCCGATCAATGGTATACGAGAAGATGTTGGACGGTATGCTAAGACGGCAGCGCATTTGGTTACTGTTGGCTTTTCCGTGGTCTTACAGTTTGCCATATGTTTAATGCATATGGGACACAAATAAAAAGCTATGCTTACGAAATCCTGTTACTCTTAAAGAACAAGAACAAAAGCAAACGTAACCTATCTGCATACATGTAGGTTACAAAAGGCTCGACAATCGCGAAGAAAACACGCAATAAAACACCCAATCATACACCCGTCCCACCGGCGGGGGGCATGGAAAAATATTGCAGTACACGACTTCGACCTTGTAGTGTCACCCGAACGATCGAATAAAACATGACAGAGCTGTACTGTGCTCTTCACTAAACCTAGTCCATGAGAAATGCTTATTGTCATGGAGGTTTCGTTTGGCCCTCTACCCCCCACAAGGTCTGTGGACTCACCCCACGATCCAGCGGACCCATCCATGGCTCTCGATTCGTCCTTGCGGAATCACCCCTGGCGCTTGTCTTGGTTTGATGTTCTCCTCTGCCCACCTTCGCAGTCCCTGTTGGAGTGCTGCAACCAATGATACCGCTACCTATCGTCTTATCGATCTCTACCGCCGTGCCGCTTGCTGTCGCCAACGCCCGTGCCCCATGTACAGCGTGACGACCTCTCGCACGCCGTAAAGGGGTTCCGGGCACAGACCCGTACCCGTAGGCCCTGATCGACGCCAGCGTGGATATTTGTGCATCCAGGTCTGCGGTATCAGCAAATTCTGGGGACGACGGGCGTGGATTTTCTGTTCCTGCTGTTTTTGCTCGTGTCCCCGTCGCAACGGCACCGCATCGTGGTGACCGAGCGGGGTCCGCCGGTGGTGCGGTTGCGACCCGCGGGAGCATGGCGCCCGGCGTGTCCGACGAGTTGTCATCGGCCGCCGGTCTACGACGTTGATGCCGTCTTCGCTTTCGGCCTTGCGGAGTTGCAGTAGTTGTTGCTAGGCTCATCGTACCCACTGGAACCAGGGTACAGCACGACACATGCGGAGGAGAGTTGCACTCCAGGGATGCGACGACGCGGCGGAAAAACGCGGGGCAACGTTTCGATATGTTACCATTCGGAAGTTTTGCGGTGTAGACTATGCGGCCCAATTACCGAGCTGTCCCGCTGGTCCCCGGCCGGCTCACACTGCGCTGCATCTCTCCTCTTCGAAACATTGACGTCACCTGCATAGAACAAAAGGAACCGCCGATGGCCCCTCACGAGCAGAGTCTTGGCGCGGTGGGTGTGCCCAATGGATTGGACCCAATGTGGTGAGTACTGCGAGAAGGAGACTTGTCAGCGAAAGATCGCACCGAACGGACAAGATCGCTGTCAACTGTCAACACTGCTGCTGTCCAAAATGGACCGAAGATTATAAAATCATCTAGCAAAATATATTCACAGTAGCGGTTAAACGATAAGCTAGACTGTGCCGGTCTAGAGCTGCGGTGTAGAGAGCTGTCGGAGTCTCGAATCGTGGGCCAAATACACCCAGCACCTCACGTACAATAGACTAGTCCTGTAGAGAATGTACGGCAGCCTACTGTTGTACAAGGACTCACGGTCGTAACTACCTCACACGCCTCCTCTTCCCGCCACTCTCTTAGCACTCTAGCTCACACTATACAGTGTGCACATACATTCGAACTCTTGCAAATGCTTTAAAAGCATGCATAGTCTACAGTCTACCGTCGTCAAAGCGAAATATTCAAACATTCAAATTTCTTGAAGCCGGCCAATACACCTGTAATCTCATGGGATTGGGTACAGATATGTTGTAGAATCCAACCGGTTGGTTCATTTCATAGATATATTTTTTAACTTTTTGAACCTCTGAAGAACACCTTCGCCAACAGAAATACAAGCAAAAGCGCAAGTTGCCCCATGCTTTTCATGCCAAGCTGTACTACCATATTGTCATGGTTGCCGGGCGCACTACATACATACCGGTATGTATGTATTTTATATTATTATTTATGGCATCGACCGCGCTAGCCGGCTGACCAATGAAAATACGTTAGTCTCAGTGCGGGCGAAAACCAACAACACTTCTAAATGCCATCAACTGGGACCCCGTGAGGAGGCGGCATGGGGGAGACTAACCTATTCTCCGGATCAAAGGCAGAAACGGTAGCAACAGAAGAAAACTGCACACGTCTACGAAGGCTGCTACCTTGCACTCGAGTTCGTTTTGGAGTGCTTTCACCGCCATCCTCCTTGCGTCCAACTCCATCGTTTTCATGGTCATTTTCATAGCAACTTCTCGACATTTCCTCTTGTAGCTCTGCTTCAATTGTGGTGGGGAAGGTCATGTGACTCGAAGCTCGTGCTCTCTTCCACGCCATTATCCCCTCCTCGACTGCTGCTTTGGTCTCTGTCTTGTCCTCCTAATAAGTATGTGCGTGCAGCCGAGAACCAAATCAAGCATCGCAATGTTCCGGGATAAAACAGAGCACCACAAACTGGGCGGCTCGAAAGAAACGGGGCACGCATACCGTTATATACAATGTGTGAACTACTCACAGATAAAGACGATCACGATCTTCATCGGGCCGATGCTATCTTCACGTCTTATTGCAACGACCGCCAGGTACGCTATGAGCAAGATGCGTCGACGCAAGTATAGCGATTGCGTCAACATTTGCTCCGACCTCTTGTCCAAGACTCCGCGAGATCAGGTACCCGGGCCGTGTGAAGCACTGGATTGACCGTACTGGACCCCCAAGTGTTTTACATTGCTTGTGCTACTTTGAGGCACTACCCTCAACCATAACAAGAGGGTGTAAAATATCCACGTAATCAGGAAGCGCATCCATTGGCTTCTGTCGTATTCAATACGTCGCGGTAGTTATCCACACAGAATATGAATTTCCACACGTATTCTATGGATAAACGAAGGTCTGAATCCACGTGCAGCTTGTTGTAGGGCTTCAACAGCGGGCAGTAGCCAGCACTCGAAGCTTACATGCAATACGTAGTGGCTCGTGCGCAGCTTCGTCTAATGTAAGACGTGGGCGGTTGCTCTCTCAGGCCATCTGGTACCTCAAGTGCCGTGCTCTGACGCTGGAACAGTACCTGGACGACACCGAAATGGAAGAGCAGGTGCGAAGAAATTTCGATACTTTTATTGATTTCTCCCCAACTAATTGTGTCCACCCACCATAGCAAGACTCCGCCCCACAACCTCTTCTCTCCTCTGCCGAGAAGAAGTGTGATCCGGGAAAACGCGTAAGGAACACCTTGCAGTACCCCCGCAGCCGTACTTACGGGAAGTTTGTTTGTTCTTGATCGCGTCCTTACATCTTTCTCGCTGTTCCGCTTTGTCAGTGTACTGTTAGAATCCTTATAGGATATTGCTGCGTCAGAAGAAGAATGCGTTTTGGTGGGCACCAAGGCATCGATGGTTATTCGCCTCCTCTGTTCTCGGAATACGACGTTTGCGTGCCATGTTTCCAAGGGTGCGGCCGAGCTCCTCATGGACGACAACGCTACAGCGGAGGCTCCTCGTCCCGGCACGTCCCTCAACCGTCCCATGACAAAGGGGGGGCACAACCAGAGCATGCGGCCGATGACTAGGTGACGTGGCGCCGCGTCGTTTACGGCCCTGGGGTGTTGTGCTGCTGTGGCGCCTGCCTTCGCGCAGGCATAGACCTTTTCGAAACAATCCACCGGACTTGCTACTCTGCGGGGAGTGATCATTGCCCCCATGTGGCGCGTTGGACATGACCTAGTGGAACGTTGATTGCTCTTGCAGTTGCACGCTGGAGATGTGTCTACGGTTTAGTCTGTTGGTGCACGTGGAAGGGTTAACTTGGTGTCGGCGACACGCAACCATTTCAAAATACTTCATCCTATCTTGTCCTCTTCTCCTCTCTTGAACCTACCCATCTTCCAAGAACCATATATGAAACACAACTAATAATCTAAACGTGTGGTTCCTCTCTGGATCTGCGCTCTGTTTTCTTTTGCCACAATGCGTTCTTCGTTTCCTTTTCCAGCACTGGCCGGCCGTTGACCGGGTTTCAGAGGCCCGGCATCACTGTTCGGCCGGTGAGTGGCCAGGCGATGGACCTGACAACCGCAATGACCGGCTCTAGGCCGGCAAGCTCTCGGCCCCTGACTTCCATGGGGAGGTGAGGACATGTTCGACAAGGAGATGGATGCTTGCTTGGCTTGAGCTGTAATCGCTGCTGCAGAGTTTACGAGTGCGACGACACCGGCAGCAAGCGTGGGTGGGAAGGTAGATCTGCCGCTGCCTGACTACAAGTAGTTGGCAGACTGGTTATATCATGCCGAAGTATAACGGGAGGTGGGATCTGGAAAATATTACGAGTGGGGGTACGACGGTAATTTCGTGCGATGTAGTCCAATGAGGACGCGTGACTGGGGTACACAACAGCTAGCTGAATGGTTCGACGAGGAACAGAACAATCCTGTGTGTGCAAAACCAGAACTTGCGTCTCGTGCCAAGCCCTGTGCGACCTACCAATTCTCCCACCGCAGGGAGGTTCGCCTGGGGACCGCTAGTATGGCCCTCTCTGCGGGTAGCGGGGAGGCGGGCGGGCTCTTCATCGACAGTTCGCGGCTGGACCTGCGACGCTACGCGCGCCGGCCCTCTCTGGCGATGGCGCTCGCCGACTACCTCGTCTTCGTAGAGAGGAATCCGCGAAAGGTGCCTCCTACTAGTGGCAAGAGAAAACGACACTGCTGCTGCTGCTACTGCTACTGCTGCTGCTGCTGCTGCTGCCTTCAAAAACATGCGCTTCTACCCGGTAGAATGCCTCAACTGGTAGATTTCGAAGGGATCAGTTGGACCCGGCAGAGCCTCGTCACAGCATAAATGGTAGCACCGCCGAAGCACGTGCAAGCTTGGCTTCTCGCGAGAGGGTTGTGGAAGAAATTTACAAGGGTTGCCGCGATATAAGTGAATATTTGACAAGCGCGCCGGGAGACACACCTGGAGGCGGCGTTCTGTGCAACTGGTGTACCATGTCGTGGATGTTACGGTGGAAAATTCTCTCACAGTCCCGCGCTTCTGATATGATAAACCACAGGTTCGGTGTCAACCTCCCGTTCATTCTGGCTTGGTTGGTCTAACATCCTGCGCGTGCGGCGTGTCCGTACAAAAGGTTCTGAACGTTTTTCTTTGCGCCTTCTTCTGCACCAGGCGCTAGACCTTGCGGCGGAGGCAACGACTTTGAAGGAGTTCAAGGACTGGTGGTGGAAGGCGAGGCTAGGAAAGTGCTACTACAAGCTTGGTGAGAGAGGATGATCTTCGCAGGCGGTCGGGAGCCCCCGTTTTCGTTTTTGTTTTAGGCCCTCTTGTACGCGCGAAAACGACGCATCAGATCGCCCGATGTCGAGATCGAGCGGAGTGTATGACACTACACTGGCGGGTTTTGCTCGAAGAATCACCATGGAGGTCCTCCACTCCTATCCCGATTTCTTAAAAGGGTCGCCCGTAGTACAGCGTCCATTCCATACTGTTGTCGAGTACTTTTGACATTCACCGCCCCCCGCCCCCCACTGAAATTATATTCAGGTATGCTTCGGGAGGCCGAGCGGCAGCTCAAATCTTCTCTCATGGACCAGGACATGGTTGTCACCTATCTCGACCTCGTCAAGGTACGGATCGGGGTGGGGGGGGTCCACGGCCCTCGGCGTTGTGCTTAAGAAGAACGGTGCTGGCATAGATTAGTCCATACTCCGTAGTACATCATACGAAAATATCTCTTTCCTCGAAAACGTGCATCGAAGGACGCGGTCGTGCCGAAGAACCACAACTTGTCCCCATTATACCCCTCACCCCTCACACGAGACGTTCCCTGCTCAGGTTTGCAGAATCCAATCCCCCCAGTTCGACCCGACCCTAGTTTACACTCTGTTTTCACAAGGACGCACTCATTTCCAGCGATCGATTGTTTCTTTATGTATACCCCCGCTCGTGACGTTAGGCATCAAACTGTGCCCTCCCCGAGTGCTCCAAGCAACTCGCTTCACTACGGCTGCGAACTAAAACAAGATCCGTTCAACATTCTGGTGCCCCCATCTGTTGGTGACGTATGCGCTCGACGACAGGTCTACACCAGGCTTGACCTACCGAACACTGCACTTGACCTCCTCCTCAAGGCCAGGTGATCGCTCTTGAGGTCATCTGTTGCTGGCGGGGACCGGGTAACCAACGCGTGCCTCCACGCTACATAGGGTTGGTCACTAACATCCATCGACGGCTCACGACAAAGACCTACCTTCCAAACCGCCAGTCGATTGGCCTGGCTTTCAGACGAGCCCAGCCGTGCTGTGTATAACTGATGTGCATCGGGAAAACGCACCGAAAGCATCTCGCCAACTCTGGCTCACGTTAACCTTGGAGTGGGTGATGGCTCCAGGTATTCCCAAATAGGAACGCAACAATGATCTTGAAAAGACAAGAACGATGCAACGAAGTCCCCCCCAACACTACATGTGATTATATGCACTAAACATACTATTTAGGAGAGGCTCCTTTTCCAGCTACCCCCTCCGTACAACCCTTTCAGGGCATGTCTATTTCCATTCCCCCGTCCGCTACGCGCAGCGAGCAGCACCCGAGAGAGTGCCGAATCCTGCTGGCCATCGCGAGGGTACATGATTTGCTCAACGACGGAGAAAACGCCTCTGTCTTCTATAAAAAGGTAAGTGCGAGCGAGAGGGCCAGCGAGCGGGCAAGAGAGAGAGAGAGAGAGAGAGTTGAGACAGACAGACAGGCAGACCGACCGACCGACAGACAGACAGACAGACAGACAGACAGACAGACAGACAGACAGACAGACAGACAGACAGACAGACAGACAGACAGAGAACACAATTTTGTCGAAAATACAAAATACGACTGTGTTCGACGGCGAGGGTGAGCATTCACAGCACCTGCGCACCTCGCACGAACTGTGCCCCTTTTACACCACCCTCCCAGAACATCCGCGCCCGTTGTCCTCTCGGGCCGCCTCTTCTTTGTTCGGAACATGGGGTTGCTTGAGCAGGTGCTTCGCCTGGACGCTTCCAACGTCGAGGCAATCGCAAGCCTGGCCGCCAATCATTTCTACGGAGGTAAGCACCATGGACAGGCGTGGTTGTTCGGGGGGGAGTAAGCAACATTGGGCGTGCTGTGACCAAGAGGACGTTTGGACTAAGTATGGCGGAGAGAGGCTCATGCAACACCATTTTTTGTGGAGGTTTCCAAGAACCATGGCTTCGGAAAAGTTCTTCAAGTAGCACCTGCCTGCAACTTTCTTCTTCTAAGACTGCCGTCCGGTCAACCATGCTACACAAAGACGGAATCGACCTGCCCAATTCCAAGTCTCAGTGGCTTGGACACACAAACTTTGAACGCTCGATCCCTTCCCAGGGTCGAAAACGAGTTTGTACGTCGGGTAGACGGTGTAGACGGTGCTCCGTCACGAAGGAGCCCTCCCCTATCTTTGAACGTATTGCATATTTCTCATACCAAACACCAAATACCCGAAGCAGACCAGCCGGAGGTGGCCCTGCGCTACTACCGAAGACTGCTCCAGATGGGGGCAAACAGCCCAGAGGTGTGGCAGAACTTGGGTCTCTGCCTCTTCTACGCCGCGCAGTACGACATGGCCCTCAAGTGTTTCGAGAGTGCGCTCGCAGCGGCCTCCGACGACACCGCGGCGGACGTGTGGTGGGTAGAAAGGGCAAGCGCACGTAAAGTCCTCGCAGCTTTAAACGAAGTTTGCGGTGACATGAGAAAATATTACGTCGCAGGTAGGTCTGCTTTCACATGGTAGTTTGCCACGTGCTAGATTGAAGAAGAGAAGGAGGGATGAAGGGGAGTAGGAGCCTTGACAAAATCTTTTGATCGCGGTCTACGCTGAAATCTCTCTGCGCCGACATTTCCCCCGGCAGGTACAATGTTGGTCACGTGGCAATCGGCATCGGAGACTTAGGGCTAGCGTACCAGGTGAAGAATAAATGGCCCCGACAAGAAAGGAGTACAGTCTGGCTCAATTGGCAGAGGCCCAATCGAAACAACGACCGAGGATCAGGATGAAATCGTGCCCCACAGATGGAGTCGTTACGATTGAAAAATTTTCGTGTTGTTATGATCAATATCGCACGCGAAACCGAAATCAAACGTTTCCCACTGTTGGTAACTGTTGACCGTTTCTCTTTCGCTTAATGGTTCGATTTTCGCTTGTCACCGGCTCTCGTCCGTCTCGCCCTCTAATGACTCCCAGGCCTTCAAGATCGCGATATCGGTGGATAGCAACCACGCGGAGTCGTACTGTAATCTAGCCGCTCTCGAGGTTCGAAAACAGGTGAGGCGCCAACGCCTGGTCGATCGAGTGTCGTTGGTGGTTGTTGTTGTCGTCGCAACCTTGTTTGCACTTCATGTAATCTATGCAAATACGAAATTTCTGCCCTTCGCGCAGGACCTTCACCAAAATCCGTGCTTGCTTATCGTTTGATAAGATAGACAAAGTTCTACGCAGTTGGGGGGTTCACACAACAGATATATATGATCTTCCTAAAAACCGTGAGAGTCTGAACCCAGAAAACGACACGAAACGCAGAAAGACACGAGGCAGACACTGGCCTTAGCGGAGAATGCTTAGTGCAACGTGATGGCGTCTGACACTTCGTTGACCCTCTCGGCTGCACACGGCTATGCGCCTGCATACGTCGAACACTTCGACGTACTCGTCTATACCCGAGATGTGTGTCGTGGGTGTGTTGTTTTGTGATGCATTATATGGACTCGTCGCTCGTCTGTTTCCCGGAATGCGTCTGCGCCGCTGTTGTTGTGCGCGCACTCACTTGCCGCCAATAACTTGATAAATCTTTCTGGACATTGCTTGCGTGTTCAGAACCCCGAAGTCGCAAGGTCAAACTTAAAGATGGCGCAAACACTGGCGCCGTACTTGTTCGAGCCCTTCTACAATGCTGGTGAGAAATATGTTCCGGTCACTGAGACGATGGGTGGAAAATAGACAAAGGTGGCACATGTGTACATTCTGATTGGGTACATCCATTGCTTGGATCGGCAGTTATATAAAGTGGTAGCCTACCAACTGCGGTTGTGTAGTTTGGACGTTGTGACGAAGAGACCGTCGTCAAACCGCTGCATACTCGAGATTGCTTGTTTACGCGTTGAGCTGGTTCACATCCTCTATCTTTTGCCCCCCTCACTTACACGTTCCACGCCGACTTCTGGCTTGGCAGCACTCTTGGCATATAGGAGCGGTGACCTACAAGAGGCGCACATGATGTGCGTGAAAGCTCTCGAGGTAAGCTCCAATCGTTCGAGTGTTTCGCGATCGTAGCGTGCTCTCTGTTGGTTGGTTGTTGGTTGGTTGTGCGAGAGAAAGGGGAAGCGAGTCACGCTGGGACCGCCAGTGGTTGGAGCGCACGATGGGCACGTCACCATCGCACAAAATATCCACGGTTCACGTTGTCACCATGCTCAATCCGCTCGACAATCACACACCCTCCCCCTCGATACTGCATGCAGGTATACCCAGAGCACGGGGATTCAAAACAACTGCTCAAGACTCTTCACGATCACTTTACCGTGCTCTAGAGAGGCGAAAGGCGTGTTTTGGTGTCATCTAAGGTGGGGTCTCATCTAAAGAGTGGGGATCACAATAATACCCGTCGGCCGTGCGAAATCGGGGGATCTGTGGCCAAAAAAGGGGATTTCGTGGGCGAGGCCGGATACTCCAGGTGGTCCGCAGACTGTACAAGAGGGCCTAGGTCAAAGGCATGCACGCGAGTGTGTCTCAAGATTGGTAGCGATGTGCTGGGGTGAGAGAAGGGGGGGGGGGGTCGCCCCGGGGGCGAGTCACCCCGCCGCCCCCCAGATATCGACAGGAAGCACCAGTGGAATAATACCAATGCCGTGTCCCTGGAAAAAGCGCAAGCTGACTGACGACGTACGGACATACCGCGCAAACGACGGACGAGCCGTCATACCGTACCGACATACACCGGCACGACACACCCGTATGTGAAAAAAAAAATGGATGGCTGCGTCTTGTACGGCTGGCACTGGATATTCCAACAACATGTTCGCATTGCGGGATCTTCAACAGAGGACACCCAACAACCCATCACTCCCTTGCAACTGATTGGGAGCATGTTGAAAAGGGGGAGCAGCAGGGCTGACTGGCAGATATTTCAGCTGCTGCGGGCTCAAAATACGTCAAATTTTGTAAGATCGAGTATAATAACTTCGTCAACATCCCATACGAAAACCGTGCCTCGCAGTTTCTAGCCTAACCTGCCGCCTTGCCTCTCTAAGTGAACAACTCCGATCGTAGTCCACAAACAAATCTCAATCTTCTGCGGTTACGGTTAACGCGAGAAGGTTTCAGCCTTCCGCCAATCCCTCAAGTATGTACTCATGAACACGCGCTCTGCACGTCTGCAATATAGATACGAAACGCGGGCTTTACACACACATAGAAGATCCGCGTTCCTACCAATGACACCAGAGGGTTTTCGAGGGTACCACCTAAAACGTACTTCATGATTATCAAACTTGCACCACCGGCATAATATTAACAAGAGGCCGAGGGGATGCATACCCCTGGGCATTTCCACACAAAGATAGAGGCTTTCTTTTATTTTTGGGAACCCGCAGAACAAGGAGAGGGGACAATCAGAGGGCGGCAAATCCAGGCCACAAAATCGATCGGAGCTTAGCTCCATCGGAAAGTCGAACAAACAATAGGCCCACCAAACAAGCCTGCAACAAAAGCCATGATTAGGTGCATTCGTTGCCCCTTCATGTGTGGGATAAAACTGTACGCCAGCTGTCAGCCGCCAAAACGATTGATTTCTGAGACTTTTCGAACAAGGATACCCCGAACATCTCCTCGCTTAAGTACAACGCTTGAGTTAAAAGCTCGCTCCATCTCCTCTACATCACGACCGTTTAAACTTCACGCTTGTTGGCGCTCGACGCCAGCGCGCCTTCAACTACCGCTGTTCTTTGCGACCCGCCGCCATCCGGGAGTCGTCCGACGTTTCACCGTACCGCGTCGTCGCGCCGCCTTCCGCCCCCCCCCTCCCGGCGTCCTTCGCCCCTCCTCGCACGCGACGGCCGCCGGATTCGCTGTAACCACCACCTCCTCCCCCTTGTCCTTCGAACCTTCGCGACGGCGATGTTGCCGCAGCGGGCGGCCGCCGCCGCGGCCTGGGTTTCCCTGACACCCGCTCCCACTGCTGCTGCTGCTGCTGCTGCTGCTGCTGGCCGTCGCTGCGACCGCGCCCCGCCGCTGACCTCTCTCCGGCGGCCACCGCCCTTCTTCGTTCGGCCCCCGAAAATCCCGACGATCCCACGCCCTCGTAGTAGGGTTCCTCGTCCTCGCTTTCTCCGAAGTAGGCACCGAAATCTGGTAGCACCGTCCCAGCACCGCCGTTCGGAAGGCCAGCTTCTCCTTCTCCCGCGTGTGCTGGCGGCGCCGAGAAGCCGGTTTCTCCTCCTCCTCCTCCTCCTCCTCGTGAGGGGTCGTCTTCCAGCGGCCGCGTCTGTGTCCACGAGTCGCGGTAGGTTATCGGGTCCAGCTCCTCGTCTTCGTCGGCGTCCCTCCGCTGCTGCTGCTGCCTCCTCCTCTTCAGGTCGCGGGACGCTAATAATCGCCGCATCACAACCTGGCATGCGTGAGTGTGTGCGTCCCCGGTGGGCGGAAGCAATCAACGACGGTCGCCGGAGCATAAGCATGCACACGAGAGAGTGAGGTACATGGCCGCTCGTCCTCCGATCCACAAAATGACCACTACCAACAGCAGCCGCCATCTAGACTCGTTCACAACTCGAAAACATTCTCGGAAATCGACAACAGTTTTCGGGGGCAAATCGTACCCGAGCATCTCACGGGGTGTCAAACCAAGGGCAAAAACACGAACACCATGAGACCATAGGTCAACTCTTAGGGCTTTACACCTGAACATTTGCGGACCCTTCGGGTCAAATTTATTTTCGTGTACCTTTTTGGGGTAAGTTAGCCTGTGACCACGGGAATCGACCGCGTCAAGTGTTAGTTAGGCTAGTACGGACAGAAGAAGGTACTGGGTAGAGATAACGGAACGGTTTTAAATGTGAAGACAACAACAACAACAACAACAACAACAATTGTTAGAAATCTGCTTGAAATTCGCATAGCTGTCAACAGAATACATGCGCCGAATACTTTCATACAAAGCACCCCTTGTATTTCCGATCGCCGGCAACCGACCCGAGCGTTAGTTAGACCGACCCACCTTGTCAAGGTAAGGGTACTCGCCCACCCACACGTTCGCGGCCGGGATGAAGGTGTCCGACACCCCCAGGATCTCCTCGAAACGCTCGTCCGGGCTCACCTGGTCACGAAAACAAAAAAACGCGCACACACCCCAAGAGCGCAGACCGAGCACCGACACACACAAAAGCACGAGCACACGTTTCCGCCAAGCTTGAGAGCCAGGCAACGTTCTGACTACCGTGTCTTCTTTTGCGAAACGACTGGCCGGGCTTCACAGGCATTCCTGGTCATTAGCGGCTTCTTCTATTGTGCTATAATGGCCGGGCTTCGTGCCACTGCTGTTGACCGTATAGGCTCGCCTTCCATATGCACAAATCCACACGGGGACGCATGTATGGCGCGGCGCACCCACCAATCGTGACGTGTGCGAGCAATATAACGATGCGTATTCTCCTCTCAGCGAACCGCACAACCATAGCCTCCGGTGTCCACATGCCCCCCCCCCCCCCCCCCTTCCCCCCGAGCATGAGTACACCCCTCGCCCGCTTATTCTGGCTCTCCGTATCTCTCACCAGGATTGCCTCGGCTGCCATGCCCGGCCGTACGCGGGCGTACTCCGCCCTCGTGCGCGTCCGAAACTTGAGCGCGCGGCCGTCCTCGTCTTCGATCACCATGCGTAGGAACACGGGCTGCCCGGTGACCGGGTGGTACTGTCACGAAAAGCAAGAAGAACCCGCCCCCGCAAGCGCGAGTAGCAAAGGTGGGTTGTGTGCATTGAGAATTATTACCGCGGCGGGAAGGAAACCAAGGTCATGCGGCTCACGGGCAGTCGTGTCGAAACGATAACCAACCGGAACATCACCTCACACGCTCTAGCATCTCCACGTGCACGCCCCCTACCGTCCCGTGTAGCCTCAAAGCGAATGCACGGCTGTACCACACAAAAGCAGGTGGCATGTAACCCTTGGGCTATTGCGCACTCTGGGCTTGAGGCGTACGTATCGAGCTTTGAAGTGGATAAATCAGATAAGAAGACGGGAAAAAAAAATGTTTATTAAACTTTCGCTAAAACCCTACGCTCGTTCCTCTACGCGCTTGCTCAGTACCACTTGCAGCCGACGCGGCACAACAAGCACGCGCGCACACACAAACACGCACCTCTTCAACCGCGCTAGCCACACGAGCACTGAAGATGGCAACGGAGTTGCCCCTCGCCCCGGGAAACGGAGCGATGCTCCCTTTAAGCGCCCGATTTCGTCGGAAGGAGGTCACGTTCGGCGCCAGCAGCCAGTAGAAGAGGAAGGACTGCTCGGTTGTTTTGATTGCAGACCGATCGGTCGATCGATCGTCGGCCGGCCGAGAAAGGGTCGGGAGAGGAGGGTTGAGTCGGTGCGGCTGCAGTGCCCGTGCCAAGTTGGTCGCGGTTCCCATTTGACACGCACGGAATAGCGGTGCTCTAAAAAGGAAGCCGAGGCAAGCTTGTTAACAACTGCCTACCCTGCCACCTACCGCCGCTGCTGCTGCTGCTGCTTGCTGCTGGCGCTACGCTACATGTACCCCGATACGAAATCCCGCCGCCTAAAAATAGCGGAGAAAAATCGTCACCTTTGGCGGTGGGTATGCATACGTCTCACCGTTCCGATCACGGTCATCGTCGCCACTCCCAAGAAAAAGCTGGCGAAGTAGCACGCCCACAGCCCTAGGAAGGCCACCGCGGCCACCTCGAAAAGCTTGCCCACCCGCTGGGACGTCGGAACCCCCCCAGTAGTGCGACCACTGGTCACGCGTGGCCAGGACAGGAAGGACCATGTGTCCGGCATCCCCGGAGAGGCGTGTCAAGCCGCACCGCAGTTCCGATCGACGACCCCTGCCCAACATGACCACGTTGCCAACAGGCAGAGAGACGGGGGGGGGGGGGGGGGGGGTACTGCGGTAAGCTACGCGGCAGCCGTGGGGGAGAACGGTAAGCACCAATCAACAATGCGGTTGACACCGCCGTACCGACGATGTGTGTGGTTTTTTATCGACGGGCTCAACGGTTGCCCAAGGAAAAGAGGCGTCGTCAGCCTTACAGTGAATCATGCCATATCTACGCCCCAATAACGCTTGTCCGGCAGGGGGGGCGTGGAAGCGACTAGAAACGACGGGCTCAGAGTGCAGCAGTACTTGCAAACGCGGCTGCAAGTCTACTACAACAGTGATGAAGTCCCAGACGCGAAGTATGACCGCTGCTGGCTCTGTTGTATTCGAGACTACTCTGCTGTCTACTCATGATTATATATCTACCTGCCACCGACGACCAGCATCCCCTTCAGACCTCAGAGGGTATCGTGGACCCACCTTCTCTTCCTCGTCGTCCCAACGATGCTACCATTGGGAATAGCTAGCGCGGATTTGCGCGCTGCTGCTCGACTGCTGCGAGGTAGCTGCTGCTGTTGTTGCTGAGAGAGGGCAACAAAGGCACTCGTTGAAGAAGGACAGAATGCCGGCAGCACCACTCGGCTTGCGCTGACAATGCCGGCCGTAGGTGGTGCCAGTGCCGTGCACGCCATCGACCTATCGTATCGCACCAGTCCTCTTACTGCTGTCGCTGCGCATGTCTCTTTGATGGATTGTTGTTGTAGAGGCAGTCTCGTCGCTCGGGGGCGGCGCTGATTGAATGTGGGTTTGCTAAAGATATTACTCGAATATTCCGCTGGAAGAATCCGAATAATTTCAGGAGGCGTTCGAGGCAAACCACCACATCTCGTAATTGTTCGCAGCAGACCCTACCGAGAAGGCACCTATGCGACAGGAGTGAGCGGGAGAAAGGTGGACATGCGGAGAAAAAACTCTAACGACAGCATATTTGTTCTCTATTTGCCGCGCTTCAGACCCACTGGCGATCCCCACTGGCGAGGGGGGGATGGTTCGACGACCAACAAAACGGGTGTGTGGACGGCACATGACCGACCCTTGACTATAGCCGTAGCACCTCTGCTGTGACGACCAGCGAGTTAATATAACGTGCGTGATGTGCCGCGCTGAATAGATTTTGGTAATGCGGTGTGTCCCCTTGTGTCAGCGAGGTACATTTTTTTAGGGGAGGCAGAAGAGAATCGAACAGATATCTTGAGGTACATGGAGCCGAAAAAAATGGCAGAGGCTCGTGACTATCGTGATTGCGCATAAATGGTACGCTGCACAGCGCCAGTGTGGACCAACCTTGTCTGCTTGGGGCAAAAGGGCAGGCAGGACGCTTCTCTACCGCTGATTAGCGCCCGTGCAACAGGTATCGAAACGGCTGCCGCCAATTTGTTGACGTCTGCTGCCTCTACATGACGTGAAAAACGGAGTGAGCGCCTCACTTTCGCTCCTGTACCGCACCAAGGCACAGGGAGGACATGGGCGTTCCAACCCATGTTGGCGGAAACGGGTATCGCAGTAAAACCGCAAACACATTGCGGGAAAAACACGACGCCCACAAATCACAGTGGAGTCCGCCACCGGGCGCATGCGTGATAGCACAGCGTTGCACGACATGGACATCCTCGCGAGTGGGGCAGTGACCAGAAATATCGGGAAACATGCCCATCGGTAGCACAACCGATCTCGCATGTCTCACAGGCTGCGAGACCAACGCCGCATCCAACAGGCGACATGTGCACACTCCGACGCACGCTAAAAAACGTTGAATTGATACACGCTCGGTCGCAGAGCAGAAAGAGACACTACGAAAACCCGCGCGTGCATGCGACCCCTTGCGTCCCTCAGCGCCAAAAAGGGCAAAACACAGAGAGCAAAGAGAGAAAAAGAGGTTCATCGCCAAGCAACAGCCCCCCCCCCTCCTCTCCCCTCTCCGTGTCACACCCCACCCGCTTCATCTTGTACATGAACCGCCGGTCTTTTCACCCTTTGCACGCTCCGTCCTCCGAAGAGGATCGTAGGAGTAAAAGGAAGGCAAGGCCCGCAAAGCTCAAGCAAGACACCCCCAACGAAAACAAAGAAGACGAAAACACATGCGTGCGTCAAACTAATCAAGCACACCGACGTGTTGACGTCCTTCCTTGCTCCTCTTCAAGAGGTTTCAATTTCTCTCTCATTTTTGCCCCCTTCTGAGATGAAAGGGACAAGAAGGAGAGAAGAAAGGAGACCGAGATGATCTACTCCTCCACGTTAGTGGCGCGCGTGTAGATGACCTGTGCGTGGTGCGCGTCGACCTTCCTGATGAGACCCTTCTCCTCGAGCTCGCGGATGGCAGCCCGTGCCAACGACCCGTTAACCTTCAGGCGTTCCACCAACCCCGACGCAGTGATGAGCTTCATCTGTTGGTTGGCGTGTTTCCGGGCGCAAATAAAAAGCGAGAGCGAGAGCGCAAGCGACAGCGGCGTCGGCGGAACGAGGGGGTCACAAACAGCAACGTGGGTGCATGCATGATGGTGCGCGTTGTGTGTCACCGTTTGGATGGGCCGTGGGGTTGTCCACTGTGCGATATATTCTTCAATTGCTACTGTAATATTTGTCCCGGAACAATAAACGGTCTCAACGATAGGGGACAGCACGCCGCATGAGGAGGTCAACAGACCGAAATGCATTCGTCAATCGCACGCCGCATGTACACCTTGACACACGGAATAAGAACCGCACATTCCCAGAGACAACAAGCACAAGCACCAGCAGCAGGAAGAGGGTCAACACAGCTCCCGCTGCAGTAGTAGTCGATCAAGAACGAGAGCTTGTAACATACCAGACTTCACCCGGTACGGAACCCCGTCATTTCCGACAGGTTACATAGCATGTAGTTTCCTTCTTCGGGAAACGCTTAGCGAACAACGACATCTACGTGGACAATATTGGCAAGTTGGGCATACGGTGCATGCCAGCGCAAGAAAAAAACGCTCCCAGGTCTGTCGACCTTCCTAGACAAAAGCGGTTTCCTCATACTCTTAAAAGACAACACCATCCCACACGTAACAAAAACTACCCCCGGGTGCCGACAACCCTTCAAAGCTTCGTGACTCCACACAAAAAAATGTGACCGCCACCGGGAGCCGAACTACGCCAGGTCATCCACGGCCAAAGCCCGACTCGTAGACCGCTTTTCTAATCCCTCAACGTTTCGGAGATCCGGACGCCCAGAGGAGGGACGTCGTCCCAGAGACGACACAATCCCAACCCTGGAAACAGGCGGTTCAGGCGGAGAGGAGGACGCTCGGCACGCCGAGAGGTCGAGAGGGGAGAGGCCCCGTACACTATGTAGAACAAGACCGACACCGACCCTCCGGGACCTGATGCCTCGGAGCAGGAGACAACGAGATACACACCAAAAAAATAAACAAACGGCTTTTTCGACGCGAGAAAACTCGGCCGCCCAACTGCATTGATGACAACCCAAGGGCCTTGCCCACCTTATGGCATTCCCCACCCAACGGTCGATGCCCTTGGTGTATCATCAATGCAGTTGGGCAACCGAGTTCCCTAGGGTGGAATAGTCGTTTTATTGTTTCATGTGTGTATCTCGTTGTCTCCTGCTCCGAGACATCAGAGGTCTCCGAGCGTCGGTATGGTCTCTAGTTCTACGTAGAATACGGGGCGTCTCCCCTATGGACCTTTTGGTGCGCCCAGTTTCTTCTTTCGCCTGTTGTCAACGGTGGCGTTGTCTCCACGACCGCGTCCCTCCTCTTGCACGAGTTGCTCTCCCCTCGGCGTCCGGATCTCCGAAACGTGACTCGCAAATGCGGGCATGTATACGGTATCAACTTTGTCTGAAACTAGACGACCTTACGAGGAGCCCTCTCACCTTGGGCACCTCAGCCAGGCAACGGGTGTAGGTGTCCTCGTTGAAGAGGACCTGGTTGGCCACCTTCTCCCTGACCTTTCCCTTGGACCACTTCTGCTCTCGTCACAACGACCCCATGGACACACACACACACACACAGCGGCAACACGACGATATCCAAGCACACCAAAGGGAAAAAGAGACGCTAATGTCAGCAACACGTGGGCCTTGGCAAGGGAGACGCGAACGAATGGTACATGAAAAAGCAGTAGCGGGAAGTTCACGGGGAACAAGTGGTGAGGGCGCCGAGCCAGAACACAGTTTCAAAAACTAAACCTCAGCGTCACGCCGTTAAACCTTTGGGAGGGTAACCGAAGTTCTGGCCGTGTGAAGAAAATATTGGGTAAACACCAGTCAGACAGGTTTGTACCCCAGGCAGTTCACCTTCAAGGGTATATATGCACAGGCGCAGCACTACTAGAGTCGTCTTTATGCGGCATGACCATGGCTGCTACGGAAGCCCAATTACGAAATGTTGGCGAAATGTGGAGAATTTTGTGTCCGCTGTCTTTCTGCAACAGAGGATGCTACACCCGGTGTGTCGTTGGTGTTTTATGGCTTGCAGATGTGCCTGAAAATTATATGTGCTCTTCCAACCACCTGTGTAGGAAGGGCACGCTCACCGTTACACTGGCCCAACCCGGATCTCTCTCACTCAACATGGTACAAGTACAATATTTATCTTTCGATACGACAGTTTGACTTGGTAACAGCAAGAGAAGGGTACGTGCAAACGGCGTGCATGGCCGTGCACTCCACCGAGAGATTGTATGACATGCCCCGATGCGCTATCGCCAGGGGAAAGAACACTGCAAGCACTGCAAACCATTGCGGTACAACGTGCACCGCTCGCTGGAGCTTTGGACACGGTGGCACGCCTGGTGCCATTGGCTGCAGTAGACACGCGACGCAGATGTCTGATATACCAGCATCCGCGTATCGCATGGCTCACTCATACACTACCACACTTTGTGGATCACTGAAGCTACAATACAGCCCTCAACCATACCAGAGCCCTGCCAGCGAACACAAAACCGAAGCACTGGATATACACAAAAGCACCGTAGCTCTATCCTCGTTATCCAATTACACACCAACACCACATTTTCTAGGCATCGTAAGAAAGGGGCATTGTGGGAACCAAGCCGCCGCATCTGTTCTGTCTTTCTACGTTAACCGTCCAGCTTCATACTGACCTTCTTGCGGCCCTTGCCGCCGGCCATGGCGGCCGCCATCTTCTGCTCCTTCGACTTCTGCTGCGTCTTCGGCGGCTGGTGATTCGTGAGACATTAGCAGTGAACAACAGTGAGAGACAGGGGGCGTAGCGGGGCGTGTGGAGGGTGAGAACGCGGTAAAGAGAGTGTACAGGCTCATACAGCAGCAGGCAGCAGCCCACACGACACGCCCCACGCTACCACCGGCGCGGTCGACGCGCTCCTCCTCTGTACATTGGGTGACTCCTGTAAGTGGGTGAAAGATTAAGATTGCTGAACCCAATGTTTGACTGAGAGTACAGCAGTATGCCTCACGTGTGGAACATCAGCAGAAAGACCAAATCCTCACCTCGGCCATGTGCCATTACACTCTGCAGGTCGGACAACCAAACGGAGTTATCAACGACGCCTTTCAACTCTCTTGTCTTTGAAGTAGACATCAGGACGCGACAACAAGCTCGAGCGTGAGTGGCCGTGGGGTTACATATTTGTGGGGCAAAGGGCGCTGCTCAGACCGGCGCCATCCTTGCAAATCAGTCGACCGCCGTCCTCACGCTTCGCAGTTTCCCGGCATCCCAGCTCCCGACAGCTGAATAACAGAGTACAAAGCAGACCGCAGCTCTCTGTGAAAACTCGTGGTTAGCTTTGGGTTTGCTGACACTGGACTTCGCTGCGGTGCCCTCTGCTGCTCGTGGGTGTGTTGCACACCAAACAACCCGGTTCGGGCCACACTCCCATTCTCCTGCTCATGATCCGAATCAAGCAGCCCATGCGGCGAGCACACAGGCGCTGAAACGCCATTCCACGAGCACTGTCTACACTACTCACCATGGTTGCGGAGTGGTGTCGTTGCCGACGAAGGGGAAGGGGTGTGCGTCGTCGAGGCCGCAGGAGCCACCCGCACCGCTGCGGCTATGACCCCTCTGAAATGGGACCCCCCCCCAATATCCGCTCCATCGAGCCCCCAACAGATCTCCGAAGATCTCTTAGGATTTGAAAGACCTCCGGCGGGTGCGAGCGTACGAGCTGCAAAGCTGCAAGGTAGACGCGAGGGAGACCTCTTCTCTTCGAGCCCACTTGTGCTTCACCCACGTCATCATATCATGTCATAAGATTGGGCGAAGGCACACACCCTGCTTAGGTAGTGTGGAGGAACGAAGAAGCAGCGACGAACCGCGATCTACTTTTGTGGTATCCTGCGGAGACGCCGTTGAGGCAACCCCGCCGTCAGAGAGGAAAGGCGTGTTTCGAAAGCCCACGCATATAGCGCGCGATGTCGCTGTTTCGAGCCCGAGAATGGTGGTCAACCAAGCTCGGGGAAGGAGAAGAGTTCGACAAAGGATCCATGGCCCTGGGTAATGTTGACAACGACAGTATGGGCGGCGTCAAGGTTGTGACGGGAAGCTTTCAGGGAGTGCTGAGGGTGCACCACCCCGTGCAGGCCGACTTCCGCATCGAGGACCTCCTGTTGGAGCAAGATCTTGGCACCCCGATAATCCAAGTGTCCGTTGGGCGATTCATTCCGTGAGTTTCATAGTGACAGACGGCGAGGAGGTGTGGTTCGCTAACACTATGTGGGAGGCACTCTACGCACAGCGAGTGTGCTGTAGCAGTCCGCGCCATGTTTCTGTAAATGGACCAAAGTCCCGAATATTGTAGTCTATCGACTACGCTCGTCGAAACTCGACTTTTGCTGGAAGTACATATCGGTCTTCGCGTTCATATTGGCAGAAAACGCGAGGTTAGAGAGTAGTGTGCATCACAAACTGCGCCTCTGCTTCCGCCACTCAAGTAGCGTAGCATGCAAAAAAAGTGTCTACACGTGCACATACACTACGCGGGGCTCTGCTTCCGTCACTCAAGCAGCATAGCATGCAAGTGTGTCTGCAAGTGCACATACAAAATCGTTAACGCGGATGTACACGGTGCCTTGTCAATGCGGAATCTGGGGGTGTCAGCTCTGCTCCGCAAATCAACGCTATCGCGGTGCTTCACCCTCGAAAGCTCGGGGTTTATTCCGTGGAAGCCGTGGGCGGGACCGGAGCAAAGGCGAGCTACTTTGACCTGGTCAAGGCGTATGAGCACGTGCTCGGGATCGAGGGAGGGGGGCACTTCACCTCCTGCAATATGACGCACGGAGGATTTGGGGGCGTGTCACGGGATCTGCTGTGTGTGCAGAGTATGGATGGTCGCCTGCAGGTATGGTGACTGTTGGTTCTGTTGAGACGAATAGTTTTGCAGATGTTGCCGGCACAATATTGGTGTCGTAAGCTAATACTAAGGTTTGTCAGTTGAGCCTGCCGTTGTGGAAACCCTAAAAATGACGCTGCTGGCCAAAACACGAGCTATGTGCATATCCTTGCATGTTTCGCAGTTGATACATGTCGCTTCTAATAGCTGATGTGCACCTGTTGCGCACGACTCGCGGGATGAACACAGTAGCGAAGAAATAACCCCACGAGTACCGTAAGCGTGTACCATATATCTCAACACTTTTTCTTCCATAGTCTCATCTTCTCTGCTCCACGGTTCCGTAGCCTCTGTGTTCCTCTGGGGTAGACCACCTCTACCCGCGCCGCGTCTTCATAGAATCCTATCCGCCTCTCGCGTTCTGTAAAGATCTTTGAACAGGACGCGCACGCCTTCACACGGCGATTGAATGGCATATTGGTCCCTGGACCGTTGTGCTACGTGGCCAAAATCGACGCGTTTGTGGTCGGCAACAGCGAGATGGGTGTTGACTGCTACAAGTATCAGGTAAATGCACGGGTTTCGTGTACAGGTCCTTGACTAGGTTTTGCGAGCTAGGGGTATGGTGGAAAGTAATGGGGTGGACATTGACTGGTAGTGGACACGAAAGTCAACCAACCAACAAAAACAGCTGTGAGACACCAGCAGTTGGCGGCTGCTCTTCATCCAGAGCAACAGGTGTCATTTGGTCTATTTGCTCTGGTTGACATCCCAGCAGCTGGCGTTTTTGCGCCGCGTGCGTTCGGCCATGTACGTTGCCGCCGATCGAATCTCTCTCGCTCTCCAGTGTTCTCTGACGCATCCTTGATATCCTTCCAGTCCATCATCGAAAAAAGGAGCTGCGCTTGTCAATCCTCACACACATACTTCCTACTACAATTGAATATCGAACTTGCGAACACGCAGGCGCTAGCCGCCAGCCAGGAGGACCGAGAGAAAGGGAGAAGTGAAGGCATCTCCGCTGCCCGCGGGCTGCAGGCGTACTGGTCTTGCCAGCTGGGAGAAGCCGTCCTGGACGTGTTCGTCGCCAAGTTTAGCCGCTCGCTGGGACCCGGGTGCGTCGATATCGTCGTCGTGGGCGAACGCACCCTCTTCACGCTGCGCGAGCAGGGAACCGTGCGGCTGCAGAAGGTTCTCGGTTACCAGCCGGCGTGCGCGTGCAAGTACGTGGTCGTTGCCGGCCCCGGAGAGGAGGGCGCGGGGCTGACGGGCACGACGGTGAGGGGGATCGACGAGGGGTTTGCCACCGTCGTCGAAGAGGAGAACCTCGTCATCGCCGCAGATACTGACCAGCTGATGGTGTACAAAGTGAGTTGAGCGACAGAGCGGCGGCGTCGTGTGCAAGAACACTGAACTCATGCCGCGCAGCACTCAGTTTACGGCCTTCGAACGGGCCGTAGAGAGGGTGGGTCATGTAACGGCGGGGCGAACGTAACAACTGCAACGTTACAATTCTGCAATATATTCTAGGTCGATTCCAAGGAAACGATATCCCTGAGTTCACCTGTGTACTCTACCGGTGCAACAGCTACACCGCCTTGCTGATCCCCCCATGCGGCACATCGTCGGTCTATACCCAGCGAAGCAGAAGCCCGCCGTATTGTGACGCGCCGTCTTGTCTTTCCTCTGTTCCGCTTCTTCACGGCGGTTTGCTTGCCGTTTGTAGGACCTGCAGCTAGTGTGGCAGGCGACGGTGAGACGTGCCCCCGTGGCGCTCACCGTGGCTAAGTTTGGCGCCGTGCCCGGCATCGTGTGCAGCCTAGACGATACCGGGGTCCTGAGCGCTTGCTATCAGGGGACTGACCCTCCCACGTCGGCCGTAGTGGCTGCCGAGAGGAAGGACATTGACTACGACCAGATAAATCAGGAGCACCGGAAGCTGCTGCAGGTGGGTGCCATGCTAAACTTGACGAGGGGGGGATCTTCGGCGCAGACGCAGACCGCGGGCTGGGTGGGTCATTTTTCGGCAACCACGCCGTGTCGAGGCCCGTGAGGCAACGTCTACCTTTCACACCAGTTCGTTCTGCGACACCCTTTCATCCGCTTCGCCATTCGATTCCGCGTGTCGTGTTCTCCGCAGATCATCAGGCGGAGTCAGACCGACTCGGCGCGGCCACCAGCGGGCAAGCTAACCCTCCACGCGCAGGTGCCGCGGTTTCTAGACGACGCGAGAAGACAAGGACAGCAGCAGCAGCAGAGCCGGCGGGACGGTGATGGAAGGGCGGCGGGGGGCTTGTACGACGAAGACGCCCGACGGGGCTCCTACGACGGATCTTTGCGGTCCTTGCCGCCTTTGTCGGTGGCCGCCGCGGAGGGGCGCCAGGAGAAGCGGCATCAGGCTGGCGTCGTCTCGGTGACTGTGAACTTCGTGGTAACGTATTCGGGTCCCGGCGAGGTCCGAGATGCCACGCTGAATATCGTCCCACCACCGGGGTTCTCTGCAGAACCATCGTCGGTCCTGCTGCCTCCGGTCTGGGGAAGCAACGGGGGCGGAAGCAGAGATGCCGGAAGAGGAGGAGGAGGGGGGGGGGGAGGTAGCGGGAACGAGCCCATCGTGGTAGCAGTAGTTCTGAGCGCGGAGCGAGGGACGCAGCGGTTACCGTCGACTCTGGCCGGAGAGGCGTCGGTGGTGTACACCAGACAGGGGACGGGCGGGGACGGGCGGTGCGAACCGATGTCGGCGCGGTGCGCTCTGCTGCTCCCGCTCGCCTTGGCCGGGGAGGTGGTGGAACCGGTCCCCAGGAAAGGCGACGGCAACGCACACAAGTTCACGTTCAGCACCACTCGGCCAGCCGTGCCGCTTAGCACTTTGTTCGAGGACATGGCAACTTCGTCGCCGCCAAGAGGCGACGTTGGCGATGGTGCTTCACCGTCACCTCCGACCAATCGCGGTGCGAATTCTCTGGAAGACTCGAAATCGAATGGAGCTGGGGGGGGAACTCCGGCGGCGAGTTTCGGAGACAGCGGCGGGGAGGCATTGGTTCCCTGTAGCATTGGCAAGGAGAGCACGGCGTTCTCTCTGCGCTACTGGGCCGTCGGCGCCGGCGCCGAGGGAGGAGGCCAGGACGTAAGCGTGACGGTTTCGAAGAACTCTGGAAGGTATCGGGTACAGAGCGAGTCCCTGCCAGCCGTCTGCGTGATGGCGACAGAGGTGGTGAGGAGGCTCAGGGAGTACTTCGGCGACCCTGCCGGGGGTCGAAATCGAGGCGGCGAAGAACGCCCAGCGGCAGACGAGGGCAAAACAGGCCCGCATACGGGTGAGAAAATGATATGGGGCAGCCTGTTTTTCCTATCTGCTGGTGACCGCGCATCGTCGCTCTTGAAACATTCTACAGCTCCTACTCCGACTAGAGACAGGCACCTTCGGCATTTGGGGACTCGTTTGCGTGTTGGTCCGTGCTCAACAAGAAGCGCCGGCCGTATCCTCTTCCTGGTTCTTGTTGTCGGTCACCCCCTGTCTTGTACGATAGCGATCGAGGTGGTGGTGGTGGGAGGGGCTCTCGGGGTCCATATCACCCCCCCAAACGTACCGAGAAACAACGTTCGATTATCTGCTTCTTCGCTAAGAGCCAGCCTCTCTCTCTATCAACGAACACAGTGTAGGGCAAAACGCACATCTCGCCTGTATGAGAATACCCTCACTCTGTTACGTAAAGGTCCCTGAAGTGGTGAATACCCGTACACCAGCGGAGGTAATTTCGCTCTTGTTGCAATGTGGCGAGGAATTGCCAAGCGTGGCTGACGTTAGTCGGCCTTGCTAGGTTGAAAGGTGAGAGTGAGCCTCAGCGCCAGCTTCCACCCTCCGCCTGGTCACAGCAGACGGAGGGTCTTTTCTTTGTAAACATCTTCAGACCCCAGGAACCTAGTTCGTTGGGTCTCGGATCTACGGTTGTATGTGCGTTCCCTACCACTGTGTAGGAAGATACCTATATACCCTGCTTTCCACATGTAGGGATAATCAAACTTGATGTCGGATGCTTGCCGTCATTTCACACTGATCGCAGCAAACCGCCTTAAGCTGGCACCCCATGCCCACATCTACGTACACCGCGCTCATTCCGGAGCAGATCCGTCCCGTCTCCGAATCGAGTACTCGGATGCCCTTCCCCTGCAAGAGTTCTACGCCATAATCGACGAGCACTACGATCGTAGAAGAGACCTCCAGGACGCTTCGGAGAGCCTGAATTGCGCCGCCCACCAGTACAGGGTGGTAGAAAAGCGCCTTCTTTCGCGATTCAAGGATCGGAACCCCGCTCCGCTCGACAGCCTGGACGTCGTGTCGGAGGAGACCTACCAGCGTCTGGTCGAGCTCTGCGATGGCGTGGAGAGAGCGCAGGATCGACTGGCGGTCAGCGCCGCAAGACTTGGGTGTGCGGTGAGGCTGGTGGCACTCCTCGCACAGCACCGGTTTCAACTACCGTGCAAAGACCATACGCTCCTACTGGCGCACCTTTACCCCGACGTGACCAACACAGAAGAACAGGTACGTATATGTGGACCAGGGTGCGCTTGTCTACATACATACATAGATCCATGTGCAATTGTACACGTCAGCAGGGCGTCCTCGAGTGGGCGCTGTTGATGCTCTACTTGTGTTTGTCGGTATAACCGTGGCGATTTCGTAAAGATCCGAACGCTTCCATTGCTTCCTACGACCTCCGCTCTGCTCCCCACCGTATTACAGTAGTTTTCTCCCGACTCGATCGACAAGAAAATCGGTCACCACATACGATGTAGATACCAGCCCTGTTTCACTACTAACAACAGCAAGTAGCGTACCATTGTAATAATGGCCATCACCTATCTCTGCAAAACGCCCTCACCCCTTCCTTTCATGTGTCTTTAGTATAACAACACGCGCACTGTAATCAATCTGTGTATGTGTCTTTCGGATCCATTGGACAGCAGGGCTGGGAAGAGAGCGTCCACGCAGCGGTAACGCACCTCCTGCGAACCTCCCTCGCCAAAGTTGCGAAGGATGCTGCCCCGCCATCGGCAGGGCAGACGCCGCCTCTCTCAATGCCAGCGGATACGGTGAAGCTCAAGAAGCACCTATCGATCGTGTTCGACCGATTGAACAAGGGAGCCCGACTCGTTGTTCTACCCTCCTCGTCACGTCCTTCGAGCCCTAGATCGTCGTCGGCACCTGATAGCCAGACGCCTGTTTTGTTGGCGTCGTCACCCCGGCGGGGTGCTTCGCCGCCGTCGCGAGGAGCACCAGAGCGCGGCTACAAATAGGAGAGCACAAACGGCCGCGGGGCGTGGATCGACCAATGTTGGCGCCGACTTTGTTTCTGCGACATGGAAAAATGCACGTCGCGAAGAACCCAAGTCTCGGCTTTGTTTGGTATCGAACATAACAATGACATGACTTCCTTGCAACAAGCAGCAGTTTGTTGTTTGGTGTGGTTTCAAAGTATCGCACCGACGTCCGCTCGGCACACGACACAATATCTAAGGTACAGGATTCTTCTGTAGGATCCATTGATGGTACATACGATCTTTAGTATCTCACAGCAGGCTCAAGAAGATCACGATCAATTAATACTACATGATTACCCCCGCGGCAGAAATATATGTCTCAGACTCTTTTCTATGATAGAGATGGTTTCGTTGTGTCATATTAAGAAAAAAAAAATATATATATATATATATACACCCCCCATGGGATCCCGCTGGTCGCCGGCCCCCCACAGCTCTGTCTGTTTCTGGCGCTGGTGCGGGATGTCTGGTGCTATTGCGTGACTCTGGCCTCTGGAGCCCTCGCACAACCTCGAGACGTCGAGAGAGACAGCATCATCGACCAGGATGCCACGTGCTCAATCAGCACCAAACTTCTTCGTGGTGTTGGTGGTGGCCGCCTTGAGTACCGCCCGGGCGTTCGTTGTCCATTCACCGCCTTCAAGTAGCAGTTGCCCCTTCAACAGTCAACGGTAAGGGCCGCACATGCTGTTATGTACTGTCGCTGCTGTCTTGTTGTCGTGGTTGTACAAGGTGTAGCTTGCTGCATTGCTGCTGCACCTGGTACGATGTTGATGCATGAGTGAGCGTGGAGGTTGTGGTCTACTGCAGGACTGCAGTGCAGGGTACGCGGTAAACAGTCCTTGCTGTTGTTGAGCGAACGTACGAGTGCGTTGTGCACGTACGTTGTGTCCAGCATGCTTCAGCAACTTGGCTATCTCCCCGGCGCCTAGGTGTCTTGATATGCCTTGCACCCAAGAGACTCCACAGGACGGCTGTCTCGTAAAGTTTGAGCCGCTGCCTCTGTTGCCATTTCTTTTATGCCATTGACATGGCAAAAGATTTTGCCCGCAAGTGTTTCGTTTGAACAGTAACAACCTTGCCCAGCTGCCTCATCACCTGCTGTGGTCACCAGGTAGACATTCACACTGATGCGGTCGCCTGCATACTGATGGCAAGCGACCCAGTGGCCAAACCGACTGACTGCTCGCTGCAGTGACGTGATTCTTTAGACAAGATACATTCGGCAGAAACGCAAACAATCATACGATCGTCCTCCGTTTCTCCCTGTCGTCCTTGAATCACTCTACCGCCGTGTGGCTCTATGCCTATTGGCGACCAGATAGAGAAGGGAAGATGGAGGACGAAATGCATCGTTAGTGGTGGGGTAAGAACAGCAAGGCCGCCCACGTCCCCTCTCCGGGTTGTTACAATACATTGCGCGATGAATATATACTGTACCAAACGAGTCCGAGACTTGTTGTAAGCAGATCAACCTACACTTTGCGAAGTAATCGGGATTCGCTTCCTTTTCATTGGTCGACCGGTTTGCGCGGTTTATCCTCAAATCTGTGGGGTGTGAGGTGTTTCAACACCCGAAGCAGGTGTGTCACCCAGCCAAACAGGTTTTCCTTTTACAGCACAACCGCCGTATTTCTGCATCGTGTATGTGAATGCACTTCGCTGTTTTGACGCTGCTGCTATGATTTTCCTCCTTCATCAGGTATGTACGTATGCATAGCGCACACAAAAATCCTCCACCGTCCTCTCTTCTGTTCCTTTGTACCGCAGCAGCAGCAGCAGCACAACCATGACAGCCCACGGACACCACCTCCACCATGGCAAGACGCCCGGCGGCAACTCTTCTCCAATTAATTCGGCCACCGGCAAGGCCGCGCCAACATCTCCGCCGGCCACCTCCTCCTCGACCGACGGCAAGGGTAGCAGCAGCAACCGAAAACGTCGAAGACGACGTCGTGGGCTGTTGATTGGGCCGGCTGTGTGGGCGGCCTTCAAGGAGGAGCAGAAGGTGGCTTACCAAATTAGTCTGCGCCCTTCTCAATACAGCAGTCTAGTCTAGTAAAGCTTCCCGACAGCAGTAGTTTAAGTTAGCACTCTCGCGTAACAACGGAAGGCAAGGCAAGCACCGCCGGGGGGAAGGCGGGACGTAGAGAAACACGTTCCTGTGTTGTTCTTCCCTGTGTGACACCGGCTGATGCGTCAAATTGTACGGCACCGAATGCCGGTGTTAGAGTGAATGAGAACGAATTCAAGAAAATGTTGGATATAGAGCACACTTTTGTCCTCAGCGGGGATGTGAGTCGCACCACATGGTATAATAGAACAAGACACGCACGCCACAGGGCGAGACCGGCCCCGTCGACACCATGACTGCGGTCAGGCCGTCGCCACATCCACCCGTGGTATGCCGTTGAGCCGTACCACACGCCACGTACACCACCCAAACCAGACGCGTTGGTGCTTCGCCGTCTTGTGTGTCCTGGACATTGGGGAGAAAGGTGCGGCGTATTAATCCCCTTCTCTCTCTATCTCTCTGTCTCTCTCTGATTTCCTCTTCTCTTTTGTCTCTCTTCACTCTTGCTCCGGATGGCCAGGGTGTTACCCGCACGCTCCTCGGCTTCGACGACGATAACGCCTTCCGAAAGGAGGCTGACGACACAGCAGCACCACCGCCAGAGGGAGCTGGCGAAGACAGTGGAGTCGAGAACGAAACCATGGAAGAAGAACTGCGGCGGCGGCGGCGGCGACTGCAGGAGGAGCAGCGACGGCAGAGACCGGTCCCTAGAACGACGCTCGGAACGTTCATGGTGGAGACTCGCAGCCGGAGCCCCGACATGGAGGCCATGGTTCCCATAATGAAGTCCGTCGGAAAGACTTGCACCGCCGTGTCCCGTCTCGTTCGACGCGCTCAGATCGAAGGCATGGCCGGCCTCCACCAAGACGGCGGCGGCGGCGGCGCAGCCGGTGCCGGTTCGGAGTCGGAGTCGGTGAACGTCCAGGGGGAGGTCCAGAAAGAGCTGGACGTGCTGTCCAACAGCATCTTCCTGACGGGCTTCTGCCAGCCGGGCGGCATGTCGTGCGTCGCCAGCGAGGAGGAGGAGACCCCCCGGATGTGCGCCGCGGTGGTGGGAGACGAGAAGCACGGGTGAGCGAGATTGTTTCGGGGCGCAACAGTAAGGGATACGGGTTGAGTGCGGTTTGGGCCGGTTGCGAGGGGTGCGTAGCGGGAGGTGCGAAATGTGAGCATGGAGCGCGTTAGCGGCGGGGCACGTCGAGATGGTTAGCGCCCCAGACGAAGTCAATGTCGAAAAGGAGGCTACCACTGCCCTGCACGTATTACACACACACCTCACCCGGGAAACAAAAACTTGTTTTTTTTTTCAACGGCACACATTTAAATACTTGTCGCCAATGATGACGATCTGCCAGCCAATACGCCAATACTTCCTCTGACTGTACAGCAGTTTCTACCTGTCATCAACATTTCCGTTCGCAAGCACAACCCCCCCCCCCCCCCCCCCCCCCCCCCCCCATGGAAGGGGGAAAATTCCCCGGGGTTTCAACCCCTTGAAGGGTCCCCCCAAAATCAAGGCGGGGTGGCTTTGGGGACCAACTTTTGGAATCCCCCGGGCCCAAGGGACGCCCCCCAGGGAAAAAAAGGGGGGCCCCCCAAAAACGTGCTCCCCGGGGGGAGGCGGGGTGGGGGGGGAAAATGTCTTTTCCGGGCCTCCAC
>FN649751.1:3869714-3892286 GCA_000310025.1 Ectocarpus siliculosus | reverse complement strand
AACATTAACATTCCTAGCCAGAGAGTCGTTGTACCAGAGACATCGGCGCGATTGTGTGAGAGGGAGAGAGACAGAGAGAGAGAGAGAGAGAGAGAGAGAGAGAGAGAGAGAGCACGCCAGGCTGTACGATACCGTTCAAAAATACGGAGACGCTATACAAACACTTGGTGTGGTAGCATACATGGCAACGACACCGGACGCAGTAGCGACCACTACAACAACGCTGCTGACACCGTCCATGCCGGAACCTCCCGCCCTCCCCCCCTCCCTCCCTCACCTTGACATCGAGTTCGGCACCCTTTGGCCGCGACACGAACCCCTCGCTCCGAACAGCTCGCGAGTAGTGATGCCGCGGGTCGAACGACGACAACCGCGACAGCTCACCACCGCCACCGTTCCGGTCGTGTTCGTCTCGCCCGCGCCTTCCCATGCCTGATCCCGCCCCTGCTGCTGCTGTCGTCGTCGTCGTCCCGTCCAACGTAGCCGTTTCGGCCCTTTTCCACTCCCGTGCCCCCTCGCTGCCATCCGAAGCTCGAAATGCGCGGTCGACAAGCCGCTGGAAGAGGCCCTCGGTCATCTGCGTGTTGCTAGAGAGTTTCAACGGGACTACAAGAGACGGCGACGACGACGTCGATGGCGATGGCGGTGAACACACCCTTGTCCGCTCGCCCTGGTCGTGGCGGCCGATATTGCCGTCGCCGTCCCGTCCAAGGTCGACTACGGCGCTATCGCCACAGCCGCCGCCGTCGCCGCCGCCGCCGCCGCCGTCGCCGAGACACGAAGCGGCAGCGGTCGTCGCCCCGCCCGGGGCCAGAGCGCTCGCCAGGAACGGATGGCCCTCGGTCGAAAGCACGGTGTCGGACCACAGCAAACACCGCGGCGCATACGGCGATTGGGCAGGCTCGACGCCGCTTCCACGCTCGTCGTGCTTGGCGCCGTCCGCGCCGCCGACCGCTACCGGAGCAGAAGCGGCCGAGGCAGGACCACCTCCAACCCCCGATATTAGACCAGAGGCAGAGGCAGAGGCAGCAGCACCTGCTGTGGTGTTAGCAGCAGCAGCAGCAGCAGCAGCAGCAGCAGCAGCGTTTGAGGTCGCGTTGGCAGCGACGGCGGCCGCGGCGGCGCTTCTTCGAGCGTGGTGGTTGAGCACCTCGTCTTCCTGCTCCGGGGTGCAGAAGATCGACTTGCGATTCTTGGCCGGAAGAGAGCTGTTCATGTGTGTCCAGTCCGTGACAGGGGGGGGGGGGGGGGGTCAACTCAGTCGTCGTTTTGAGATACCGTACAGGCAGGATGACAAGAGTGTGAGCAACGGTATCTTGAATACAATTCACGGTCGGAAATGCTTTTGGTGTCGACCAGCAGCGGAAGCAACGGCAAAATGCGGTACCAGCGGCAGCAGCAGCAAACAAGCATCAACCTGTCGAAGAGAAGGAAGAGGTACTTGAGCGTCTCGGCGATGAAGAAGCTGTCCATGCGGTCGTCCAGCCTCGAGCTGTCCACGTCGCCCACGCTGGCGTAGCCGCAGGCCACCCTGCTGTTGGACTGCAACGCCGACAGCAAGTCCTCGCCGGCCCGGAGGTACTTGGCCGACCCCGTCGCCCGGTAGAGGGCCAGGGTGCTCTCCGCCAATTCCGGCCTGAGTGGGCTATCTCTGCCGTAGTGCAGCAGCCTGAAACGAAGTATCAGAACAAAATATAGAGAGCGTGAAAAAAAATCGCCTGAGACGTTTTGACACGAAAGCGTATCAGCCGTGGGGAGAAGGTGCACCCACCGTGAACCAACCCGGTGTCTGTACGCGCGTGTGCTTGCTCCTTCACACTGCTTTCGTTATCATCCTCCGACCTTCGGCGGGGGTGGTCTGCTCCCTAGCGCCAACGCGGGCAAGGACATCCTCATCCTCGCCTACAACATTCGATCACCATCGCTGCCAAAACGCTAGACACTGCCATATACCTGAGAGATAAGAACGGGGAGAGAATCTTCACGCCAACAAATACAAAACACACACCTGTCGTTGAGCACGTCGTAAAAGTCGGGGAGCGCGTCGTACTCCTCCCAGAGCTCGAACAACGCGTCGTACGTCCTCTCCGCCGCCTCCACGCTCCCCGCGCCGGCCTGGACGGCCGGCCAGAACGCCTGCAGCGAGCTGACCCGGTAGTTGGACGGGTTTCCCTTCCCCTTCCACATATCTACCTCTACGTGCCACCGCTCCCACACGAGGTTCTCCTCCACCCCGGCGTACGCCTCCCGAAACATCCCCCTCATCTCCGCGTCCCGGAAAAGCCTCGCCGACTTGTCCAGGTACTCGTAGAAGCTTTCGGGCCAAGGAATGAAAAAAAGAGAACACGTTTTCGGGGTGGATCAGCCGGTTTTAGTGCGGTCGGTGCTTGCTGAAGAAACAACACATAGCAGCACATCGCGCAGTGGTCACTCGTCTCACAACCGCAATTCACGTTCGTCATTGGCATTGTCACCACCACCATCATCATCAGGGACAATTGTTGTTGATCATGGTCGTTGTCATCGTCATAGCCATCATCGCCACCACAACCACCGTAATCTTCAGTGACTTTTGTTGCTCCTCGCACTCATTGTCGTCATCATCACCATCATCATCGTCACCATTAAGAAGCAATCGGGACCGATCAACGATGGCCAAAAGAAAATCGCTGAGGGAGGACCAAGGGCCGGACAACAAAGACAAGTGAAAACAACGCCCACGGCCTCTGCCCTCGCAGAAACTCGACGTTCCCAACATCCGTCCACATGATTGGCAGGCACCAGCGACCACCACCAAGCAGTCCGAAGCTTCACCTTCGGCACAAGGGCACCAAGGAACACGCACAAACAAAAAAACAAAAACGCAAAACAAAGCACCGACAAAAAACCTTCATGCGCAAACGGCAACGAAAAGCAAGAAAAACCCTTGCACAGCGTACCAGGTATATGTGGAGTGATGTGCCCCATGCATGTACCCTCCTCTCCCGCCGTAATCGCAAAACCACAAAAACAATACCGCCGTACCACCATCTCTCAGGAATCGAACCTGTCCGTCCCGGCGCCGATGCTCGCGGTCCTTGAATCCCACTTTCCCGTAGACCCCTTAACGCCGCCCCCGACCAGCCCCAGGGGGCTCCGCCGCTCCCAGAGCGCCCCGACAGCTCGACGCGCCGCCGCCTCGAAGGAGGGGTCGCCCGTTAACCGCGAGAGCGCGCCGAACTCGACGAGGAATGTCCCGGCGGCCGCGGAACACGTATCTCGAGTCTCCCCTGGCGAGTGTTGTCGACAAGAGGGCGGGGGGGGGGGGGGGGGGGTACTCTTAAAGTTTCCCATGCCTTAGCGGTTAACAGGGGCGGGCACAAATTTGTTGTTTTTTCCATTTTGCCACTATTGTAACCACTGACTGCGCATCTCGCTCATTCGACGGAGCATCGTCCTACCCTACATCTCTTACCAGACGCGCTGCAAGCAGCGTCAGGAGACACACGGGCCGTTAAAAAAAAAAAACTGACATCCTGACCACAACCACACAGTCCCGATTTTTCTGCCGCCTCGGCCGCAACAGCAACGTGGTGGTCAAGTCAACCCGACGTACAGGGTTTTGCCCAACGACGAGTTGAGGCCCTCGCCGCCCTTTCTTTCCCCATGTCACCCCGGCCCCGCAAATAAAAAACCGACGCTTTCTGTCATTCACCACCACCACCACCACCATCCCCCGTCCTACACACCTCGAGGCACTCCTTTGCGAAGGTTAACGCGGTGCACCGGTATGCCGAGCGGGGTGTCGAACGCGGGCAGCAGCCGCCGTCCGAGGTCGTGCGCCAACGAGAGGAGCTCGCCGCCGTACCACCCGGGTGGACCAAGCCTGCCGCTGGGCCCCAGCTCCGTGGCGATCTGGTGGGCACTCAGCTACCGGGAGGGGGGGGGGCGAACAGGGCGAACAGGGCAATACAGAGCAGCAGCGTGGAACACGACGCGGGTCGGGTAGGGTTGACAAATCATGTGCGCGAGAGATTCGCCGTCCTTGGGAGTCAGCATAATCGCACACTCTTCTCTGGTCCTTCGAATTGGTACCGCTCCGAATAGCACAATGCGACTGCTGTTCAAGATGTACAGGGATAGAGGACACTGCCACATAAAACGCATCGAGGTGTAGAGGACACACACACACACACGACACCCTTTCTTCGCCAAAGTGGATGCTTGGGTCGCCAAACCTCCTTCAAGCGACCCAAGACCAATACCCTGTCACTTCCGACACCTGTACGGCAAATCTTGTCGCGCCCCACCGCACCCAAAACCGTGAAACATTGTCCCGTTCTACACACAGCAACACGCAGCTCTCGTAAACTCCAAACACAGCAGAAAGACCGCCTGCTTCGTGGATAATGACCTCGGTCTCACCAGACCCCCCAGCACCCTGATGGAGGCCTCGAACACGGACACCACCACGTCGCGGTCGAACGTGAGAAGGCCTGACTCGAAGTCCCGGAGCAACGTCGCCGTAGCTTGTCGAAACCCTTCCCCGTCCCCGACCACGGCATGCATGTCCAGGCTGTCGATCATGGTGAGGGCGTACCCCCTGGAGACAACAAACACGTCAAAAACGTGCAACAGCAGGCGAGTTCTTGATTGGGCTTTGCTGCTCGAGTATGTATGTTGTACCGCGCAAAGACACGCACGCGGCGTTTTCATTGCACTCGCGCTATCCAACAACAGGTTTTCTAAAACAACGCATGCGCGCGCAGGTAGAATTACGTACGTCCATGGGTTGTTTCCGGATGCTTGAAGATTTTCGAACAGCCTTCCTGTTTTGTAAATACCGATTGAACCGACCGACCGACTGCCAGCCAAACACGCAGCCGGCCTTCTCTCTCTCTCTCTCTCTCTCTCTCTCTCTCTCTCTCTCTCTCTCTCTCTCTCTCTCTCACCCTAGAGCGTCGTCGATGGTACCTCTCGTGCGGCGTTGCCATTCCCTCCCCTTGCACGATAGCGGCATCAGCTCATCGGCGGGGTCTGGTCGATACAACAACAAAAAAAATGGAGCACAACACGGCCATGCGGAAGGTATGCGGAAAATTCAGTCAAAGTGCAAGGACGCCTGTCGAAAAACCCACACGACAGCATCCCCCGCACCGGCCGGGAGACGTCATTCGTCTTTCTATTTATAACGGATTTTCCGCAGAGGTTCATCGTGCGCAAGACTAATAAATACTGCTGTAGCATGTCGTAAGATATGCGGCGGACTGAGCGTGATTTAGGCGGCAGCAATCTGCCACAAGACATCCTGTGCCATTTGGTTGTTGGTGTAGGTATAAATTTCCTTTCTTCCTTCCTTCCGTGCTGCTGCATGCACCCTTTCCCCGATCCGGCGCCCTGCTCCGTGTTGTTTCTGGTGCGCCTCGTGTGTATTCGACACGTGGCTGGGTGTCTCTCGTGTGCCAGGGTGCAGGGGGGGCGAGCCGAGCGAGAGAGTGAGAGAGACTGACACGGCCGACGAGAAGTTGACATGGAGTACTCCGGCATGGGGGATAAAAGCCCCTTTGACTGGTTCTTACGGATGGAACATGCAGGCACATATATCACCTGTGCCTTGATCGGTCCTTCAAGTATTGTCACGAAAAATACACCAATACAAGAGCCCAACGGCGCGATGAACATGTGTAGGTATGTAGCGGCAGCTTATCCCGGCGACGAATGAATACGATCAAGTACATCTAGACATAATGCAATCCAATTAGATTGGAGGGCGTAGATCCGGCAATTGGGAAAGCGACGAAAGTCCCCCGACCATGGATCTACAAATGGAGTGAAGTGCGGTGTCGCTGTAGTTCCCAATGGCAGGGCCCCGCCTCCCTCATAGCAACATGTGTTGTAACACAGCTGAACCGCACGGAAGAGGCTGAACCCTGAGAGTGTTATTGGTTACTGAGCTGACATGAAACGCGCCGTGAGCGAGAGTACACAAGTCCTAACTTTGGAATACGTGCAGCCTTTGTTAGCCTTTGTTAGGAGCCAAACGGAGTGGTGTAACTGTTGAGCCGCTAGCGAGCGGTTAAAATGTGAGATAGGTTAGGTCACACGTAGGCTATTGTAGCCATTGCCGCATGATAGCGCTGCACTAACTGCCCGATCGTCACCACCTTACACCACCGCAATATGGTGGAGGAGTAGGGATCTGCGCCACTCTAGAGCAAGTGGGTATGGTGCAACTATAACGGAGGCAGCTCACCGCTCTCTTGGTCCCATCCAACTTTGCGCAATAGAGGCCTAGACCACGTACATTAATCGCCTCGTATGCAAACAAAACTTGAGGTATTCGCGGCCTGACCACACCGCCCCATATCTGGTCGACCAAGACATAGTTCTGGAGACTCCTCAGCGTACACGACCTTCACGACCTTCACTGCCTTGTCGACCGGGCGCGTGGCTCTATGAATGCCGACGAAGAAAGATAAATTATCCAACAACGGGTCTAAAGTCTAAAAAATGAGTTAAAAAAAAAAAATTGATGGACATATAGTCTACCATCTCTTCTGCATACATAGAGCCACGCGCCCGGTCGACAAGGCAGTGAAGGTCGTGTACGCTGAGGAGTCTCCAGAACTATGTCTTGGTCGACCAGATATGGGGCGGTGTGGTCAGGCCGCGAAGACCTCAAGTATTGTATGCATACGAGGCGGTTAATGTAGGTGGTCCAGGCCTCCATGGCGGAAAAAGTTGGATGGAGCCCAGTCGGTTAGCGAGGTCGATGCTAAAACAAAAGACACACACACAGAGAGACGCCATACGAACGCCCCACACCACCGGTAGGCGTAAAAGACCCTACCAGCTCTACGCAGAGGGTATGCATAGCTACAGCGAACACATGTTGTTGTTGTTGTTGCTGTTGTTGTTGTCTTCACATTAAAAACCGTTCCGTTCTCTCTGCCCAGTACCTTCTTCTGTCCGTACTAGTCTAACACTTGACGGGGTCGATTCCCGTGGTCACAGGCTAACTTACCCAAAAAAAGGTACCTGGTACAGTTTCCGAAAATATGTTTTTCGATCGTTCTTCTTGCTTCTGAATGCATGTTTTCTGTTCTCTAGCTTTATAGAAGGGAGGGTGAGGATTGCTTTTCTTCTTCACTCCTTTGGGTTGCATCTGCTTTTGTTTTTAAAATGTAAGGAGTTCTACATCCATGTTGTACCTCCCAAACGTAAATCGGGTGCGTGCATGAGCGTCTTTCTTTCGCCGTCGAGGGGTGCCTTAGAGGTTGCCTGCCAAGCGCTACGGCCTTTTTGCCACTACATCATTTAATAGCGAAGTGCCTTTCGAATGAGCATCACGGTTGGCGTTGAAGGCAGCGGCAACGTTTGTTCACTGAGGTGGGAAGATAACAACGGTGCAGCTTCTGGTCGAGTTCACGTGACCAATGCCGTATTTACGACAGGCTAGAAGCCTCACGAAACTTATAGAAGCCAGCCCACGTCGCGCACATGACAATCGATCCGTATACCGTTCGTTTGGTACTCTGTCAACCCTGAAATTGAACAATCGTCAACGCCGGCTCTATTTTTGAGACTCTGAATAGTGCCGGCTTGGCACATTCAGGCACTAACTATTCTGAACAGCAGTGCCGCTGGCCGGTAAAGTGCAGGTCTTACGTCTGGGCACTACCGGCACTACCAAAAGGTATATACTCCGTATCGGGAGGCCTACTGCTGTAGCGCTATAGCCCTTTCCACCCGAGCACAGATGGAAGCGGCGCAACCTCTCTGTTGAACCTGCGGTATAGTCTCTCAATTCTACCTGACAATACGACAATTCCCTCCTACTCCTCCCCAAGTATGTACAACGCACCCACACTAGAACTACTGAAGTTCTCCCCGCGTACCACGGCACCACACCTGTCGACAAGTTCAGAGGTGGAGACAGCCTTTGAAGAAGATGGGACCAAAGCGTGCCCCCAAAAGTCGATGTAGCCCTTATTCTCTTGTCGTTTCTTATGTCCTCTGTCGTCAATGTGGGGTAGCCCAACAGCGACTACATTTGTACCACTGCTGTACCTCCTGCTAGGTTTTGGTGTGAAGAATTCTCAAACACTGCTGCACTACTACGGTAAATGCTGCCCGCTGTACAGCAGCAGTACTTCCCGAAGGGCGAAAATACAGCAGTGCTTTGTGTGCGTACGCTGTGGTGTACATATGAAGAGGTTTCCGTTGAACTGCTGAGTGAACTTCCTAAAAGATAAAATATACAAAATGGGTGCCCTCTAAGTCACAGCAGCAGCAGTAGCACCCACGCGCCCTACAAGTACAGCAATCCTTGCGAGAGCGAATGATAAATTGCCGAACAAATGCCCTCGCTGGGACCTCATCATGTGTACAGAGACAGATTTTATGCCGTACATCCAAAGTGGTGGGACTGCTCGGGAAGAAAAGCAAGAAAGAATCAACCTTGACGACAGCACATTTCTTCTCACAGGCGTAGGTGATGTATGACTGATAGGCGTGGTGGAACGCTCCCAGCACCTCCTCCCGGAGCTCCTCGCGCCTGCCCATTGGCATTTTGTCTCCCAAGCACCCTCCCGCTACCGCCAGAATGAGAACGCTTTTTCGCAGAGGGCGGTGCATCGCGGCTAGCCCACATAGATTATGAGGAACTACCAGCGGGGTCGAGGAATGAGGAAAGTAGACCGGGCCGTCAGCAGTGGAACGGAAACAAGATGCAGCTGCCCCTGGCAACACCACCATGCATGCGGCTCAGCTCAGACGAGGCACCTGAAACTACGAGCCCCCCTCCCCCCCGCAGAATTCCTCCCCGTGTATCGCGTGGACAGAAGAGAATCAGGTCCGTTCAGCTTCATCTGACGGCGGCAGTCGGCGGCAGTTGAACTAAAATAAAACATAGTACAGCAGTCCGTGTTCGCTTTTCTAATCTGCTGCTGGAAAGACGCAACAGGACGAGTTGGTGGCGTACACCATCTCCCCACCTCTTTGTCGCGTTCTTATTCGTCTTGCTCAAGGTTTGAGGTTCTATTCTCCTTGCTGCAACAACGAGAACACAAGATCTCACCTGTCGCCACGAATCATCATCTCTTTTTTTTTTTGACAAAAAGAATCCATCTCTATCGTCTGAGACAGATTAGCAATGAATTCATAGCGTCAGAAAGTACCTGTATGTCTACGATTTCCCAGACAGCATATTGTATAGGGACATCTCCCCTGCGGGTAACAGGCTCAACAAAACAGTTTGGTAGCTGTCTTGTGTGTCTCATATATGTTATGTTGGGAAGGTGCAGAAGAAATGTGTTAGGTACTGTTGGGTAGTCATCATCTTTTTTTTTGCTTTTTCAAGTCCTCGTTCTGTTCTAGTAGGTTTTCTCTGCGGACCATCCTCGGGGAGGGCAGACCTCCTCTTTTTGGGGGGTTTCATACCATTTTCTGTCGACCCCCCGGAATCTGTCTGTCTGTGCAAGTCTGTGGGAGAATCTACTTGTAGACAACCGGCTTTTCTCTCCCCACTTTTTCGATCCTCGTTCCCTCACCCTCTCCCCCTCCTCCTCCTGACAGGCATGAGCTCCCGCAACCTAGACAACTGGGTCCCCTTGCCGCCCGCCATCAATCCCCTCACGGCCGTCAGACGAACCACGACAACAGTGTGCTCGAATGCACAACACGTAGCTCTTAATCAGGCCGCAATCGAGCAACTGGCCAAGATGTGGGCAACGGACGGGGGCGGCGGAGGGGCGAGCGTCGGGTGGGAGGAGACCGGCTGGCACTACTCCGAGGACGCGGCGGTCGGAGGAAACCTGACGTGCACCTACGTCTTTGTACTGGGTGAGGCGGGGTTGTGTCGGGAGAGGACTTGTCATGAGGACACATGAGGACAACAACAACAACAACAACCACAACAACCACAACGTCTCTTGTCTGCTCGACTCTTTTTGTTTGGAAAGTGTGGCATTTTTCTGATTTTTCTTCTCGAGAGGAGATACAACTCTCGTACCTACGTGCCGATGCTTGGATGGATTGCTGCTGCAGGGAAAGAAGGATTCTTCCCCTGCCTGCTGCCAGAGCTCCGACATTGTCTCCGCGAGAGCAGTGTACGCACACGTGGGTGTGTCTGTAGACAGCAGTGTCTGTGCGTGTGATTCCGTGACGTGTGCCCCCTAGACCTCCCCTCTCTTTCTTGTCCTCTTGGAATTCTCTCCCTTTCTTCATCCTCCTTGATACCTTGATATGATGTCGCTCGAGGAGCCAGATCTCCGTTGTATCCGAAGTGCCTGCATAATGGGCAGGCTCCAGTCAGCAATACCCCCCCCCGCTCTCCGTCGCGAGACCGCACAGGAAAGCATCACCAACAAGTCGAAATCGAATCCCCTCTAATACGCCTCGGTAGATTTGCCGAGCTGCTGCCTTCTTATTACCCAGGTGGCGCACTTTGGTAGATGCAATTTTGTTGGGGCTTGGGATGAGGAACGCAACATCACATCACCTTCCCGACCTTCGTCCATACGTATTATAGTACTCAAGCCCCCCATGGCCAACTTGTACGAAGAGGGTTGATGCATGGATATGCGTATGTATGCATGTCAGGGCACAGACCGCAGTTAATCCATGGATGACATGACACAAGCATACAGCAGTGGAACACCATAAAGATAGAGCATGCCCTGGTTGACAATCTGGAGAAGCCCACGTGTGTTCTCCATTCTCCACGTGAAGTTCGTTTCAAGGTTGGCTGTTTTATGTACAGCAGTGATGAGTCCCAACTCCAGACTACAAGCAGTGCTTGCCACGTATGCATCTACCTGCACCTATACGCCAAAGCCGCGCGCCGTGAAATGAACAAGCACCAAGTAGTTTCTGGTTCAGAGCAGCTGTTCGTGCACAAATGGCAGTGCTCCATCAGCGCCACTCGTCTGTGTAACAAACAACAGCAGTCAGTGCAGTGCGTCTAATCCACTTGATATATCTTCGACGTATGCATACAGCAGCAGTACATCTATATCCGCCATCGAACAAGTGCAGTATCTCCTAAAATGTCTCGCGCTCAACTCCGCGGCAATTCTCCCGCCCGCTGGATTCTAGTGTATGTACAAGTATGCATACGAATCGGACACGTTGTCGATAGCAGCAGCACCAGCCTCCTTCTCGTATGTACGTTGGTCAAGACCCGTGTGGTGCTTTTCCCTGCAAGTCAAGCCGCAAATCACTCCCGAGCACCACACGCCACACTCGCTTTCTGACCAAAGGGATATCTGACTACAGAAGAAGCAAACAAAACACCCCGCCGCTCTCCTGTGTCTTGTGATGTGCACGTGCTGCAGCAGTGCATCTCTGTGCATCTCCCTCCCCTGCCTGCTTGGTTTCTCGCACTGCCTCGATTGCACTTTCCACCTACTCTCCGTCGTTCTCGCCTAGCTACTGTCGTTTGCATAAACATATGGTTTTATTGTGCGTGTGTGCAGCCCATTTAATTCTGGACGATCCGGACCATGGATGGAACCTCGAACGTACAGCAGTATGCACAGGTGTGCTGCTCTTTGTGTATGACACAAGTCGTATGCCTGCGCTTGCGCTGTTCTGGGTCATGTGTTTTCGTTCTCTCCCGATACTGACTTACACCCCCGAGCCGAGCAAGGATACTTGCACTTTGAAAAGCCGAAGTTCGGCCCTACTGCTGTAGAGTATCATTCGGTTCAGTTCAAAGTTCAAAGAGGCATTTTGAAGACAACAACAACAACAACAACAACATACACCGGCCAACAACCAATCGTGGAGACTCGAGCAGAATACTCCGAAATTTAAACTCAGAACTTTACTCTTGGTTGATTTGAAGAGAACAGCAACATTTCACAACAAGTTGTCCACGGGTGGGTGTTAACATAACACACATGGCGATGCGTGGTAGAAATACTTTACGGCCACCGATACACATCCCGTTCGACTGTGGGTACATCTCGAATGGGTAGTCTTTCTGTGCGTGTATTTATTTTGAATCTTGGTTTGGTTGTACATACGCACAAACCGTAAGATGTCCAAGCAAACTTGTTGCCGCGGAGTTTTTTTTGCTTTTTTCCCTCCGCATGTACACGTCAGTTTGGTGGACGGCAGGCGAATTTCCGCTCTCGAGGAGGAGAGGAGGAGATGCCCGTTGAGTCCGGAGATGGGCTGTCCGCCGTGCACTGATTTTCGAGGTCTTAATAAACGGCGCCCCCCTTGGGGTATTGTCGCAACAAGAGATAGATGCCCGTTCGTTTGTGTCGTGGCACGTCCTCCACCATGAACTACGCGTACAATCGATACAATGCGCGCACACACACCGTGCGCATACATGTTGATGCAGCACCTAGGATGGACTGCTGCTGCTGTACATACACATACATAGCCCCGACCGTACCCGCGCACATCACATCACCAGCCTAACTCTCTTTTTTTCCGTCCACGACAAGCATTGGGCCTGTATCATTGCAAACGATGTAGTGAGACTCGTTGAAGCCCCGTCCCTTGTCGTCTTGGTTTAAATTCTCGGTCCTGGCTGACGTGCAACCCTGCTGCCTGCTGCTCTCTTTGCTGGAAGGCCTGTAACGGCCGTTGGTCTCTTTCTGCAGAGTTTTTTCTATGCCCTGACCATCTCTTCTTACTCTTTCCGCTAGCATATATCCCACGGTTTATGGGCAACAGCCACGGCGACCACAGGTTCTGCTTAAGGACCAGAAGGTTCACCGTTGCCATACATGGTGTGGTCCAGTGTTCTAAATTTTGTATGTACCTCCGAGGTATCAGTAGGTTGAAATCACTACCGCCGTAACCAAGGTTTTGTGATGCCAGCAGGAGCAACCAAGTCATTGTAAATGTGTCATGTCGATGCCTTTTGTGCCAGGGAACATCTTGCGCTCGCGGCATTGCATCTTTTCTCACGCTTCCCACTGAGGGGCACGCGGGGGGCTTGTCGGTACATTACGGTGCATGGCCGAGGACCGCCAGCCATCCGTGGCACGTGCAATCGACGCCTAAAGCCGCCGCCACTGGCTATATATAGCCATTCCGAACCAAAAAAGCCTTCGCGGCATAGGTGCTGTACACAAAGAAACTAGACAGGAAAGACACTTTTTTTTTGTTCCTGCGCAAGACACACACCCGCACACCCCATGAGCAACACGGCACATGGATGAGAGAGAGAAACAGAGACACAGAGAGAGAGAGAGAGACCAAGAGCAGCAGGTTGCAGCAGTAAGATCACCAGCTACTGCTGTAGACCACACCTCCCTACAAATCGGCAATCTCCGGCCGATCGCGACCTTGCGAGATAATGATTTCCCGATTTCCGCCATTTCGCGAGGTACATGTAATGACCCGAACTGACCCGAACTGGCCCCCTTTTTCCGATTACCCGCAGGGGCCCGAACGGATCGCTCGCAAAAGAATCTGCGCAGAGATCTCAAGAGCGATGGCCGTACAAATACCTGCGGAATGTATATCGTTCAATACGTAGCCGCTGCGTAAGACTTACAGCAGTAGGATCTGCAGCAGAGACGCCGCTAGCCTCCATCAAGCATACATTCATCATGCGCACGCGAAGAATCCCTGCTGTTCGGAAAGAAAGTTCCCCGCAACACGATGCGAGCTGAATCTGCAGTTTGTACGGAAACCGCGGCACTACCAGCAACCAAGGATGAGATACACCGATATATCCGCCGTGATTGCATTGGCCCATAATGGTCCTCTTGAGTCGCCCCCGGGAGGCAAGCCACCAAACTCCCGGAAGGGAGCGTTTAATGTACACTTCGACCCCGATTTATGGGAACGAAATCTTGTCGATAAATCTTGATCTTGGCCAAGATCTGCCTGTTTCACGATTTATGGGAGCGAAATTTCCCAATATATCTTGGCGAAGATTTCTCGAGGCCCGAAATCTGCCCTTTCGAACAAATCTTGACCCAAGATCTGTCGAAACCACCCTTCCGACAAATATTGAGGCGGCGTAACAAATCTTGCCTGGGTGCGGCGCGATCACCGAAGGTCAGTCAACCTTATCGTCCATTACGCCATAAAATCCGCACGAGGCACACTCGCAAGGGTCTCTAACGCACCCTGGCATCACTTTGTCGGCGCCACGGGCGCCGACAGCGAACGAAAACAACCAAGGCGGTCGAAAAAAATGCGTATTTGCCCTGGCTCGTTCCACGTGCGTCATCACCAGACTGTCGGGACCGTTCAAAGAGTGCTTTATTTTGAAGTAGAAAAATAGAGCAGGAGGAACGTTTTGCCAACACTGCTCTGTCGTGTGCGATGCTTCTATCTCTACATCGAATCACCCCACACCCAACCCGTTTGCACCCGAGCCAAATCTGTGGGTGCAGATGGCAGCGCCGTAGGTTTGACCTCGGTACGCCTGCTACATAGTGAGATACGTGCATGGGTGTCATCGGCCTCGGGTTGATGCACTTTCTTGTCAGTTGGACAGGAATGGAACAATTTTGTTTCTCCGTTTGACATGAGCTCGTGGGCAACGGCTTCTATTTGGCACCCCAGGTAGGCGCCCATCGCTAGTATCCACCCACAGTGTTGAGGCAATACAGCTGGGGGAGGGACGCCCCTTCTACAACTGCGTCATGCTCACTTTTCGCCACACCTCGGCATTTTCTGTTGACCAAGTGGCCGTTGTGCCTTTATCAACTTCAAGCAGAAGAGAGGAACAACACGCCGCTTTTTTCACATTCAAGATAGTTCCCCCATAAATCGCGATACTGCAAATCTTCGCGGAGATATATTGTGAGCAAATCTTGGGTCAAAATGCCAAGATATATTTGCAAGATTCTGTTTCCATAAAGAGGGGTCTTCGCACGATGTATCGCATGTATAATTTCCATGTTTTCGTTCTTCGGCACAACTTGCTCTCGCGGCAGCGAATCCTTTCTCGGATGGCTCCTGCTCAGGGGCACACAAGAGGCTCGTCGTGCATTACCGCGAATGCCCCAGGACCGCCTGGCGTTCGTGCACATGCAGTCGAAGCCTACAGTGGCCGGGACTTGCTCTATCTCGTGGGGAGGCATTCCTAACCAAAAGAAGCCTTTGCAAGACAAGACAAGACACACACATGTCTTTTTCTGTACCATGGTATAAGCAGAAATACTTTTGATTTCTGCACAACGCACACATTAATGTTTCCACACACCAGCAACACGGTACCCAATACATAAGAGCGAGCGCATCGAACGCAGCGGGTTACCGCGGTAGGATCTGCGGCAAAGACCCCGCTAGCCTAAAGGACGCACGTGACATATTTCAAACTCGAGATTCCTGGATTAGTCTGTTTGACTGGCTTGTAGGGATTCCCGAGAATTCGAAATTTGAAATACCGCGCGGAGATTCCCGAAACGTCATGGGTAGGGAATTTCCGGCTGGATCTTTGTTCCCGAATAAATATTCAGAGGGGTGTGTTGGCCCGATTGCAATTATTCATGAAGGATCTTGAGCTTTTTGTACCTCCGCCCGTGACGGAAGGGAGGGACAGCTCGCACGAGGTATCACACCATGCCGCACAGACCCCGACTGCGACCACTCGAACAGCTACCACCGTGGAAGCCAGCGTGGCTTCTACCTCGGAGACTGTTCCACCCCTCCATCCTCCTGCTTGAGATATATCACCGATGGTGCATCACTCCTCGTCTACAACGCCCTCTACTAGAGCACATCAGCACAACAATTCCGCAACTCGACTTGAAAAACCCAACGGCTCCACCCATCAACCGCTCCCTCCAGGTATAAGCAGCTGGCAATCTCGGTCAGAGGCAAAGAACGGCAGAGGACGGACACAAAACCTAGACCCACACCCCCAGAGCTTTTAGGACACCGCGCGCACGCAAATATTCATAGCTGAATTAGTCTCTCATCCGGTTATGTACGCATAGATCCTCTGCTGTCTGTCGCTCAAGAATCGTTTGTGTGTGTTTTTCTTTCCAAAGGCTCTTCTCCGCTTGGTGACATACTTCATCATAACCATCGACCGTGAGAGTGCCCTCCTGAAAGGTGCATGGTTAAACAGCTGGGGCTTGAGTGGCTAGAGCGTGCGTGTCTGGTGTGTGTGGTGTGTGTTGGCAGCGAGCCGTAGTTGTCGGTTGATGAATTCATCATCCTGTTCACCATGCATGCGATGTTTCAGCATGCTGGCCAGCCGTTGAGGAAAATAGCATCTCGTTGTGTCTGTGTGTGGTGCCGCTCGCCTCTCTGTTGAAACACATCCCAACCACATACGAAGTCTCCACACAGGCGTGCGTATTCATCCTAGTTCGCTGGCAGCAGCGTAACAGTTTTGACGTCACCCGTCTCTCCAAGTTGGTCTCTCTACAGAGGCGTGTGTATTGTGTGGCAGCAAGGTGTGCGCACACTGGTAAGATTTTCGGATTACACGTCATCTTTTAGGACATTTACCTCGGAACAGCCGTATATGAAGGCCTCGCCGATCAAAGATACAGATCTGTACCCCACGAGTTTGAAATAAGATCGGATTTCCACGGAGATTCCTGAACCATGGTTCGGGACAAAAATAGCCAAATATGTATCAAGGACCCGAACGCGAGTTTGAAATATGTCAACTCACGCACACACGCGAGGAACGACGGTGAGAGAACAAGATAATAGCCCCGCAAACATTACGAAAAGTCTGCAGTTTGTACGAACAACACCGAGATGATATTGGCCATGTCCACTTGCGTCGCGCCCGGGAGGCAAGTCACCAAAAACCCCGACGGGGAGCCTAAGTTGTGTTGATCTCCTGCAGTTCAGCGGCAAGATTGGCGGGGATCAACCCTCCGCTACGTCGCGTGTGTTGAACAACTTGCTGGTTGCGGTTCCTCTTCGGACGGTGTGTTCCGTCAAACGGCGTCTGACAGAACCCATTCCAAACAACACACAAGGGCGTTCAACGTTGACAGCATGAAAAAATGCTGGGGCGACTGCCCGACAGGTTGTTGTACCTCTCTCTCCATCGCTGATTGGCTGGTTTGACTGCATGTGTTTGCCGGCCCACCGTCGTTTCGTCCTTCCTCACCCTATTTGGTGGCGCTTTAGGGCACTTGCGTTTTTGACCGCCATCACGAACGAAACTGACAGAAGCAGAACTGGCCGTGACGGTTTCCGATGTTTCCCGGGCAGCGATCGACCCTTAGCTTAGTCCTTCTTCCCCGTGCCGCACCCAAAGAGAAGTGTTGTCTTGCTCGTCGTCAATTTTCGGGGAAAACATCCAATATATGTCCCCTCTCTCCCTGACTCTTCTTCTTCTTCTTCTTCTCGCCCTTCCCCCTCTCTCTACTCTCGAGTAGTGTGTATCACGGCGGGCACGCTTCATTCATGTTTTTTTCACCAGGCAGAGCTTGATTTCCTACGTGCGTGAACGGACACGTGTTACAAGATTGTAGAGTCACAGAATCCTCCGACCTACTGAGCTACATGAGCGGACTGCCAACGTTGTCTGTTCTCAACCTCTCTCTTTTCTAGTTCGGCTGGTTTGTCGTCATTTTTTCGTACTTGTGTCGATGCCTGCCTGAGTCTTCGCGGTGGCTATGCGCCCTGCGTGTGTCATTGGGAGGTATTGGGATGCACCAAGCACGGGGCACCAGTTGCCCCGCCCGTTCCCTCTGCCAGCAGCACCCCTCTAGGTGGGTTGTAGGAAAAATGACTTAAGACTGTATTATTTACCTCCCTTCCCGCCTCTTACACAAGAACCCCCTCCCGGGCGCCTCTCTTGCCCCTCCCCCCCACCCTTTGTTCTCGCCGTTCTACCCGTTTTCTGGCCTGTTTGTGCGTTGATCTGCTTCCGCTGACGCCGTGGTGGACGGATCTAAAATCGCTCCAAAACGAAAAAAAAAAAAAAAACACGACACAAAAACCAGACTGCCTGAACTTCTGCTTCTGGCCGACGCCCGGGCTGGAGTATGAGCACCTGGCTTTCGGCCTCAAGGCCGCCGTGCAGCGGGACCCGCTCGCCCTCTCCGCTGACCGGCTGGCGGTGGCGACGGAGGAGACGATCCGCGGCTGGTTCTCCGGGTTCGAGATCCCGCAGATCTCGGAGCGCGCCGCCAAGCTCCGGGAGCTGGGGTGCGTCCTCCAGGCGCACTTCGGCGGGGAGGCGGCGCTCCTGGTCGCGCGGGCGGCCCGCTCCGCGGCCCGCCTGGTGCGCTTACTCACCTGCCTCCTGCCGGGCTTCCGCGACGAGACCCTCCACCAGGGCCGGCAGTGCTTCTTCTACAAGCGCGCGCAGATCCTGGCGGCGGACCTGTGGGCGGCCTACGGCCGCCCGCCCCCCGGCTCCGGCAGCCTGTACGCGTTCGAGGACATCGGGGAGCTCACCATGTTCGCGGACTACCGGGTGCCGCAGGTCCTGGCGCACCTCGGCGTCTTGGAGTACAGCCAGGCGCTGGAGACGAAGATCGACGGACTCGAGCGCCTGCAGGTGAGTAATGAGTGGTTGGCGGGAGAGAAGTGGTTCAAAATCATGTTGTCATTTTGGGTTGTTCTCAGTGTTGGATGGTGACTTTGTGGTGGGTGGGTTTCGTCCGTTTTTTTTTAATTTGTTCATTGGCGTAACTTTGGTTGTGGGATGTGGACTTGTTCAAGAAACTTGCGTTGTCGTTTCGTAGTTTCTCTGTGTTGCCCGATCTCTCTTCTCTTCGTATTGCCTCTGTTTGTGCAAGGGACTCGACACCGCTACGTATCCCTTGCCGATGTATATTTCCAGTAATTTACTCCTGGACAGTCGCTACTCCTCGAGCGAGATTCCCTGTACGTGCGGTAGTAGTGGGAAACCTCCCTTCCTGTTCGTGGCTCACGTGCACCGTGCCCACACGCGAGGGTTAATCCATCGTCAGTGGAACAAGGTATCTTTTGAGCACGCCCGTATACAGAATTTCGGCCATGATAGAGAGAGTAGAATTTCGTGCCGCACAACGGTCTTATCCGTGTGTCTGCCACAAACGACGCAGACCGCCACACCACCCACAATCACCACCGAGATCACACGTACGTGGAAAAAAACGAGACGCGATGATTCCCGCAACAGCAGTGCTCAAGTGCCAACAACGATGTCCGCAAAAGACAAGGCGGGCTTTCCGCTCGTCAGTTTGCAGTTTGTGGAAGAAATGCCGCCCTTGACCACCTCAAAGCAACCCTACATACGCGGCGAAAGCGCAGAAGATTTGACGTGAACAGACTTCTGCGCTTTGGGGAATGAAGGAATTACAGTAAAATATTGAAATTTCGTTATGAGATATTGGACGGGGAAGGTCGGGTCGGTTGGTGGAGAAAAATTGAAACCGCACCGCACGATTTGTTATAGAGGCTGCACGCCTCCTCCGCCTCCTATGCATACGAGATTCCCAAAACTAAAAAAAAAAAAAACTTGAAAAAAAAAATGTTTTTGTGCGCAGCCGGGCAGCGAGGAAGAGGTGGAGATCCGCGCGATGTGTGTCCAGGCGGTGGAGGGTCTGAGAGCCGCGCTCGCAAGGCGAAACGTCGTCGTGACCAGCGTGGAGATAGACTGGCGTCTGTGGCACGAGGGCGAGAGGATCAAGAAGGACATCCAACCACATCACCGGACGCTCACCTGTTTCTATTGACGGCGTAACTTGTGGGGCGCAGGGCGGCGGGGGCGGGGGGCGAAGCTGGGGGGGAACGGAATGGTTAAGTGAAATGATTTTTACATCGCGGGGGCAACGCGAGAAAAAAAAAAATCATCGCAGTTTCTTGATTTGCTGAGAGAAGTGCCCCCTCACGAACCGTGCGAGAGGGCGGCGGGGCTGTGTCTTGAGTGGCACGGACTGTTGTGGTGTGTTTATGTCAGTGATATATTATGTGTGTAGCACGTGAAGTCTCAGGTTCTGGGACTCATGTGTCTACAAATACTATTAGAGGTGTGCCGTCCTGAACTGGACGCAACGCGCCAGCCTCAGGGAGTGCGCTGAGGGAAAAAAAGGGAGGCGGGAGGAGGAGGAGTCCGCGGGAGGTCTTGGTGTCGCGCGTACACAATTCGCCCACATGCGCTCGTTTTCGGAGATTTGTCGGATTGTTGCGAGGTTGGCAGGGCGCACGGAACAGATTATGGTTGGGCCCATCGACCGATCGAATTGTTCAGGGTTAAGTTTGTCTAGGGTGTTTCGAGAATTAAAGTGGTAAAGAGGTGGTAGGTACTTGAATTCTTTGGTCCGTCACTTTCTCTTGTCATGTTTTTTTGAAGTTCTTTGTCGGTTTCTGATCTTGCGGAGCCCTTTGGGTTGCACTGCTTAGCTCTTTGGAACGCCCGTTGAAACCGCCTTACGTAGCCGTAGCTCAAATGTCTTGCATGGGTGGTTTTGTCGTTGTCGTTGTATTTGGGGACGGTACAATAGTTCCAGAGGTTAGCCTACCCCCCCCCCACACACACACTCCGCGCTGCCCGCCGGCTCCTGATTTTGAGCGTTGCGTATTCTACGGCGATGATAAAGAGACAAGGGGAAAAGGGGGCGAGGGAGAGGAGAGTCGGAAAGAATGGACATCCCTTCGACGTTCCCCGTGGTTATTAACACTACCATATTTATTTGAATCGCGCAATTTGCGTCATGTACGTCTCGTTGCCGTAGTCCGTGTGTGCGTGCATGTATGTGTGTTTTCTAGTGTAATCTGGCACGTTCTTTCCCCCAACTTTTTTGGGGGTGTTCCTTGTTGAGTTTGTTGTGTTTCCGCCGAAGAGACAACCCGCTGTAAATATTGTATGGGCAGGGGAGAGGGCTAGCTTCGTTCGGCGTGTTGTTGCGTGCGCACTTGCCACAGAGTAAAGGCAACAGCCGTAGAATGTAGCGCTCCACTGCACAAGCGGAAATCTTGATGGTAATCTGCAAATTTCTGCTTTTCGGTTACTTACGTGAAAACTGCTGTTAGTTTTGGTGCTTCTTTTTCTTGTTCGCCTGGTCTGCGTGTTGCGCGCCCCGGCGCGGCGACGGTGACACGTCTTTGTTGCGGACGACAGTTGTGAACCGTTGGGGTTGCGCTGTCAGTGGCGTTGATCGATAGCGTGCAGCTGTCTCGTAGTAGCCGAATGATGATCATTAATGAACGTAATTCCGCCGCCTTTTTGAGGTCGATTTTTGGTGGTGCTTTTTTTTCAGAATCGCGTCAAAACACGAAAGCGCGCGAAAGGATTGACGCTTCCCCCCTCATGTCGGAACACAGACACATTCCTCTACTATTAATAGCATCGCCGAACAGCAGCGTCATAAGCAGCGAACGCATCCACCTCGGCTACTGAGTTCTCCTACGTGGTCCTGTACGCGGCTTGGCGACATCTCCGCGACCTCGCGGCGGCCCGTTGACCGCCGTAGCTCGTTCGAAAGTTGATTGACCACCGGTTGGTTGGGGAATTCTCTGGGCACCCCGCCCTCCAAGGGAGGACAGCAGTAGAGGCGTTAGGGAGGGCACACGTACTTGGCCGGCCACCGTAGGTGCATCTCGCCCACCCCGGGCTTGGGGTTGGCGCTGGGTCGTACCACACCGGGCAGTGGAAATGTCTTATGCGGAAGAAGAGGGCAGCGCTGCTGCTGCTGCGATTAGAGGCGCCCGCTACATGTCGCCTCAGCGCCACACGAGGGCACCCTGGCGGGACGAAGACGAGGGATACGCCTCGTCTCCTGGGAGAGGGCGCTACAGCCTGTCGACCCTCGCTGGGAGCCCGGACGCGCCGGTCGTCGACCTAGCTGGCCTAGACACCACCCTTCGGAACGACGACAGCGTAGTAGTGTTGAGTCCACAAGGCGACGGTGATGACCAGGGATCTGGCGACACCGCCTCGGGGCAAAAAGCAGGTGAGCGTGACGGAACGACTAAAGTATTGGTAGTGTTTATGTTGGTCTGAAGGCGCAGCACGCCCCGGTTGGGCGGTGACCAGGCCAACAACATGAGCAGACGGCGCGTGTGGCAGTTATTTTTGTACAAGTTTTCTAGCAGCAGTGTACAGCAGTGACGGGCGAATTTTCCCGAAAGCGTGACCACGTGGTTGCTTGTGGCGGTGAGTCCTGCAGGTGTGTCGGTCGCCTTGCTAGACTAGTGCTGTTGCCATGCTATAGGTTGGAGTCTACATACATGCGCGTACATTCGTTGCCCTGTTCCTGTCCTGTTGCACGATGTAGCTCGGGCACCGTCCTCGTGGGAGGACCGTGTTTTTGTATAAAAAGAACACGCCTGCTGTTGTTGATTGCATGGCCTCAACGTAAAAAAAGTGCAAAAAAAAGTGTATGTAATTAGCTGACACGCCAGATACCTTTGCCTTTGCCTCTCTCTGTTCATTGTGTGTGTTTATGTTGGCGTATTGTTTAGGTGCTACGGGCAACCAGACGGCTGTGAGGCCCATGTGTAGGATTGGAGAGAAGCAGTTACTGATGCAACTCGTTCAGGAGTACACACCGGAGGGGGCTCGGGAGACCAAGGCCGGGGCTCGTGTCTGGTTGGATATCGCGAAGCGGATGCTGATCCCAACAGAGGTCACGGTCACGGAGGACGCCGAAGATACCGTGGTTACGGTATATGTTTAACACAACGTGGTCGCGTAACCACAGT
>FN649751.1:3821741-3864227 GCA_000310025.1 Ectocarpus siliculosus | reverse complement strand
GGGGGGGGGGGGGGGGCGATTTCGTATTATTCAAGCCTCCCCCTCCTGCCGAGCCCTAAGCATAGTACATTACATAGAACGACGGCTGAACAGCAGCCATGCCCCTCGAGCACGCAGTTCTGGCAACCCGCAAGCACATTACACTGCTGTCCGGCAAGCACACAACACTGACGCTCCATGTCTAGTCCGGAGAGCACTCCAGCAGCGGCGAATGATGCGGAGGGAGAAGAGCCTGTGCGCCAGGTTGCCTCTGCTGGGCGCGCTTCGCGGAGAAGACTGGCGACAGAGGATGAGTACGCCAGGCTTGCAACACGGGAAGGTGATGCTTGGGTTTGCCGCTGCGGGCACAAGTTCGGCACCTCGAAGAACATCACGGCTGAGAACCTCGATGCGCATGAGGAGAGCGGCAGGCACAAGTGAGTGGTACGCTGCTTTTTTGTACATGTGTACATGAGCGAAAAAAAAAAATGATAGTCGGTCCAGGGGGTGTGGTATCTTGTGTCACCTAAGGAAAACTTTCACGTACATAATAGACTACAGCACATGCCTATTGTATGCATACGTATGCTATGTTCGATTTCGTCGAGCAAGGTCGAGCGTCCATTTTAACCAGAAGTTTACGATGTGATATACGATATACCTATCTCTAACATGTATAGTCATACGTAGTCACCACCTATATTATATATAGTCTAGATGGTCGTCGGCTAAGCTGTGGTTTTCAACCCCACCTGTAGAAGCAGAAACAAACGGTTGTAATTGTACCTGAACATTTTGAGCCTTCCATTCTTGGCTGACGGTTCGCATTGCTGTATCCGCATGCAACCCCGTTCGAGATAATGCCCCTTCCGAAAGGATGTGTTGAAGTATTTTGGTGTGAGTGTTGAGAAAAACCTGCTGGATGCTGGACATTTTCGAGCCTCTTTAAACCTGTGCACTGAAAGATGAGTATCGTAGCCTGCACAACAAGACCTTTACAAATGAAAACACAAACGCGCAAGAGAACCAAAGTCTAACCGCCCCTCACGCCCCCCCTTGAAAGACAAATTAATATTCATACCAACGAACACCCCATCCTTGGGGCCTAATAGTGGGTTTGGTAATTTATTATTGAATAAAAGAAGTTTGAGCCCAAGCAACTGTTGTATGTTGCTTTTGCCCACCCCCTCCCAACGTTCTGTTGCCGCCCCTTCGTGTTGGGCAGCACATTTGCAATCTTGGGTGCCCCTCTCGAATGTAACGATCCCCCGAGTGCTACGCGTTGGCGGCGGGTTTGATGTTTTTCATTTCGCTGTCTTTTGTCGTGATGAGCTTCGGTGTGAAAACCCGTGATGAGAAATATTGTATATCTGCGCCTCAACAGAATTAAAAAAAAAAATGCAATCCTCTTGTCATCGATGTGACAATCATTCGCAGGGCGAAGCTGGCCAGTGAACAGAAACTCGCGAAGAAGGCGTCGTCGACGTTACGTGGTTGGTTCAAACCCAAACAAGCTGCCGCAGCCTCGCCCCCCGTCGCCAGCAGTACGCAAGCGAGGCAACAATTGGCGTGTGCTGGAGTCGCGTGTCTGGACGAGGTGAACAACGAGAGCCTTCCTGAACCGTCCAGCGCAGGTGACAACACCTTGGCCCCCGTCGCTACCGCTGCGGTAGACCCTGAAGTGCTGTGTGTGGATGAGGACAGCAACGGGAGTCGTGATGAACCACTCGACGACGATGACAACGGTGACAACGGCAACTTACCGGACTTCGGCCGTATCAACGATATCGACGACATCGAAGAGGTGGACGACGGGGAGCAGTCTATCGTCAACCTTCCTGTCCCATGCCCGGGGTTCAGACCTGGCCTCGTCGCCAACCCTCCTCTTCTCGGGTACCCGTTCGGGATTCATAGTCAGGCTAGCGCAAAGTTAGCCTGGTTGGTGCAACTAGACGGGACGGAGGTTCGCCTGTTCGCCAAGTCCGAAATCTACCGCGAAGGCTGCACGGGGAAGTCCCCTTCTGCCGGTGGGCCTTGCGAGCTGTGCGCGGAGTTGGAGTTTGACCCCAAAGTCCAAGGTGAGTGTCCGGCCGATAGCGGTCGTTTCTACCCTGCACCCATTGGCATTTGCAGCACCAAGGGATCCGTATGTTGCCGTCCGCATGGCATGCTCTAAAAAAACACAACCTAGCAGAGGTTTTGAGCAGAAAACTCGTTGTGGTATGTATTTTAGATCGTTGAGTGGTACCCAACCTACAAGCCTTTACCCAATCCGTCGATGCCTTGCGAACCCTGCAATGTTTACCCCAGGTTTGTTGACCCTGTTCGTCGATCGCCCGAGTTCGAACGTGCAGTGCATCTACGACCGAAGGCTATTGTTGGTTTATGGTGTATGCATTGTTGTACGACGTCCTCACGGGCGAGCGAGCGATAGGCGTGGCGGTAAGTTCTCCGTTGCCGCAGCTAACACCCCAACAAATACCTGTGTCGTCCGCTGCCCGGTGGAATTTCGTGTAGGGAGGGGGCTGGCATGCCTGGTGTTGGGCAATCGACGGAGCAGGAGGAGCAAACTCCAGGGGGTGAAGTGCAGCGAAGGGACCCGGGTAGCGTTTCCCAGGAGACCCCAACGTCGTCGACAACATCGACCGCAGCTAGTGCGCAGGGGGTAGAGGTGGACGCGGATACGGTGGTGGACCTCAGCAACACAGGCATGAGCGAGGCGGACGTCGACTGCCATGTCGAACCATTGCTAGAAGGCGTAGCCTCTGGGGCGTCGACTCCTTTCGACGCCTGGGTGGATATCGATGGGAAAGAGGTGTGTATGCTAGCCTGGTTGAGTGGTTACTGGCTTTGGGATGGTTCTGTGGGATGGTTTGTGCCTGTCTTTGTCAACGTCCCCATTACTTGTCCCTCCACCCTCCTTTTTTGCAAATTTTCCTGGGAAATGCTCTTAAGATGTTCCGCGGTGATATCCCTGCTCTTGTCCCTCTTCTTGACGACGTCCGTAGGTTCACAAGACTACCGTCACACGGATCTTTTTGGGACCCGACGCCGCCCCGAGTTCCAACGACCGCGCTAGGCGCGTGAGGGGATATGGACGGGGTAATTCGGGGAGGGCGGCCGCGAACCTCTCGAAACAAGCACATGGAGGCGACGACATGTGGGCGGACGCTTTGATCGGGCAACCCTTCGCAACGTTGGTGGAGCTCGTGACGGGGAGCCACGCTCTCTGCATATTTGCCTTAACCAAAGGTGTTGATCGAACTGCGGGTAGTGCGCAGCTGCTGAGCGTCATTACGGTACGTTTGCGAGAGGCGGTCGGCAACGGCGCCAGTACCGACAACGTAGGTGCTACCTCTGTGGAAGGTACCGAGCGTGGTGAGGGACAAGGTGGCGCGGAGACATCGTGGCGGTGGGATGGAGGAAGAATGCATGGTGGCAAAGAGTGTAAGATTCCGGCAGCACTGGCACTCCCTCTGAATCCCGGGTTCGGCGAGAGCGCGGAGAATGTCGTGTTTACGCTTGATAGTCTGAAGGCTGTGCTTCAAGCTCTTGAGATGTTGGTGGACACCACACCCGACGCCAGCTCGAAGGTGTTGAAAGCAAGACAAACATCTGCGGCAGACTTACCATACCATGAGTCCCTCAAGGGAGGCAGCCATACGCCGGACATCCCTAGCAGACTCGATTGTCTCCTCTTGGGGCAGGTGCAGCATACCCGTCTTGGAGATGAGGACCCATGTCTCTGCGCATGTTCTTAAAGCCCAGGTGCGGTTACCGTTTTCGTTCGGGAGGAGGGGTGGGGTGACCAAGGCCTTTGTGTGTATTTCGCTCTTCTTCGACTTCGGTAAGTTGGGGCAAACACGTCCATGCAGCGAACTTTCTTTTTCTGGCCCACTTTCAGTTCACCACATTTATTGGCTTCGTGCCTTGTTTTTTTGTCGCAGATGGACGTTGATGCAGGTCACGGCGCCGCGGAGATTTTGAACCCGGAGACGTGCTGTTTCTGCGGGCGGATCGGCACGTGCTCGAGCGCCTTACGCGCTGGAAGCAGGAAAACCACGTCTGTGTGCACGTCTACGTGCCCCCATGCCCCCCGCGTGGGCGCCAAGGAGGTCATGGATGTTGGGATCCAGGTTGGGCAAGTGAAGAAGGTGTCAACCAACCAGCCATGCACCAACTTGCCCATGAAGTGCGAGTTGTGTCCGCCGGGCACCGTCCACGTGTGCAAGTATCTCATGCCCGTCCACATCGCTCAAAAGCATGGCGGGGCGAACGGTGTTCTTCAAGGCGGTTCTCCTGGTTTTCGAGCGAGCTACACTATTCCTGAGGGCGAGCGCAAGCAAGTCTTGGACCTGCTGGCCGTCGTTCCACGTCCGGGCGCCAGAAACTCCTCTTCGGCCAGGACGCCCTCCAGGAAGCGGTCAGGCGATAACCACCAAGGAGCGAGGGGAACGGCGCGACCGCGAACATCCGAGGGTGGTGCTAGCGGCCATGTCGGTGGCAGCACCGCACGGGCAACAGGCCAACCTCGTCATGACGACGATGTTGTTTGGATTTAGGGATCTTGAGCAGCAGTGCATAACATGTGTTGCTCATTTTTAGTTTCGTTGCATCGGGAGGGTACAAGCACATGCTTTTTTTTGTGCTGTTAGGTCACTTTGATGCAAGCGGGTCGGGTGACTACGTGTTAAATCCATGCTCGTAGCTGCTGAAGCTGTTTGAGTGCAAAGGAACAGGCAGAGGGTAGAACCCGGTCCGGTGTGTGTTTTCATCGTTCCGCGCTGCATGCCATCTAGACTAAGTGGACTATTGTGTTTTACCATTCCTTGCTCCGGGAGCTCCGGATATGTAATACTCAGTAGACTATTTCCTTTCGTCAAGCCTGCTGTGATGACCGAACAAAAATAATTAATTCGTTTCGTGAGGAGGACGACAAAACACTCGCCGCCGATGATCTCTTCCCATTTTATCCACCATACATACAATAATTCCCGTCGGCGGAAACTACTGCAAGTATCTACCTGCTGCTGCTGCTGTAGGCGTCGTGAACTTGTTTCTAATATCATACACGAACATACATTCGTAGATGACATACATGCTGTCTTTGGTACCATTCTGTATGCTCATCAAGGAGAAACAACAGCGTCGTCACTGGGTAATGATGTATGTATGTATGCAGCCTACGATGAACTAAACGCAGGCAGCAGGACAGGAGGATCACCCAGCCCGCAGCTCGTACTATTGTGGTATTATAATAGTAAGTAGCTGCCAGCTGCCGATTGATATGTCCCTTGAAGCTGTCTACATCACATTATATAGGGGGGCGGGGGGCAGGTATCGCCATATGTGTGTTGGTTCTGCAAGACAAGAGACTCTGAACGGCGTCCATGACCCGGTGCTAGCTGCTTATCCGATGTTAGAACTCATTCCACTCTAAAAGTCAATGGAACGAGGGAAATGACCAAACTGGTTTAAGCGTCCGAAAAAAATGGGTTGGGGGGGGGGGGGGGCAGCCGTGCATCAACCTGTGCACGTGACGAGCCCCCTTGAGAGTACCGCAGCCCGCAGCCGCGGTACGTACCGTCCGTAGCAGAGGAGCGAGGGAGAGCGAGAGCTTGGGGAGAGTGGTCACGATGAGCACAGTCTCCGTGGGGATTCCTATCAACAACCCCCTTCGACAAGACGGCTGGGCTAAACCGCGTCTGCCGAGAGCGAGCGGATTGCATGCAGTTTGTTTGCCGCTGCGGACACAACTTCGGCGACGGTTCAGGAGTCGACGAGGGCACCGCCTTGCAGCATGAGGCTTCGCACACGCACGAAGAGTGAGTGTAGAGGAATGAGGACCATTTTGTGAGATTGCCTTGGTTGCATTATAGTATAATCTGCCTCGCAGCAGCAGCAGCAGCAGCAGCAGCAGCAGCAGCAGCAGCAACAGCAGCAGCAGCAATAGCAAGAACAACCCACACCAAGGTTGGACGCAACCAAGAGTGCGCGAATGCGGAGCCCTCGCGATGCAACTGCCGTCGTGTTGTACACACCAAACGTGGTTGTACTGCTGCCCGTGTAGCTGGCAGCGGCGTCTGCGTGTGTGTTGTGATGCTTCCCATGTAACTGGAAGCATCATCAGTAGCGGGAGCCTCAACAGCAGAGGCAGAAGCCGCAGCGGTAGCTGAGCAGCATGACAACTTGTGACAACGTTTGAGAAAAAAAATGCGCGAAATGCAGACCGGCACCACCCACAAGGCTGTGTGCCACGGGGATATTCGTGCCTCTGCAGAAGAACTGGCCTTTACATTGATTGGTGTCCCCTGCCTTGCCTGCCACTTTCCGCACGCCCATCGCATGCGAGCAGATCGCGTTCGCCTGTTGCGAAATCGCTCAGAAGAATAGCAGTGGCAACTGGGTTTGCACCACGTGCCAGCACTCTTTCGGCTCCGGTGAAGGGCTGACCCAGTTTCATGTTAACCAGCACGAGAGAGGTCGACCGCACACATGTGAGGGCGATGGCGGTCGGTGTCCGCAGTTGCATTCTCGAGTAATTTGGACTGCTCACTTGTGCTTACCAACATTTCAAAACCTCGCAAGACCCGTTACTTTGTCTATCCTCGCGGCACGCATGTCGCGCAAAGTATCAATGCGTGCATGCAGCTTTCTTTGTCGATGTGTGCGAATGCGTCGCCTACTACGCAACTTGACACAGTATGTACAGTAGAACGATTAGATCATTATTCCGTCTCTCAACGGCGGATCAATCAATATTTCTTCACATCCGCAGGCGTGGTGCTGAAGCTAAGCGTCAGAGGAATACAATGCTGAGGTTTTTTAAACCGACGATCACGGGCGGCGGGAAGGGGTCGAGGGACGTGATGGATAGCAGCGGTGGCGCAAGCAGTGACGTTTAGGTGGTTACGACGGGAGTTGCAGGCGGGCGTGAGGGCGGAGCAGGCGCGGGTAGCGACGCTGAGGTGGTTGCGACGGGAGTTGAGGGCGGGGGCGGAGGCGGAGCGGGCGCAAGCAGTGACGTTGAGGTGCTCTCGACGGGAGTTGCAGGCGGGAGTGAGGGCGGAACGGGCACGGGTAGCGACGGTGAGGTGGTTGCGACGGGAGTTGTGAACGGGCGTGAGGGTTGTGAGGGCGCGAGCAGCGACATGGATGGAACTTTCTCCGACGCTGCACACGAGAGTGGTTCGACCGATATGGTGCGCGTCCAAAACCCCCTCCGCTGCACGGGATTGCGTCCGAATGTTCGGGAGCCTCTTCTCCAACACTACCAAGCAGCTTTGCATGGTGTCGTCAAAAAGGGGCTGTCGTGGGAGGCTCGGATAGACCCGAATGGCGTGGCTCTTTTCGCCGTGGAATCCGTCTCCCGCGGCATCCTGAGCCCAGGTTGTGCTGGAGCAGTGGAAGAACCAGGAGGCACGTGCGAGCCGTGTGTTGACATCAAGGGTAGTAAGGTTTACAGAGGTGAGACCACGTAGCGAAAAAAACGCGAAATAGGAAGGCACAACTAGGAAGGCAAGACCATTTAACTGTCGTACCCTCATTCCACCACACACATGATGTACTTTTTTTTAATTGGATTGTTCCCTCTGCACCCCTTCCGTCTTGGAGCAGATCTGGTTCAACGATCGATCATCGTTGGAGCCAGAAGACTCAAGGTTGAAGCACCTTGCTCTAGATTTGTTGACTCCTCACCAGCAACGAGGCAGGCTGACGCGGTGGAAGAAGAAGTTCGAAGTGCAGAAACTGTACACTTTGAACCAACTCAGGAAGTGCGCGGCTTTGCATGGTCGTGTTGCACTCGCGAAGAGTGTCTTCATGTACATGGCAGACAATGACGTGAATGGCATTCGAAGGTTGATGGCTCAAGCGCGGCGAGACGGCTTGTCGCTGAGTGGTATCATGCATAGGTTAGAGCAGGCGGTGAATGGCAAGTATAGTGCCAAAGGGTTCAGCGAGGATGAGTTTGACTTGGCAATACTGGAGGGGCTTCGGGGAGTGCATAATAAGTACCATCCAAGACAAATTGCTTATATTTGTGGATGGGTGTTGCACGTGGCGAAGGTGATTCCACCGCCGTAGGCTCATCGACAGCCCCTCTTCGGTATGTTGCCGGCTTGAGTAAGCTTGGAATGATGACGTTTCGACGCATGGGTATGTGTCATTTGGTTGTGTCCTTTCGCCACATTCGACCGAGGTCAAATGTCGTGAACTTGTCGCAGAGGCTTGGAGAAATTCTAAGTTACTTGTAGCTGAGGGGTTGTCGTCAAGCACTACTGCTGTACTTCAAGACTTGAAAACCAAATAAGAAGTGTCCCCAGCCCATCACAGCTTATTTCAGTACATGAAGGAGCAATCTACACCTTCCTAGTAACAAGGTCCTGCTTGCACGTCGTGCCGTAAACACCACCACATGCAAGCACACGCAATGGAGAAGGAGAAAGCCAAAAGAAAGCCTATACGAAAATATTCAAAAAAAAACTTTTTTCACACCCCTCCCGGGGGGGGGGGGTGTTATAGGATTCAGATGTGTAGACGGAACATAAAAAAGCTTGGTTCCTTCTAGAAGGCGCGGAGAGATGTAACTCTCCGCGGAAGGATAAAAAGCAGGGGACAGGATCTAGTAGCCCCTGCTTGTGCAGAGGATCCTGTGCCCCTTGGTGTCATTCCTACCGATACCCAAGGCAACAGCTACTGCTGCTGCTGTTCTACAAGAGTAACAACAAGTGAGTTCTTCTTCACGCGTCAACCAGACTTCATCACGCGTGCATACCACTACACTTGGCGTCGTCGACTGCTGCACGTGTACTTTTGCCCATTCCATTAGCTCCGCCCCTGCCCACAGTTTCGACTGCTGGCGATGCTATTATTCCTGCAGCTCCGCCTCTTCGCACCGTTTCGACACTGCGTACAGTGTCGTCTGCCCCTTTCCCCGCTCACACTACTTCCACACAGAACCCTGTGTCAGCGGCTTCGGTTGCCGTAAACACCGCTGTTTCTATGCCAGTAGATACGCCTCTGCTCGCATTTTCCACAGATTCACGTGTTCACACGGCGGGTTTCGATCCTACCGTTTCGACCGACTCTGCCATGCTAGCTCCTGCTTCGGCGCCCCTAGCTGCGACCTCGGTTGTTTCAGCAGTACCCTCTGCCCCTACCCTTTCCCCTTACCCTTACGCCGTGCCCCCCCCCCCCCCCATGCTTTCTTCTTCGCATGAACGTGCTGCTACGGCTGATGCTTTGCATCGTCTCGAAATCGCAGAGCGCTACAATCGCCATCTCCACGGCCTTCTTAGCACCATGGTGACCACGACTCCGGCCCCCAAGCACGAGCCGACATCTTCAGTTCGGCTTTCGACTCCCGAGCTTCGGGATTCCGCCACCGGCGGCGGAACAAGGTCTGCAATCACCGGCCGGCCGGCCGAGCCTGTCCAGATGGTTCTACCCCCCGCGGCGTCGGCGACTTCGGCCACCATCGCTGCTTCGGCGGCACCCTCGGCTTCGGCCACCATCGCTGCTTCGGCGGCACCCTCGGCTTCGGCCACCATCGCTGCTTCGGCGGCACCCTCGGCTTCGGCCACCACCGCTGCTTCGGCGGCGCCCTCGGCTTCGGCCACCACCCCTGCTTCGGCAGTACCCCCGGCTTCGGCCACGGCTTCGGCCACGGCTTCGGCCACGGCTTCGGCCACGGCTTCGGCCACGGCTTCGGCCACGGCTCCGGCCACGGCTGCACCTCTCTCCTGCCCGCGGTGGATCCCCGCCGCCTTGTGGGACGTCATGTCCGCGGATGCGCGCTTGACCGCATGGGCGGACGCCGTTCGCATGGCGAGCGGCGCCGCCGTCGATGCTGACCGGGCGGCCGCTCGACAGGCCCAGGACGATCTCGCAGACGAAGAATTCCACCAGGAAGTTTCTGTCAGAGAGGAGGAGCTCAGGCTCCTGCGAGCGACACGCGCTTCGAATGCGAAGCAAATCATCGACCTAGAGGTGCTTCAAAAGAAGTGCGAACAACAAAGGAGTCAACTGGCCGCCACTCTGACGGCAGACCGGCGCCAGGAGGACGCCCTTGTTGAAGCGGGCCGCAAGGCCGGCAAACGACGGGAGCAGGACCTCCGCGAACGCGAGGAGCGGTCGTCCCGCGTCTCGGGAGTCGGCGGGCGAGCTGCTTCGGCACCGAACACCTCTGCCGCTTCGTCTCGAACGTATGCGGCTGCAGCTTCGACCAGCCCGGTCACCCGCTCCTCGTCGTCGCGACGTGGCCCCATCGCGTTCGAGCCAGGTGATTTCAGGTTCACCCCGGCTAAGCTAGCCGATGTAGCAAAATATCAGCAGTTCAACTTCCTTCCTGGGGATAGCCAATCGGTCAGGGACTTGGCCACGGAAATGGCCATCGCGTTGCCGGCGGCCGCCACCATACAGGAGGCGGTGGATGTGGCTAACGCCTCCCGTCCGGATCTTCGGGATCTGGCCGGCCGTTTCCTCGCTGGGATGCGGACGGCCAACGCCCGTGCCACTGCTCCGGTGGTGTACCCTGGCTGCAGCGGTCCGCCTTTAGAGGCTTCCTATGGGTTCCAGCAGCCGGCGCCGGATCGTGTCAAGCAGGCGCAACCGAGTCGGGAGACTGGTCCTGGTAGCTCGGGCGAGGAGTCTGGCTGGAGCTCGGCTGGAGCATCGCGTCGACCCCCGGCGCCTTCGTCCTCTTCGGTGGGTGGTAGCCGGGAGAGAAAGGTGGCCAAGCGTGGCGGGGATGGCGCTCGTGGCTCCAAGAACAAGAGCAAGACCGGGTCAGGCTCGGACACCAGCTTGCCCCGCAAGCCAGGTCGTCAAAGGCAAGTAGTTCCGTCCCTCATGGACGCGACTTCGGATGCTCGTTTCCTTTTGCGTGATGATTTTGTCCCTCCGGCTTCGGCCCCCCCCCGTTTCTTCGGAAACTCGTGTTGCGTTTTCGAACCTTCCGGCTTCGCCCCCCCCCGTTTCTTCGGAAACTCGTGTTGCGTTTTCGGACCTTCCGGCTTCGGCCCCCCCCGTTTCTTCGGAAACTCGTGTTGCGTTTTCGAACCTTCCGGCTTCGCCCCCCCCCGTTTCTTCGGAAACTCGTGTTGCGTTTTCGGACCTTCCGGCTTCGGCCCCCCCCGTTTCTTCGGAAACTCGTGTTGCGTTTTCGAACCTTCCGGCTTCGCCCCCCCCCGTTTCTTCGGAAACTCGTGCTGCGTTTTCGAACATGCCACAGGCTTCGGCCCCCCCCGTTTCTTCGGAAACTGTTGCACCTCCTGTTTTTTCTACCGCTGATTATGCTGTAGGCTCAGGAATCGCACACAACCCCGGGTTCTCAAACCCCACCCCCCCTTCCACTTTTGTGCCCGTACAAGATGTTCATCATGTTGTACCGTCTTGGGATCGTGTTCCGCCTGCTGCTCCTTCGGTTGCAGCTGCTGCACCCCCTGTCGTTTCGGATGATAGTGTCTTGCCACTTTCTTCCAACATTGCACATGCTCGTCAAGCCACAGTAGATGCGGCTGCTTCGGCAGTTCGCAAGGCTCACGTAGTTACTGTCCAACGGGCGTACATCACTCTGAACTTGAAAAAAGTTGGAAATGTCGCTACCATGCCCTTCCCTTCAACTTTGTTGCCTGGGGACGGCTACCAACAGCTCATCCGCACAACACGAACTGCCTTGTCCGACATATTGTTGCTGTGTGATGACCAAAGCGAAGGGTTGGACAGTACTGATTACGTGCCTGGATGGGAACGGCCTCTCGAAAAGAAACTTTCGGGTGCGATCACCCCTGACAAGCCCTCTACTGCCGATCTTGTCCTTTCCATCGCTGATTACTTTCAGCAGGTGAAGAGAAGCTTGGACGGCGGCGCCACCGGACCAGAAGCTTTTCAGTTGCTGTTGCGTCATCTTGCGGAGCAATTTGATGTCGGCGACCGCCAAGAGTCGTTTTTGAGGCTTCAACAATTTGGAGTAGCAGATGGTACTTCTTTCGCGGATTACCTTCGTGCTTTTCGTTTGTTGGTTTCGTCTGTGACTGGCTCTGAGCGTACTTTGGCCCCTAGCGTGTCCATGGTTCTAGAAATAGTGCGGCATTCGGTCTGCAAGCAATTTCCGAGTTTGTCTCCGATTTTGTACCCGGGTGCTCTGGCCACGGCCGTCACTCCCTTTGCGTCGATTGCGGATATGTGGGAGGCGTTCGCGCCTCTAGCGACAAATAAAACCCCGGCTATCGGCGGTTCATCTTATTTTTCGTTGTCTTCGACGCGTGGCTCCTCGCAGCCTCGGCGGTCCCAACACCGCGCCCCCGCGCCTTCGGGCCAGTGGGCACCAGGTTCCGCTCAGAACCCTGTAGTTTTGCCGGTACAATCGCACGACGCTGACCCTTTCACACGCAACTATAATTCTTGGCCTGCTTCGCAAGCCGATTGGTCTGATGTATACGCTCTCATTTCTAGTTTTCGTAACACGGAGGATCCTTTTTTGTGGACTCCTTTGTTGACACAAGAGGCTCGCTCGCAAGCCTTCCGCGAAAACAGGAATCGCTGTCTGAACTGCTCGGGTGAAGACCATTCCATGAAGCAATGCGTTGCACCGTTCACGAATTCTAGTGGGTTGTTGAACCCCGAGTTGGGTCTCCTCAATGACGATTCTGCTGCTTTTAGACGTTGGCAAGGCCGTATGCGGTCTTTTCGACGAAAAAGTGCGGACAACCGCCAAAACAATCAGGGTAGACGCCACCAGCGCTCTTCCTCTTCGTCCTCTCAGCGTCGAAACCACGCGGGGAATCGCCGTTCCGACGGTGGTAGTTCCCCTCACACTCATCAGACACAATCGCACAACAGTGGGTATGCCCCAGGAAATTCTGCGGGTAACTCTCACCCTCAGCAACAAACACCCTTCGAACAACACCAACCACACTGGTGCTCTGTCCCTCTATCAACCACAAACACATGCACACACCGGTCCTTCGTCTGGCATCATGGTTTCGACCAATCACAATGCCCGTCAACCTGGCAACTTCCAAAATGGTGGTCGTTCTCGCAGCGGATGACTCATCGGTGGTGGTTCGCCTACTTCCCCCGGACCGCCTTCAGCATCTTCGGGGACCTCGTCTCGTTCTTCACAAGACGCTCGTGTGTCACGCTCTGTTGCCCCTAATACTTCGGTTTTATGCAACAACGACAATACTTCGGTATCTGTCGCGCCGTCACACACTGTTGCCTCTAGCACTTCGGTCCTACGCAACGATAACCACACTTCGGTGAATGTTATCCCTTCTGGTACTTCGGTGCCGCACAATAACAACCATACTTCGGTATCCGTTGTTTCTCCCAGTGTCGATCAGGTCGGTATCCAGACATACGCTCTCGTCCCACCTTCTACATCGCACTTATCATTTGCCACCTCTGCGTCTCTGCCTCTTCGGACTGGCGCTCCGTCAGAAATTAACCAGTCTGGCGCGAGTGCTGTCTTGAGGTGCGGGAACAGAACCGTAGGACCTTCGGGGCCATCGAGTACCGCTCGTTTGTCGAGCACCGTTCGTTCGCTCCCCCCGTCGTCTGCAGATCAGACCGGCCGTAGCCATGCGCTTTGGACGATTGAAGAGGAATCGCCTGAATTGGTTACCTCGGGTGAATCTTCGGATACGCTCAACTCGTCTGTGCTCGCTTCCGTTGAGGGTTCGCCCTCGATTGTTGCACCGGTAGCTAACTTGACTGGTTCCGACCGGCAAGTTACAGGGTCAAATTCGCCTGGCTTCGAATCGCGTTGTTCTCTTGGTCCTGACCGTCATCAGATTCCGCCACGAGATATTTCCACCATGGATCGTCTTCGGACGCTCCATCCCTTCCGACGCACGCTCGCCCCACGGCGCCCGATACCAGGCCGCCGCGACCGACGTCGACAGTGTTGACACCACCGCTTCGGGAGGACCCTCCCGGAGTGACCTCCGAACAGCCGGCGGTCTCGCGTACCTTGTCACGGAGGAATGGCCAGGAGCACCACGCCCGGTGTGGTTCTTTAACCGACCCGGCCTTGGCGGCCGTTTCTAGCGAAAGCAACCTGTTGAATGACACCTTACGAGGCGTTTCTTCAGGTTTAGAATTGGGGCGCACCCAGCGTGATGTCGCTGGCCCAATTATTGCGAACAATTCGGCTCCCGTCGATTCTTCGCCGGTCTCTGACATACCCGAGACCGTCCTCATGGACGTTCACGCCGTCAATTACAATGCGGGCGTTCCGGCTGCCTCCGCTTCGGCTACACCAGCTTCGGCTGCAACCTCAGCTTCGGCTGATCGCACTCCAGGTGTTTCGACTCCTGCAGTACCCGCTGTCTTCGACCCGTCTCACGAGTATTGTACTCCTGACATGGTCTTCTTTTGGCAGCCCCCCTCTCCCTTTTCCCAATGGACCCCGTCGACTTTTGTGGTCGTTGGAGTGGTGTACTCGTGTGCTGAGCAGTTTTTCGCTGCGGAAAAAGCTCGTCTTTTCGAAGACCATTGCGCTTTACAAAACATCATGCGCGTGTCCGATCCTGCCTTACACAAGAAGTTTGGCCGTGGTGTCCGTGGTTTCGACCCACTTCTTTGGGAACACGAGCGCGAAAATATCGTGCTCACTGGCTCTTACGCAAAATTTAGTCAAAACTCCGAGTTGCGCGAGCATCTTCTCGGATCTGGCGACAAAATCCTTGCCGAAGCTAGTCCCTACGACCGTATTTGGGGTATTGGCCTTCAAGCCGATGATCCTGACGCTCTATCAACCTCTCGATGGCGTGGCCTCAATTTGTTGGGCAACGCCCTTCAACGAGTACGCAGTCTTTAGCGATGCAACGCCCCGCCACCCGAGCGCAGCCCTTGTTTGCTGCCCCCCAACGACCACGTTTCGACGTCGTCTCAACATAACGCGGTCTATGAAGTTAGCCCTTCTACACACCAGCGTCTTCGGACGGCCTCAAGCCCTCGGTCGACTGAACGATTCGCGTCGTTTTCACAGTACGCTGCGAATGTTCCATCGGATCATGACACCGCTGTTTGGGCCGTGTCTTCCGGGTCCCCTCAGCCATCCTCTTCCTCTTCTTTGCTTCCTGAGCAAGGTCCGGATTTGGTTGATGGTGTTGTTACCATCGATGATGACTCTTTCACCACCCAAATCGTCACTCACAGTGGTTCAGCTTCTGTTCAGTTTGGATGTGTTGCTCTTTTAGACACGGGTTCCCCGCAGTCTTTTATTAGTGCATCTGCGTGGGAATCCATGAAAGCCGCTTCGGCCGCTTCGTCGTTGTCTGAGAAACAAACCCAACCTCGCTGTTGGGGAGGTTTCGTCGAATCTGCTCCGCTTCAAACTTCGACTATTGTCCGTTTGAGCGTGCAGTTTCTTCGCAAGCGCCTTCCTACTTCCTCTCTCGCTGTTTGGGCGTACGTTGTTCCCGATGGTGTCATGCATCATGACGTGCTCCTCGGGAGAGACAGTTGGATGCGGTTTAGTGACCGCTCTTACCGCACTTTGCGTGCCAAACGCCCTGGTGACCGTGTTTTTGGTGAGCTTACCCTGGCTCAGCATAGCAGTTGCGGTGCCACCGCATTTGCTCACGATTTGTCTTCCACAGATGGCAACTACCAGCTTCGCTATGCTGGAAAACATTCCGTCCAACTTCACCCCGAACATAGCCTTGTTCCGGTTAATTTGGTACGCAGCGATGGCTCTCCAGCCCTCGTGGGTAACTATCTCGTGGATATGCTTCCACAATGTGCTATGTTTTCTTCCGAGGAACACTTTGTGCAAAATGGTTGCCAACGACTCCCGCTCGCGGGTATCTCTTCACTCGAACCAGGCGACGTTCTGAGTACAGCTTCGGCTCCCCTTCTTCGCGTGCCTCTCAGTGCTGTGTCTCGCCACAGTTTGAGCGATGGTCTTCACTCTGCGGCTCAAGATCCCACCACTGCTTCGGGCAGCTGGGTTCCGGGTCCTGTTTCGACAGATGGCATTGATTCGTCTGCCACGCATCGCATTGATGACCCCTTCGTGTATAATTTGCATGAGCGACCCACGCCGTCGCAAAGCGGCAAAGAGGACCCTGGTTCTGCCAGTGCTTCTCTTTCGTCGCCTCCGCCTGCTCTTCTCGAGCGGTTGACGTCTGAACAACATCAGAGTTATTCCCGAGTGGTGGGATAAGCTCCCCTGCCATCTCCGTGAGATTTCCTTCGATCTCCATGGTCCGGGTTGGACTCCAGATGTCATCACTCAGCTTGGTAACGTCCTGTGCGACTATCATGATGTCTTCTCGAGTTCCCCCACCGACTTTGGATCTTGTTCGCTTTTTCCTTTCAAGCTTACAGTTCCTCCGGACAGTGCACCCGTCACATCTCGTCCATACCGCGTTAACCCCCCGGTGGCGAAACAAGTTGACGCGATCCTTGATCAATATCTTGCGGCTGGTCTGATCCAACATTCGACCTCGCCCTACTCGAGCCCCTTGGTAGTCATACCGAAGAAATCTGGTGGTGTTCGCATCACTGTCAACTATCGCAAGCTCAACAAGCTTTGAGCCAGCTTCCGATTCCTCGAGTTGATGATACTTTGGACAAGTTGTTGAAAGGGCGAATTTATTCCCTTTTCGATATGAAGTCTTCATTCCACCAAATCACGGTTCACCGTGATACAATCCCATTGACGGCATTCGTGACGTCTTCCGGGCTTTTTGAGTGGTTGAAGATGCCTCAAGGCAGTTCTGCTGCCCCTGGCTGGTTTTGCAAGGTGGTCAACGAAGTCATCAAAAATCTCCACGGTGTTGCATCGTACTTGGATGATTTGATCGTTTTCGACGACAACCCTGCTTCTCATGTTGATACCATGCGCGCTCTGTTTGAACGCTTGCGCACACACAACTTGAAACTCACCCCACCGAAGGCCACCATTGGCGCTACCGAAGCGGATTTCCTAGGCCACACCATTTCCCCCGACGGTGTTCGGCCTAACGGGGCCAAGGTTGCGGCCCTCACCAAAATGCCCATGCCAAAGGATGTTAAACAACTTCGCTCTCTTCTCGGCGGCCTCAGCTACTACCGCAAGTTCCTTCCCAACATGGCTACGCGAATTCGACCTCTGACCACTCTTCTCAAGAAGCAGGCGACATTTCCTTCACCCCTGCCATGGAGCAAGCTGTTCGCGTCCTGCTGTCGGAGTTGGCCAACCCTCCTATCTTGGCTTATCCAGATTGGGATGCCGTTACGGACGGCTCGCGACCTTTTCGCCTCTACTGTGATGCTAGTCGCGATGGGTTCGGCGGGACTCTCGAACAAGAACAGCCGGATGGCTCCATCCGGCCCATCGTTTTCATCAGCCGAGCTACTTTGGACTCCGAACGTCATTGGACTCCCCTCGACCTCGAGGCGGGTAGCATCGTATGGTGCATCAAACGACTTCGTGGTTATTTGTGGGGCACGAAATTTCGCATTTTTACCGACCACAAATCTCTTGAGCATTTTGCCAAGGTGGGGGAGAACAATGCCCGCGTTCAGCGTTGGCTCGAATTTATCACCGCCTACAATTACACTCTCGAGTACCGCAAGGGTTCCGCAAATGGCAACGCTGATTTCCTCTCTCGCCTTCCGATCGATGCGGCGGAATGTGACCGATCTGGTCGCAGTCGTTTGACACCGGATGACGATGAGGAGAGCGTATTCTTCATCCGTTCTTGTGGCCTTACGCCTTCTGGCCATCGCGCCGTGGGTGTTGGCTTGGGTGGGCTCGTCCCCACTTCCCCGACTTCGGTCTTGGGTGGGCTGGCCCCCTCTACAAATGATTTTGTCGACTTCCGTCGGCATGGTCCACGTCTCTCGCCGTCAGGCCTTTCGTCTCCGCCTGGCGTCTGGAACATCGCACCCTGGCCGTCTAACAACTCCCGCGGGTTGTCTCCTTCGCTACGACGCCTGTGTGGCAGGACCCTCGATTGGTCTGGCTCCTTACATTCTTCGGTGGAGGACATTTTGGCTCTCGAGCCCGAGTCTTCGCCGGCCGTCTCGCCGACTGCAGCATCACGACGGACTCTCGACCCTACTCAACTAATTTCCACGCGAACTCGCCGTCGCACGGCGGTTGTGGCAGGCACGCCCCTCCCGCCCGTGGATTATGGTTTCTCTGAGGACCCACCTGCTCCTACTCGGATTTCCGCTTCGCCCAGATCGTTTCGACGTTCCCCGCCTGCACAATCAGCATCGACGGCGCCCCCCGTTTTGACCAGGTTGGTTTCGGCTCCTGGTGCTGACGCTTCGATCCCAGACCTCCATACGCCTCTGGCTCGTGGAAGGGATCTTGCGTCTTCGACGCATCCTGCAACTTCGGTTGCTCCTGCCCAGCAGTCTTCTGCTGCTCCCGATTCTTCGGGATCTTCGACGCATTTGGTTTCGACCACTTATACGCCTTCGTCTTCGGCTTCCGCTGCTACTCTGCCTTCGGGTGGATTGCAGCCGGAGCCTCAGGAATCGGCCCCCTCTTCTATCGAGGCGGCTTTACATTCCTCGGCAGATTTAGCCTTCCGGGCGTCTGTCGAACGTTTCTCGCATGCTGATTGGACTCGCGAGCAACGTAACGAACCTGTTTGTGATGCAGCTATTCGTTTCATCCTTTTGGGTCGGCCTTCGGCTCTCCCTCCGGATTTCCTGGATCATCTTCCGTCCGCTCGTCGACCTCCTCTGTCGGAGATTCGTGCCCTGTCTAACAAAGGCCGGTTACATGTTGACGATGACGGTTTGGTCTTGCTTGTTCGCAAGCAAACAGCGCCCCCGTCGTCTACGACCACACGTCCTGGCGGGCGTGCTGCTCGCCTTCTCAACGACGAACCCATTCGGATTTATGTTCCCATGCTCATGCGTCCCTGGATCATGCAAGCCTGTCACGCTGATGCATCCTGCCACCTCGGTGCCGCTCGCACGCTTAGCATGCTGGAACGTTTCTATTGGTGGGTTGGCATGAGTGTTTGCACGAAGTGGTGGGTACGGCATTGTTTGCGATGCCAAGCTCGCAAGTCATCTCGTCAAACGCCTCGATGGCCTACTTTGTGCCTTCCGCTGCCTTCGGGCCCTGGTGTATCGGTGAGCGTCGATTATTTCGGTCCCCTCCCGTTGACATCGCGCGGAAACACATATATTCTGCTCTTCACTGATCGTTTCAGCCGCCGTGCTGATATGTACGCGGTTACGGCTGCGGAATTCACCGCCGAAGGCACCGCTGACGTACTTGTCAATCGGTATATCCCTTTGTGGGGTTGCCCTTTGAGTCTCTTGTCTGATAATGGCTCTCAGTTTTGTTCCAAACTGTCGCAGGCTGTATACGCCCGTCTGGCTATACGCAAAGTGGCTACCAGCTCTTACCATCCCAACGGCAATGGGGGTGTGGAGCGCGTAAATCACACTATGGCTCAGATGTTGGCTATGGTCGTCAATGAGAGGCAAGACGATTGGGACATTCATCTGCCGCACGTTGAGTTTGCCTACAACAATTCGTTTAGTGCCGCTACTGGTTTGGCGCCCAACGAGGTGCATATGAACCGACTGCCACGCATGCCGTTGACGGTTTTTGAGCATCCATATGATCGAGGCCACCAAAGCTTGCATCGCGATCAACTTGAGTATTGCGATCTTGCTGCTGATCGCCAACGTCGTTCTTACGATTTAGTTCGCGAACAGCACCACCTGTCCGTTTCGAGGATTGAGCGGCGTAACTCCGCCCTATCGGATGCTTTGCGCAAGGTCCCCTCATACACCGTCGGTGGATGGGTTTGGGTGTACAACACCCAATCTACCATTCGCCAAGGTGTTCGTTCAGGCACGGATGACAAGGTCCTCAAGGCTAAGTTGTCTTTCCTTTGGACTGGTCCGTTCAAGATCTTGGCCGTGGGTCCGTGTCCTGACGCTCCCGACGGTTGTCCTCTGGCTTCCAAGTTACTGTATTTGGATCTTCCATCGGATCTGCCGGGTCCGGACTCGAAAAACCGTGTGTCAGTTGCGCGTTGCAAGCCTTGCGCTAATCCGCATGACACTGAAGACTTGCCTCGGTTCCTGCCTGCCGGCCTTACACCGTATGTGCTAAACTCCTATGCGAATAAATCTCCTCCCTACCATGTTACGGAAGACGACGTGTCGTCTCCGGTCTAACGTCTCGAGGTTGACCGCATTAGTGGCCATCAGTCTGTTCGTGGCCGTGGTGGCACCATCGCTGTTTTATACCAAACGCATTGGAAAGGTATTCTTCGTCCTTCTTGGGAACGTGAGATGGACCTCCAGCATTCCAAGACCCACATTCTCCGGTACTGGACGGGTTCGCCTGATCAACATCGCCAAACGAATCGTCGCTATCGGGCGATGCGTATTGGTGCGGCCACCCGCGAGATGGCGCGCGCAAAAGGTGAGCGAGCCTTGCCTTCGGGCTATTCGCTCGTCTCTCGTTCAACATGGGACCGTCGCTTCGCCAATACTCCGCTACCTGCAGGCGCCTTCTTCTGGTACAAAGCTCGCGATGGATTCTGGTGGTTGGGCAAGATTACTGGACCGCCTCTACCGTCCGACTTCTACGTCGTCCGCTTCTTGGACGATCCTGGCCCTGTCAAGCTCGCCCTTCCTGATGTTCGCTACTCCACCGCTGAAACCGCCGTCTCCGGATCCTGGTGCCTCCAAGTTCACAGCGGCAGCGCCCTTTTTAAGGGGATCCTTCGCAACGTCGACATGTCGCGTGGTGACCCCGGGGCTGATTCGTTGCCTGATAACGTGGCGCGCCCCCATTAAGACGACGTGCTAGTTGTCTTGGCTTTCTGTTGTTTTCAGCGTTGTTTGGGTTGCTTTTTAGCCTTGGTTGGTTTTCGCTTTCTCCTCGCATAATTTTGTGCCTTTAGCGTTTTGTCCCGACCTGCAGTAGGTGTTTCGCGCCCATTGTTGCCCCTTCTACACTGCCGTGGCGACTGCGTGAATGGCGTATCTGATCGTTTTCTTACGATACCGGTCTTGTTGTCGTTCCGGCTGTGATCCTTTCTTTTTGTCGTTTTGACGACCTTTGTTTTTCTTTTCTGTTTTTCTTCCTTCTTTGTGTTTTCCTTTCTTTGGTTCCGACCTTCTTCCGGTCGTCGTAGGCTTTTCTTAGCCCCGTCAGTTCCTTCCTGTCTGTGTCTTTTTGTCGTTTTAGAAGTCAAACGATGGTCTTGCGACTCATCGAGTGAGAGGTGTGGGAGGGTGAATTGTGCTGTTTTGGAGCTCCACATCCTCGATACTTTCATTTAGAGACTCGGCAATTGCTTGTCAAGACTCGAGGTTTTACAGTATCTGCGTGTGAGAACCTCCAGGGTGGGCTAGTGTTATAGGATTCAGATGTGTAGACGGAACATAGAAGAGCTTGGTTCCTTCTAGAAGGCGCGGAGAGATGTAACTCTCCGCGGAAGGATAAAAAGCAGGGGACAGGATCTAGTAGCCCCTGCTTGTGCAGAGGATCCTGCGCCCCTTGGTGTCATTCCTACCGATACCCAAGGCAACAGCTACTGCTGCTGCTGTTCTACAAGAGTAACAACAAGTGAGTTCTTCTTCACGGGTCAACCAGACTTCATCACGCGTGCATACCACTACAGGGGGGGGTAGGGTTATAGGTGTCGGATAAATTTTTTTTTGTGCGCCCTTGCAACATTTAAAGATTTTTTTCAAAGATTATTTGGCGACCATAAACATGGGTCTGAGGCGACATGTAGCGGGCGCCTCTAATCGCAGCAGCAGCAGCGCTGCCCTCTTCTTCCGCATAAGACATTTCCACTGCCCGGTGTGGTACGACCCAGCGCCAACCCCAAGCCCGGGGTGGGCGAGATGCACCTACGGTGGCCGGCCACGTACTACGTGTGCCCTCCCTAACGCCTCTACTGCTGTCCTCCCTTGGAGGGCGGGGTGCCCAGAGAATTCCCCAACCAACCGGTGGTCAACTTTCGAACGAGCTACGGCGGTCAACGGGCCGCCGCGAGGTCGCGGAGATGTCGCCAAGCCGCGTACAGGACCACGTAGGAGAACTCAGTAGCCGAGGTGGATGTGTTCGCTGCTTATGACGCTGCTGTTCGGCGATGCTATCAATAGTAGAGGAATGTGTCTGTGTTCCGACACTGGGGGGAAGCGTCAATCCTTTCGCGCGCTTTCGTGTTTTGACGCGATTCTGAAAAAAAAGCACCACCAAAAATCGACCTCAAAAAGGCGGCGGAATTACGTTCATGCCGAAGTTCCACGAAACGTCAATATTTCACGTCATAAACCGCTTCACGTCGAAATTCGAACGCCATGTGGATTCCCTCTATAATATATATTCGAATATATATTCGCATGATATATATATATATTCCAACAACAAACAATAGTGTGGTGGTATGCACGCGTGATGATGAAGTCTGGTTGACCCGTGAAGAAGAATTCACATGTTGCTAGTCTTGCAGAACAGCAGCAGCAGTAGCTGTTGCCTTGGGTATCGGTAGGAATGACACCAAGGGGCGCAGGATCCTCAATACATGCAGGGGCTACTAGATCCTGTCCCCTGTTTTATCCTTCCGCGGAGAGTTACATCTCTCCGCGCCTACTAGAAGGAACCATTCTCTTCTATGTTCCGTCTACACATCTGAATCCTATAACACTAGCCCACCCTGGAGGTTCTCACACGCAGATACTGTAAAACCTCGGAGTCTTGACAAGCAATTGCCGAGTCTCTAAATGAAAGTATCGAGGATGTGGAGCTCCAAAACAGCACAATTCACCCTCCCACACCTCTCACTCGATGGGTCGCAAGACCATCGTTTGACTTCTAAAACGACAAAAAGACACAGACAGGAAGGAACTGACGGGGCTAAGAAGGCTGAGGACGACCGGAACAAGGTCGAAACCGAAGAAAGGAAAACACGAAGAAAGTAAGAAAAACAGAAAAGAAAACAAAGGTCGTCGGAACGACAAAAAGGAAGGATCACAGCCGGGACGACAAGACAGACCGGTATCGAAAAAAACCCGAGAAGATACGCCACTCACGCAGTCGCCGAGTAGCGAATAAGCGACAACAACGGGCGCGAAACACCTACTGCAGGTCGGGACAAAACCCTAAAGGCACTAGAGAAAGCGAGGGAAAAGGGAAAACCAACCAAGGCTAAAAAGCAACCCAAACAACGCTGAAAACAACAGAAAGCCAAGACAACCCAGCATGTCGTCTTAATGGGGGCGCGCCACGTTATCAGGCAACGAATCAGTCCCGGGGTCACCACGCGACATGTCGACGTTGCGAAGGATCCCCTTAAAAAGGGCGCTGCCGCTGTGAACTTGGAGGCACCAGGATCCGGAGACGGCGGTTTCAGCGGTGGAGTAGCGAACATCAGGAAGGGCGAGCTTGACAGGGCCAGGATCGTCCAAGAAGCGGACGACGTAGAAGTCGGACGGTAGAGGCGGTCCAGTAATCTTGCCCAACCACCAGAATCCATCGCGAGCTTTGTACCAGAAGAAGGCGCCCGCAGGCAGCGGAGTATTGGCGAAGCGACGGTCCCATGTTGAACGAGAGACGAGCGAATAGCCCGAAGGCAAGGCTCGCTCACCTTTTGCGCGCGCCATCTCGCGGGTGGCCGCACCAATATACGCCCGATAGCGACGATTCGTTTGGCGATGTTGATCAGGCGAACCCGTCCAGTACCGGAGAATGTGGGTCTTGGAATGCTGGAGGTCCATCTCACGTTCCCAAGAAGGACGAAGAATACCTTTCCAATGCGTTTGGTATAAAACAGCGATGGTGCCACCACGGCCACGAACAGACTGATGGCCACTAATGCGGTCAACCTCGAGACGTTAGACCGGAGACGACACGTCGTCTTCCGTAACATGGTAGGGAGGAGATTTATTCGCATAGGAGTTGTTGAGCACATACGGTGTAAGGCCGGCAGGCAGGAACCGAGGCAAGTCGTCAGTGTCATGCGGATTAGCGCAAGGCTTGCAACGCGCAACTGACACACGGTTTTTCGAGTCCGGACCCGGCAGATCCGATGGAAGATCCAAATACAGTAACTTGGAAGCCAGAGGACAACCGTCGGGGGCGTCAGGACATGGACCCACGGCCAAGATCTTGAACGGACCAGTCCAAAGGAAAGACAACTTAGCCTTGAGGACCTTGTCATCCGTGCCTGAACGAACACCTTGGCGAATGGTAGATTGGGTGTTGAACACCCAAACTCATCCACCGACGGTGTATGAGGGGACCTTGCGCAAAGCATCCGATAGGGCGGAGTTACGCCGCTCAATCCTCGAAACGGACAGGTGGTGCTGTTCGCGAACTAAATCGTAAGAACGACGTTGGCGATCAGCAGCAAGATCGCAATACTCAAGTTGATCGCGATGCAAGCTTTGGTGGCCTCGATCATGTGAATGCTCAAAAACCGTCAACGGCATGCGTGGCAGTCGGTTCATATGCACCTCGTTGGGCGCCAAACCAGTAGCGGCACTAACCGAATTGTTGTAGGCAAACTCAACGTGCGGCAGATGAATGTCCCAATCATCTTGCCTCTCATTGACGACCATAGCCAACATCTGAGCCATAGTGTGATATACGCGCTCCACACCCCCATTGCCGTTGGGATGGTAAGAGCTAGTGGCCACTTTGCGGACAGCCAGACGGGCGTATACAGCCTGCGACAGTTTGGAACAAAACTGAGAGCCACTATCAGACAAGAGACTCAAAGGGCAACCCCACAAAGGGATATACCGATTGACAAGTACGTCAGCGGTGCCTTCGGCGGTGAATTCCGCAGCCGTAACCGCGTACATATCAGCACGGCGGCTGAAACGATCAGTGAAGAGCAGAATATATGTGTTTCCACGCGGTGTCAACGGGAGGGGACCGAAATAATCGACGCTCACCGACACTCCAGGGCCCGAAGGCAGCGGAAGGCACAAAGTAGGCCATCGAGGCGTTTGACGAGATGATTTGCGGGCTTGGCATCGCAAACAATGCCGTACCCACCACTTCGTGCAAACACTCATGCCAACCCACCAATAGAAACGTTCCAGCATGCTAAGCGTGCGAGCGGCACCGAGGTGGCAGGATGCATCAGCGTGACAGGCTTGCATGATCCAGGGACGCATGAGCATGGGAACATAAATCCAAATAGGTTCGTCGTTGAGAAGGCGAGCCGCACGCCCGCCAGGACGTACGTGTGGTCGTAGGCGACGGGGTCGCGGTTTGCTTGCGAACAAGCAAGACCAAACCGTCATCGTCAACATGTAACCGGCCTTTGTTAGACAGGGCACGGATCTCCGACAGAGGAGGTCGACGAGCGGACGGAAGATGATCCAGGAAATCCGGAGGGAGAGCCGAAGGCCGACCCAGAAGGATGAAACGAATAGCTGCATCACGAACAGGTTCGTTACGTTGCTCGCGAGTCCAATCAGCATGAGAGAAACGTTCGACAGACGCCCGGAAGGCTAAATCTGCCGAAGAATGTAAAGCCGCCTCGATAGAAGAGGGGGCCGATTCCTGCGACTCCGACTGCAATCCACCCGAAGGCAGAGTAGCAGCGGAAGCCGAAGACGACGGCGTACGAGTGGTCGAAACCGAACGCGTCGGAGATTCCGAAGAACCGGGAGCAGCAGAAGACTGCTGGGCAGGAGCAACCGAAGTTGCGGGATGCGTCGAAGATGCAAGATCCCTTCCACGAGCCAGAGGCGTATGAAGGTCTGGGATCGAAGCGTCAGCACCAGGAGTCGAAACCAACCTGGTCAAAACGGGGGGCGCCGTCGATGCTGAAGGCGCGGGCGGGGAACGTCGAAACGATCGGGGCGAAGCGGAAATCCGAGTAGGAGCAGGTGGGTCCTCAGAGAAGCCATAATCCACGGGCGGGAGGGGCTTGCCTGCCACAACCGCCGTGCGGCGGCGAGTTCGCGTGGAAATCACTTGAGTAGGGTCGAGAGTCCGTCGTAATACGGCAGTCGGCGAGACGGCCGGCGAAGACTCGGGCTCGAGAGCCAAAATGTCCTCCACCGAAGAATGTAAGGAGCCAGACCAATCGAGGGTCCGCTTACGCAGGCGCGAAGGAGACAACCTGTGGAGTTTCTGGAACGGCCAGGGTGCGATGTTCCAACTGCCAGGCGGAGACGAAAGGCCTGACGGCGAGAGACGTGGACCATGCCGACGGAAGTCGACGAAATCATCTGCAGAGGGGGTCAGCCCACCCAAGACCGAAGTCGGGGAAGTGGGGACGAGCCCACCCAAGCCAACACCCACGGCGCGATGGCCAGAAGGCGTAAGGCCACAAGAACGGATGAAGAACACGCCCTCCTCATCGTCATCCGGTGTTAAACGGCTGCGACCAGATCGGTCACATTCCGCCGCATCGATCGGAAGGCGAGAGAGGAAATCAGCGTTGCCATTTGCGGAACCCTTGCGGTACTCGAGAGTGTAATTGTAGGCGGTGATAAATTCGAGCCAACGCTGAACGCGGGCATTGTTCTCCCCCACCTTGGCAAAATGCTCAAGAGATTTGTGGTCGGTAAAAATGCGAAATTTCGTACCCCACAAATAACCACGAAGTCGTTTGATACACCACACGATGCTACCCGCCTCGAGGTCGAGAGGAGTCCAATGACGTTCGGAGTCCAAAGTAGCTCGGCTGATGAAAACGATGGGTCGGATGGAGCCATCCGGCTGTTCTTGTTCGAGAGTCCCGCCAAATCCATCGCGACTAGCATCACAGTAGAGGCGAAAAGGTCGCGAGCCGTCCGTAACGGCATCCCAATCCGGATAAACCAAGATAGGAGGGTTGGCCAACTCCGACAGCAGGACGCGAACAGCTTGCTCCATGGCAGGGGTGAAGACGAACGTCGCCTGCTTCTTGAGAAGAGTGGTCAGAGGTCGAATTCGCGTAGCCATGTTGGGAAGGAACTTGCGGTAGTAGCTGAGGCCGCCAAGAAGAGAGCGAAGTTGTTTAACATCCTTTGGCATGGGCATTTTGGTGAGGGCGGCAACCTTGGCCCCGTTAGGCCGAACACCGTCGGGAGAGATGGTGTGGCCTAGGAAGTCCGCTTCGGTAGCGCCAATGGTGGCCTTCGGTGGGGTGAGTTTCAAGTTGTGTGTACGCAAACGTTCAAACAGAGCGCGCATGGTATCAACATGAGAAGCAGGGTTGTCGTCGAAAACGATCAAATCATCCAAGTACGATGCAACACCGTGGAGATTTTTGATGACTTCGTTGACCACCTTGCAAAACCAGCCAGGGGCAGCAGAACTGCCTTGAGGCATCTTCAACCACTCAAAAAGCCCAGAAGACGTCACGAACGCCGTCAAAGGGATTGTGTCACGGTGAACCGTGATTTGGTGGAATGAAGACTTCATATCGAAAAGGGAATAAATTCGCCCTTTCAACAACTTGTCCAAAGTATCATCAACTCGAGGAATCGGAAGCTAGCTCAAAGCACAAAGCTTGTTGAGCTTGCGATAATTGACAGTGATGCGAACACCACCAGATGCTTTTGGTATGACTACCAAGGGGCTCGAGTAGGGCGAGGTCGAATGTTGGATCAGACCAGCCGCAAGATATTGATCAAGGATCGCGTCAACTTGTTTCGCCACCGGGGGGTTAACGCGGTATGGACGAGACGTGACGGGTGCACTGTCCGGAGGAACTGTAAGCTTGAAAGGAAAAAGCGAACAAGATCCAAAGCCGGTGGGGGAACTCGAGAAGACATCATGATAGTCGCACAGGACGTTACCAAGCTGAGTGATGACATCCGGAGTCCAACCCGGACCATGGAGATCAAAGGAAATCTCACGGAGATGGCAGGGGAGCTTATCCCACACTCGGGAAAAACTCTGATGTTGTTCAGACGTCAACCGCTCGAGAAGAGCAGGCGGAGGCGACGAAAGAGAAGCACTGGCAGAACCAGGGTCCTCTTTGCCGCTTTGCGACGGCGTGGGTCGCTCATGCAAATTATACACGAAGGGGTCATCAATGCGACGTTCGGCAGACGAATCAATGCCACCTGTCAAAACAGGACCCGGAACCCAGTTGCCCGAAGCAATGGTGGGATCTTGAGCCGCAAATTGAAGACCATCGCTCAAACTGTGGCGAGACACAGCACTGAGAGGCACGCGAAGAAGGGGAGCCGAAGCTGTACCCAGAATGTCGCCTGGTTCGAGAGAAGAGATACCCGCGAGCGGGAGTCGTTGGCAACCATTTTGCACAAAATGTTCCTCGGAAGAAAACATAGCACATTGTGGAAGCATATCCACGAGATAGTTACCCACGAGGGCTGGAGAGCCATCGCTACGCACCAAATTAACCGGAACAAGGCTATGTTCGGGGTGAAGTTGGACGGAGTGTTTCCCAGCGTAGCGAAGTTGGTAGTTACCATCTGTGGAAGACAAATCGTGAGCAAATGCAGTGGCACCGCAACTGCCATGCTGAGCCAGAGTAAGCTCACCAAAAACACGGTCACCAGGGCGTTTGGAACGCAAAGTGCGGTAAGAGCGGTCGCTAAACCGCATCCAACTGTCTCTCCCGAGGAGCACGTCATGATGCATGACACCATCGGGAACAACGTACGCCCAAACAGCGAGAGAGGAAGTAGGAAGGCGCTTGCGAAGAAACTGCACGCTCAAACGGACAATAGTCGAAGTTTGAAGCGGAGCAGATTCGACGAAACCTCCCCAACAGCGAGGTTGGGTTTGTTTCTCAGACAACGACGAAGCGGCCGAAGCGGCTTTCATGGATTCCCACGCAGATGCACTAATAAAAGACTGCGGGGAACCCGTGTCTAAAAGAGCAACACATCCAAACTGAACAGAAGCTGAACCACTGTGAGTGACGATTTGGGTGGTGAAAGAGTCATCATCGATGGTAACAACACCATCAACCAAATCCGGACCTTGCTCAGGAAGCAAAGAAGAGGAAGAGGATGGCGGGGTGCACCCGGAAGACACGGCCCAAACAGCGGTGTCATGATCCGATGGAACATTCGCAGCGTACTGTGAAAACGACGCGAATCGTTCAGTCGACCGAGGGGCTTGAGGCCGTCCGAAGACGCTGGTGTGTAGAAGGGCTAACTTCATAGACCGCGTTATGTTGAGACGACGTCGAAACGTGGTCGTTGGGGGGCAGCAAACAAGGGCTGCGCTCGGGTGGCGGGGCGTTGCATCGCTAAAGACTGCGTACTCGTTGAAGGGCGTTGCCCAACAAATTGAGGCCACGCCATCGAGAGGTTGATAGAGCGTCAGGATCATCGGCTTGAAGGCCAATACCCCAAATACGGTCGTAGGGGCTGGCTTCGGCAAGGATTTTGGCGCCAGATCCGAGAAGGTGATCGCGCAACTCGGAGTTTTGACTAAATTTTGCGTAAGAGCCAGTGAGCACGATATTTTCGCGCTCGCGTTCCCAAAGAAGTGGGTCGAAACCACGGACACCGCGGCCAAACTTCTTGTGTAAGGCAGGATCGGACACGCGCATGATGTGCTGTAAAGCGCTATGGTCGTCGAAAAGACGAGCTTTTTCCGCAGCGAAAAACTGCTCAGCACACGAGTACACCACTCCATCGACCACAAAAGTCGACGGTGTCCACTGGGAAAAGGGAGAGGGGGGCTGCCAAAAGAAGACCATGTCAGGAGTACAATACTCGTTAGACGGGTCGAAGACAGCGGGAACTGCAGGAGTCGAAACACCTGGAGTGCGGTCAGCCGAAGCTGAGGTTGCAGCCGAAGCTGGTGTAGCCGAAGCGGAGGCAGCCGAAACGTCCGCATTGTAATTGACGGCATGGACGTCCATGGGGACAGTCTCGGGTATGTCAACCGGCGAAGAATCGACGGGAGCCGAATTGTTCGCAATAATTGGGCCAGCGATATCACGCTGGGTGCGCCCCAATTCTAAACCTTAAGAAACGCCTCGTAAGGTGTCATTGAACAGGCCGCTTTCGCTAGGAACGGCCGCCAAGGCCGGGTCGGTTAAAGAACCACACCGGGCGTGGTGCTCCTGGCCATTCCTCCGTGACAAGGTACGCGAGACCGCCGGCTGTTCGGAGGTCACTCCGGGAGGGTCCTCCCGAAGCGGTGGTGTCAACACTGTCGACGTCGGTCGCGGCGGCCTGGTATCGGGCGCCGTGGGGCGAGCGTGCGTCGGAAGAGATGGAGCGCTCGAAAACGATCCATGGTGGAAATATCTCGTGGCGGAATCTGATGGTGTTCGGCGGTCAGGACCAAGAGAACAATGTGATTCGAAGCCAGGCGAATTTGACCCTGCAACTTGCCGGTTGGAACCAGTTAAGTTAGCTACCGGTGCAACAATCGAGGGCGAACCCTCAACGGAAGCGAGCACAGACGAGTTGAGCGTATCCGAAGATTCACCCGAGGTAACCAATTCAGGCGATTCCTCTTCAATCGTCCAAAGCGCATGGCTACGGCCGGTCTGATCTGCAGACGACGGGGGGAGCGAACGAGCAGTGCCCGACAAACGAGCGGTACTCGATGGCCCCGAAGGTCCTACGGTTCTGTTCCCGCACCTCAAGACAGTACTCGCGCCAGACTGGTTAGTTTCTGACGGAGCGCCAGCTCGAAGAGGCAGAGACGCAGAGGTGGCAGACGAAGAGTGCGATGAAGAAGGTGGCACGAGAGCATATGTCTGGATACCGACCTGATCAACACTGGGGGAAACAACGGATACCGAAGTATGGTTGTTATTGTGCGGCACCGAAGTACCAGAAGGGATAACATTCACCGAAGTGTGGTTATCGTTGCGTAGGACCGAAGTGCTAGAGGCAACAGTGTGTGACGGCGCGACAGATACCGAAGTATTGTCGTTGTTGCATAAAACCGAAGTATTAGGGGCAACAGAGCGTGACACACGAGCGTCTTGTGAAGAACGAGACGAGGTCCCCGAAGATGCTGAAGGCGGTCCGGGGGAAGTAGGCGAACCACCACCGATGAGTCATCCGCTGCGAGAACGACCACCATTTTGGAAGTTGCCAGGTTGACGGGCATTGTGATTGGTCGAAACCATGATGCCAGACGAAGGACCGGTGTGTGCATGTGTTTGTGGTTGATAGAGGGACAGAGCACCAGTGTGGTTGGTGTTGATCGAAGGGTGTTGCTGAGGGTGAGAATTACCCGCAGAATTTCCTGGGGCATATCCACTGTTGTGCGATTGTGTCTGATGAGTGTGAGGGGAACTACCACCATCGGAACGGCGATTCCCCGCGTGGTTTCGACGCTGAGAGGACGAAGAGGAAGAGCGCTGGTGGCGTCTACCCTGATTGTTTTGGCGGTTGTCCGCACTTTTTCGTCGAAAAGACCGCATACCGCCTTGCCAACGTCCAAAAGCAGCCGAATCGTCATTGAGGAGGCCCAACTCGGGGTTCAACAACCCACTAGAATTCATGAACGGTGCGACGCATTGCTTCATGGAATGGTCTTCATCCGAGCAGTTCAGACAGCGATTCCTGTTTTCGCGGAAGGCTTGCGAGCGAGCCTCTTGTGTCAACAAAGGAGTCCACAAAAAAGGATCCTCCGTGTTACGAAAACTAGAAATGAGAGCGTATACATCAGACCAATCGGCTTGCGAAGCAGGCCAAGAATTATAGTTGCGTGTGAAAGGGTCAGCGTCGTGCGATTGTACCGGCAAAACTACAGGGTTCTGAGCGGAACCTGGTGCCCACTGGCCCGAAGGCGCGGGGGCGCGGTGTTGGGACCGCCGAGACTGCGAGGAGCCACGCGTCGAAGACAACGAAAAATAAGATGAACCGCCGATAGCCGGGGTTTTATTTGTCGCTAGAGGCGCGAACGCCTCCCACATATCCACAATCGACGCGAAGGGAGTGACGGCGGTGGCCAGAGCACCCGGGTACAAAATCGGAGACAAACTCGGAAACTGCTTGCAGACCGAATGCCGCACTATTTCTAGAACCATGGATACACTAGGAGCCAGAGTGCGCTCAGAGCCAGTCACAGACGAAACCAACAAACGGAAAGCACGAAGGTAATCCGCGAAAGAAGTACCATCTGCTACGCCAAATTGTTGTAGCCGCAAAAACGACTCTTGGCGGTCGCCGACATCAAATTGCTCTGCAAGATGACGCAACAACAGCAACTGAAAAGCTTCTGGTCCAGTGGCGCCGCCGTCCAAGCTTCTCTTCACCTGCTGAAAGTAATCAGTGATGGAGAGGACGAGATCGGCAGTGGAGGGCTTGTCAGGGGTGATCGCACTCAAAAGTTTCTTTTCGAGGGGTCGTTCCCACCCACGCACGAAATCGGTACCGTGCAACCCATCACTCTGCTCATCACACAACAACAAAACATCGGATAAAGCCGTACGTGTTGTGCGAAGAAGCTGTTGATAGCCATCTCCCGGCAACAGAGTTGCAGGAAAGGGCATGGTAGCGACGCTCTCGACTTTTTTCAAGTTGAGGGTGATGTACGCGCGTTTCACGGTGGTGACATGAACCGCACGTGCACGAGCATCGGTCGCATCAATCGTGGCTTGGCGAGCATGTGCAATGTTGGAAGAAAGTGGCAAAACACGATCATCAACAACAACGGGGGGTGTGACAGCAGCTACCGAAGCAGCAGGGGGAGCATAGTCCGAAGACAACACAACATACATGCGGAACACCCGGCACAGGTGGTACAAACGCCGAGGGGGGGGTTGGGTTCGAAAACCCAGGGTTCTGCACAATTCCTGAATCTACAGCATGGTGAGCGGTAGAAAAAACAGGGGGTGCAACAGTTTCCGAAGAAACGGGGGGGGGCGAAGCAGGGGTGGCGGCCGAAGCCGAAGGCGCCGCCGAAGCAGCGGTGGTGGCCGAAGCCGAGGGTGCCGCCGAAGCAGCGGTGGTGGCCGAAGCCGAGGGTGCCACCGATGCAGCGGTGGTGACCGAAGTCAGTCGCAGACGCCGCGGGGGGTAGAACCATCTGGACAGGCTCGGCCGGCCGGCCGGTGACTGCAGACCTTGTTCCGCACCGGTGGCGGAATCCCGAAGCTCTGGAGTCGATATCCCAGCAGAAGACGCCGCCTCGGGCTTGACGGTAGGGGAGGTGGCCACCATTGTAGTACGGCGTAGGATGTCGTAGAGTTGGCTGTTACGGCGCTCTGCGATTTCAAGACGGAACAAGGCATCAGCCGTAGCAGCACCTTCATGCGATGAGGAAAGCATGGGGGGGGGTGGGGGCACCATGTTAGAAAAAATGAAAGGTGCAGCGGCAGAGGGCACGTCGGAAACAACCGAACTCACAGCTAGGGGTGGTGCCGAAGCAGAAGCTAGCATGGCAAAATCAGTCGAAACTGTAGGCTCGAAACCCGCCGTGGGAACACGTGGATCTGTGAAAAATGCGGACAGAGGCGCATCTATGGGCATAGAAACAGCGGTGTGTACAGCAGTCGAAGCAGCCGGCACAGGGCCCTGTGTGATGATAGTGGGGGCGAGGAAGGGAACAGACGACACTGTACGCAGAGTCGAAAGGTACGCAGAGGCGGAGCTGTAGAAATAATAACATCGCCAGCAGTCGAAACTGCGGGTAGAGGCGGGGCTAACGGAATGGGCAAAGGTACACACACGTGCAGCAGTCGAAACCGCAGAAGAAACAGATGCACCGGTACTGGGAACATGAAAGGCATGTGGGGGGGCAGACGGCACAGTAGTACGCAGCGTCGAAACGGCACGCAAAGGTGGCTGCAGAGGCAAAAGCACCGCGAACAGTCGAAACTGTGGGTAGAGGCGGAGCTAAAGGGATGGGGGCAAATACACCTGCAGCAGTCGAGACCGCAGAAACAGGCACATCAGAAGCAGTCGAAACCGCATATGTAGTCGAAACTACTGAAGTTAAAGCATCGGAGGCAAACGAAATCGCCTGTTTGGACGAGACCACGGAACCAAATGCATGGGAAGCGACCGAAAGGGCCGGGGTAGCCGAAGCTACGGTGGGGAGTGTACCAGAGACAATCGAAATCATCCTTGTAGTCGAAACAACTGGAACAGACGGATGTAATGCGGCGGAATTTGCAAGCAAGCGGCGATGTCACTGAAGCAGATGCACGGCGGTCACGAAGCCGTTGAGCGCGAGCCGCTGCTTGTACACGATCGCTACGAGAAGAAAAAGGGGGAATCGCCGGCACTGTATTGTCAAATTGCAACGTGCTGCGAGAAGCCGAGCGACTGGACAAGCGCGATACTACAGGGCCAGCAACACGGTCGAAACCGATGTCGGCCCCAAGAGCAGAGTGCTCAACGGTGGATGGGGCGAGAGGAAAATTCGAGTCGACATGTGGTTCACGCGGGAATTCAGAAAGCTCATCACCAGCAGCCGTCGAGACGGACTGCTGTTGTTGTACACCCAAAGGCACAGAGGCAGAAACCGAAGTTCCAGGTGTGGGGTGCTGGCGGTTTGAGGACAGCACCCACGGGGTTAGCGTCGGCCGAAGCCGGCGAGGCGAACCTCTCCCGTGTGTTTTGAGCGCGAAGCTCTGACAAACGAGCGGCTTCGGCAACAGGGTCAGCGGCGCGAGCACTGTCCGAAGACAGCAGCAGTTGTGTGGTCTGACGACCAGCTGCTGGGGACCCGAAGGTCGCTACGCGGGGCGATGACACTGGCGAACGCGAACGTTCCGAATGCTCAGGACTCGCCGAAGCAGAGTCCGAAGAGCCGACGCTAGGTTGAGACATACCGATGAGCGAGGCGAAGCTAAGCTGTGGTTGGTACGAGAGCGCAAAAAAGAACTGCAGCAGCAGCTTAAAGCACCAGACCGTGCCAAGACACAACCAACCCAGACAACACCGTACGAATAAGCCGACAACGCCAAGTCCTCGATAGTTTCATTTAGAGACTCGACAATTGCTTGTCAAGACTCCGAGGTTTTATAGTATCTGCGTATGTATGTATGAGAACCTCCAGGGTGGGCTAGTGTTACAGGATTCAGATGTATGTGTAGACGGAACATAGAAGAGAATGGTTCCTTCTACAAGGCGCGGAGAGAGATGTAACTCCCCCCGCGGAAGGATAAAACAGGGGACAGGATCTAGTAGTAGCTCCTGCTTTTATTGAGGATCCTGCGCCCCATGGTGTCATTCCTACCGATACCCAAGGCAACAGCTACTGCTGCTGCTGTTCTGCAAGAACAACAAGTAGTAAGTGAGTTGTTCTTCACGGGTCAACCAGACTTCATCACGCGTGCATACCACCACAAGTGAGTGAGGAATGTAGCTCGTGTTGTAGGAACGTATGGTGACTGGGAATATATATGAAGTAGTAAATGGTCAGCAGCTTCTCCTGTGTCTGGGGTTTTCCGGTTTTCTGACCGCAAGCCGCGGGATTTGTCGTGTCGGCCTCATTTCAACTGACTACACCTCACGTATTCCACGAAAAAAAAAATCATGGAGACCTCGTCACTGTGTCACAGACAACCAACCGTACGTAGTATTCTCCGCGGTGTTCTTCGACGGTGCACCGCCGCCAAGGCCGCGGTTGGCGCGGTTTTTGTCACGGGGTAGAAAAAACCGCACCGACCGTCAGAAAAAACGTGCGGCGGTGAACCGCACCGCACCGCACCTTCAAATTTCGAGATGAAAAAACAGCACCGCACCGCACCGTCGAATTTGGAGATGGTAAAAACCGCACCGCACCACACCGTCAAATATCGAGATGAAAAAAACCGCACCGCACCGCACCGTGACCATGTCAAGATACAAAAAACCGCACCGCGGTGCGGTTCCACACCGTGAACATCCCTCCCTGAAGATTTCCAGGCAGACTAGGGCAGGCGTGATAACGATGCTACGTACGTACATAGTTTCAGCTTGGTTTATCTCTCTTCTTTCATTTCTGTCACCTACTACTACTGCACAGACAGACAGGTGGACAGTGGGCACCGTTGTACGGGGGGGGCGTTGAGTAACCTCCGGCCAACGAGTGGTTATTACATGGGATAACGTAGGGAGGGGTGTTACAGGCCGAGCCGGCATAACGTGCCCGGGTTGTGAAAGCGGTCATCATGCGAGGGTGGGTGTGAAGAGGGGGAGGGAGATAAAAAAGGGTCAAGGAAAAAAAAAAATGTGTGAGGGTTTTCACCTTCTTCCACCCTGCGGTCGCGGTACGCGAAATTCGTCCGTCCATGTTCACTACCGCAAAGTCTCGTCAAAGAATATAACATGAGTTGGGGGGGATTCGAAACGGCGACGTACAAACTCCAAAGTGTACATGAAACCGCTACGCCACGTGTTGTGGCATGACATGTGCGACATGCACGTAAATTTCATGAACGTATAGTGGGGGGCTGAAACAATTGTATTGTGTGGCACAACACCGTCCACGACGCGGCCGATAAGCGCACACTTTGCCGTCCCCCCCACCCAAAAGCAGAAACTCCGAATATTGTCGTCTTCCATTCCCAATCGTTTAACGGGAAGTTTTTGGTCAGTTAGGTTTTATGTTCCACAACAACAACATCCCGTAAACGTGGAAGTTTTCCCCCGGGGGAGAGGGGATGTTTTTTTTTTTGAAAACCACCCCCCCCGGGGGGGAAATTGACGTCCCGGGGGGGGGGGGGGTGTACTCATAGTCGTGCATGCCGTAGTCGTTTGACCATTGACCTCGCATCCCTACAAAGCCGGGACGGAGCACGCCGGGTTCTCACCGGACCAGGCTCTCACATCACCAAGCGCGAAGCGCCGTGAGGTATTCGGCGAGTCGCGTGAAGGGTGAGCTGCATCCTGTTAAGGGTGTTCGGCATCTTGTGCTTACTTCCTTGCGTACGGATGACAGCTACGTATGACTTGATTTATTTTCTGCTTTCACTTCCAGAGACAGTTGTAAGCACTGTGTAACTGCCTCGAGGAAGCTTGACCATTTTAACACCACGTGGTGCGATCATCCCCCGTTGCGCGGAGTGAGGGTTCTCCACCCCGCACAACATGATCTACTCGACCACCATTATGGTTACCGCCAAAAACAAAAAAACGAGGTAAAAAAAAAAACGGTAACCTGGTTGCCGAGTTCACGAAGTGAATTGGCTTGTTTTACAACGTCGTTGCCAAGCGACGAAAACCCAATCCCGATGGCAAACACCGAGGGGGGGGCTTGTTTTACAAGGTCGTTAGCCAAGGGACGAAAACCTAACCCCGATGGCAAACACCGGGGGGGGGGGGGGTGGGGGGGGGGGCGTACTCTTATATTTTGCATGCCTTAGCGGTTAGACCATTGACCACGCGTCCTCGAGAGGACGGAGCATTGTTCCCACAGGACCGATCACCGATGGCCAATCGTTCCTTCCTACTTTGCCAACGTTGGCTCAAAAATGTCTTCCCTAGTCTGTCTATCCTAACGATATCCCTTCCCGCCTTTTCAAACCACTTCCTACTCCCCAGTACAGCTACCGTCCTCTCCTCTCTATTCCATGCCTCAAACATCTCCCTGTACGCCCCTTGCATTTTTCCCAGCTCAGTCATGATGTACACTTCCCTCTCCTCTTCGTACCACGGACATTCCGCGACTACATGAACACGGTCTTCGCATTCGAAGCCGCAATCACATTTGAACTTGTCGTCTTCGTCGTCTACCGTCCTATGTCTTCGTCGACGTTCTCGAAGGCCTATGTCCCCGGTCCTGAATTTGACCTTAAGCTTTGTCCCTGCATCCATTGGTCCATGTAGGTAATCCTTGAACCCTATTCCTTCTTTCAACATTCCGTACACTTCTAGACCCTCCTTATCCTTGGTTTCTTTCCTTAGATTATGTTCTTCTCTCTCGGCACAAGCAACAGATATCTTCTCCTTGAACCCCTGTAGACCCTCCGTTTCCAGCGTTTCGTCTTCGTCGATGTCTAACCCCTTCCATACGTCCTCTACAACCTTGACCCATTCCGTGGGTTGTCTACCCCTCTTTTTGTTTGCCCACTTCGCCTCCCATACTATTCTCGGCAACCTCTCCTCTCCCATAGTGGGGGGAGGGGAAAACTCTACCAGGGGGGGGGAACTCCGACGTTTACGGTATTATGCTATGTAGGCGGGCAATTTTTTTAAGATATATATATATATATTCGACCGCTACATGAAGTAATTTTTAAGGAGACAGACTTACGTACGTGTCGTCGTATTGACTTTTACAGAGGCATCGTATAGTAATCATCGCCTCTCTCTTCTTCGCAGTCTTTTCTTTCTCCCCCGATCGTTGCCGTTCGTATTTCTACCCAATCATATCAAATAGTAGGTCCATGTCTGTCTATGTTGCTTCTGGTACTACCTAATGATGAGAAATTGCACTCGCACTTGAGAATTTAGTGGTGGTCAAGAAATGCGGCCTCGAAATAAATCAAAATCAACGAAATTGGCCATAAGAACACGTGCTCAGTCCCGACGTGGTGTTAAGAACAAGAACCCGCCTTCGTGGTGTAACAATGTGCTTACCGATAAGAACAGAGCCCCAAAACACGGCAGCTGCAAGAAGATAAGAACTCACGAAGGGGTGAGGGGCTACTCGCGGGCTGACCGGTGGGCAGTTACAGATCAGCGGCGAGGAGGGGGGTCCTTTGAAATAGCACTGGTGCGGAGGGGGGGGGGCGTACTCTTATGTTTGCATGGTGTAGTCAACTAAAATCGGCCTTACAATGCCGGCACCTTTTTTGTAGCTGTTTAGGTATTTCTTTATTGCCGCGAATGTCAAATATATTGGTGTGTGTACTCTGTGGACAACGGCGGGTAGTTTTCGCGACAAGGCATGGACATTCTTGGGCTTGGACAACCTCGCCTGTAACCTCGTACGGATACAGATGTCTCTTAACTGGGTTTAGGGCGGCGTTTCCGAACCTTGCCTGACCTTGGACGGTTCAGAACGGTGTGCCCGAGGGGGTTACGCAGGTCGCACAACGCCTAGGGGTTACAGGTCGCTTTAACCCCCCCGTAACGGTGCCCACTGGCCACCTGTGAACGTTCATGAAATCCTGCCCACGACGCCACAATGTTATGGAGGAACAGAGAAATAAAAGAGGGGAGGGAGCAAGTTCGTTGCTCCTGGCTTCGGGTACTCACAGTTGTTGTTTGATCTCTTGTTTTAGCCTTCTTAGACCAGGTCCGCTCAGCGCCCACTCGGAGAGAGTGAGGGAGCGAGGCTGGGATTTTGATCTTCCTTCAAGCTATATCTCAATACCCCAACGTCGCCAAATATCCATATCCAAAGAAAATTCAAAATATATCCAATAAGCGCTCATACAACGTTCATGAAACGCTCGTACAATGCAAATACACTAGTTGCTCCATTACATTCTTCTGCATAAATGATGCGGGCCGTAAACAATCTACTTGCTGCGGAGTTTTTTTTGCTTGTTCGTGTCCATGCACCATCGGTTTACCACACACGTCCCAGCATTGCCTGTTCACGTCTTCTCTACCTGTTTTTTTGTCAGTTGTGCGCTATCCACTGTATGCAGTACCCGTTCTCCGTGCGTGCGTGTCTCGGTCCCTCCTCCGGCGCCTGCCTGTCTGTGTTCAATGTGTAATTTACAGCAGTATATATATATATAAATTATATATAGATAGATGAAGTACTACTGTCACAGTGGTTATAACGCTATTGCTTAATGTAGCTCACTCATGTGTTAGCGTAACAAGCACTGGCTAGGGTTCAATTAGTTTCTTCCATTTCATGGTCAGTTTCATCCATTTCATGGTCAGGTTCATGGTCTCTTACCATTTGAGTCAAGGGGGGACTAATCAAGGAGGGACTAGCAAGGGGGGTCTACCTCCTGTATTGACTCACAACTGGTTGCTGCTTAGCGATGTGGGTCAAAGTTCCTCTTCCGAGATTGGCCGTGTTAACAGAGTGAGCGATCGCCCAAAACACCTGTTGAGGCGGAGCTCTAGAGGGGCTCCGCCAATGATTCAGGTACACCCTGGGGTATACCCTAGCCCTCCTCAAACCATCGTGAAATGGAATGACAGATTCTCAGTATTTATTTAGCGCCCGTTCATGCCACCGTGACACTACCGCTCGCTGTACATGACATGAAAAAAAATAACACACACACCCCGAACGGATTTTCAAAGCTCGAGAAATCCACAGCGCAGAGATTGGCGTTGGAACCATCCCGTTGGTATCTCGTGTCGAAAACGTGTCATTTGATGTATTACTGTCCGTCGTCCTCGTGCTGCAAAATCAAGCGAGAGCTCAGAAACCCGGTTCGGGGGTGTGATATCTTGCGTGCTCCGTATCCCCCCCCCCCGTCTCTATTTTTCGCAATCACCGCGGCCCCTTCTCCTGCCGCCCGCTCCGCTGTGCTCTGTGACCCCACTCCACACTGGCATCAATTGGACGAAAGAGGAGCAAGAGAGAGGGCCACGGTGTGTACGGGGGTTTGCGAGGGGGCGCTCCAGTCCCGTACGGCTAACAGCAGGTCGGTGAACAAAGGTAGACGCGTCGAGAGGTGATGGTCATCGTAATCTACATCGCGTCTCTCGGTGTGACGCTGCTACATCACGGGCTTGTTGAATCCTTGCTGCTGCCTGCACTCTGTGAGAACGCCGCCAGAGCCCACCAGAGCAGAGCATGCCCCGACGTAGGCAGAGAGAGGGTATGCACACTGAGCCTCCCCGAGACCTACTACACCGTTCCTACACCTTACCGTAGGAGAGAAAACCTTTGCTTCCCACAAAGATAGAACGTGGAGCGCCGATCGGCAGCGAAGTGCTTCGTGTTCGAACATGCCCACCTGGTGCTGGGTACCCCACGCGCCCACCCTGCTGGTACTGCAACTTGCTAGAACATGATCGTGATGAGGTGGTGGTCATGCGCGTGTGCGTGCGTGCCTCACACCCAACAGAAGAGATAGGCCGAGTGACCGGTGGCACACAGGCTGTCTACCTGGCACGACGCAGTCAAATGCGTAAAGATGTGCTTGCTTGTGTGACACAAAGAACAACTCGGTGCGAAAATTCGTTGTACTTGTACCATGTCTGCTCTCCTTGTAAAAGCGGTTGTACAGAGTTCCAGCGTTGACCTTCTTCTGAATGAACCGCCCTCTTTGCGGAAGTTTGCCAAGACTGTCGTGAAAAGGAACCGAAACTCGGAACGCGTTTCCGAGCCGCCCAATCCTCACGCCTGCAACATGCCTACAGTAGCCTGCACCTGACAGCTGAAGCTAAACACACCAAGGCGCCAACCGCCCGGAAAAATTTCCTCAACTCTCGCGGCGAAAATTTGGGAAGACACAACACGCGAAAAACGGGCAGAAAAAAAAAGGACAGAAGAAAAAAGACAGAAAACGGTATTATACCGGGCAGGTGTCGGTGACACAAATCGGTACACGATGAAATTGAGTTGGAGGAGTTGGGCCCGAAATCTCACCCCGAAACCCGCCGCACAAGGTAGGAAAGGCCTTCAGGCGGCTCGCTCAGCGGTGTGCCGCAACGAGTCGGCTTTCATCCTTTTTCTGTCACTCATCTCACCTGGCAAGAAAATAGGAAAGATGTCCCGCTGAGGCGTGGTATGCATCCCGGCAGTACCATGTGCATATGTATAATAGCTAAATTGCTCTGTGTTGTACAATTTTGAGGTATGTATGGATGCAATACGCACACTTTGCTCCATCCTCATCATTTCCGTTGAGGAGTAATAACCAAGAAAGCCGCGATTCCAAGCCGAACATGGATTGAAAGCTGCTGCCGATGGATGGACGCGCACAAGACACATGCTAGGCTTGCAGCAAACAAGCAACACACCCTGGCGAGCCGCGAGATGCTGTGTTTGTGGCGAGACACGTCCCCGTGTGGGTCGCTTCACGCAACAGACAACATAGTAGTACATGTAAATATGTTTACACTGCTGTTTGGCATCTACTGCTGCTACGCTAGATATTTATCTTCCTAGCACTCACCATTGTTCTGCGCACATCAACAGCAATTCAGCGGTACAGCACTAGCTTGTAGTGGGACCTCAATAACCCCCGTTGAATAGCGTTGGTGTAGTTGCTGGCACAGACTGAATCGCCAACGCCGTTCTGACCTTTGAATGGCGCCGACCCCTCTGAATAGCGCAGGTCGATTCGCCAGGCACGCCGGAACGCCCACAACTCTAGCTGTGTCTATGCATACATCCGATCACCTGTACGGCGTTGTGTGTGCTCTGCGCTCGTCGCTGTCGTGCGTGCCTACACGTGGAGCTACATAAGCATATGCTAGGTGACAACTCAACAACTTGCGATCTGCATTACACTACTACTGCTGTTGTCTTGTGTATATACACAGCTGGTTGGAGTTTGAGAATTGTAGTACTGTACCGTAAGAGGCGGAGAGATGGCACCCCCCCTAGACCGGCTTTCAAAGCTCGATTCGATTGCTCCACAGCCAACGGGGGTGCGTGCGGGAAGGAAGAACCCGATGCGTTGACAGAAATATTTCTTCGAGATGCCTAGAAAACCACACCATGTTTTGGTGTTTTGGCACATTCTTGGTTGTGGGGTAACCGAGCATTGAAATAGATCTCGGGGGGGGGGGGGGGGGGGGGGGGGGGGG
>FN649751.1:3794984-3805573 GCA_000310025.1 Ectocarpus siliculosus | reverse complement strand
GGTGTTTTGCTATCGGGGTTGGGTTTTCGTCGCCTGGCAACGACGTTGTAAAACAAGCCGCCCCCCCCGGTGTTTGCCATCGGGGTTTGGGTTTTCGTCGCTTGGCAACGACGTTGTAAAACAAGCCCCCCACTCGGTGTTTGCCATCGGGATTGGGTTTTCGTCGCTTGGCAACGACGTTGTAAAACAAGCCAATTCACTTCGTGAACTCGGCAACCAGGTTACCGTTTTTTTTTTTACGTCGTTTTTTTTTTTTGGCGGTAACCATAATGGTGGTCGAGTAAATCATGTTGTGCGGGGTGGAAAAACCTCACTCCGCGCAACGGGGGATGATCGCACCACGTTGTGTTAAAATGGTCAAGCTTCCTCGAGGCAGTTACACAGTGCTTACAACTGTCTCTGGAAGTGAAAGCACCAGAAAATAAATTAAGTCATACGTAGCTGTCATCCGTACGCAAGGAAGTAAGCACAAGATGCCGAACACCCTTAGCAGGATGGCAGCTCACCCTTCATGCGACTCGCCAAATACCTCACGGCGCTTCGCGCTTGGTGATGTGAGAGCCTGGTCCGGTGAGAACCCGGCGTGCTCCGTCCCGGCTTTGTAGGGATGCGAGGTCAATGGTCAAAACGACTACGGCATGCACGACTATGAGTACCCCCCCCCCCCCCCCCCCCACCCCCCACCTCACAACGTGCGCATGCTCAACCGATTAACCTCAGTCCTTGCTGCGACTTTTTGTTTCGTGATTCGGTGTGTTTGCGGGGGGGCAGGTCCGAACCGCTTTGGACACGTCCAACTTCGAGGCGGTGAGTGAGGAGGACAAGGTCTTGGCCTACACCGGGCCCCAGAAGCTCTTCGAAGGGTTTTAATGTAGCTCTCGTCGTGTTTTGGTGTTTTTTTATCTATCTAGCAAACGCTTTTTTACTATTTTTCTCAAGACTTTTCTGGCTGGCGGCAGAAAACGAGAGAAGCCTCCGGCGGCACGACGTGGCTTCCGTCTATCTCCCCTTGGTGGGTCGTCTATCTGCCTCTGGAGGGTGGCCTCAATCTGTGATGCGGGCGAGACGATAGGGTTGAATCCCCCACGTGCTCGCCCTTCCTGTCTTGGCCTTCTTTCGGCCGACGACGCTGATTGCCTCTTGTTGTGAAAGAGGTATTTTCTCCATGCGGTTGTGTTCCCTCGGCATCGACAGCCGCTACGGTCGTCATTTTGGGGCTCGCGCGCCAGTAACCCCTCATCCCTACCCTTTCGGCTGGGGCTAGGGAGTGTGTAAGTCTCGCTTGCGTTACTTAGGTGTGTGTTGTTGTGTGCGTGTTTTGTTTTTTGTGTGGATCTGAGCGTTTGCTGCCTCGGTGTCTCCGCTTCTTGTCGACATGTCAATCTAGCGTCCGTAGGTCTAACTATGGCCACCCGAGCGATTGGTTCGTGTATAGTAGCCTCTCGGACTATTACTCCGATTATTATACACTAAAAGTACGTAGTTCGTGGGCATGTCTAGTACCCGCTTACGGCGGGCTGTTCTAGCTCGATGTGGGCCTGAACTGAAGAAGAAAGCCTCGCCTCGCTTGATGGAGAAAGGCCGCTCTTTCGGTCTGTGTAGGGTATAGAGCAGCAGTTAGGGAGGGGGGCAATCGCAAGATCTAGCCGCCGCCGGTGGCCGCGGGAGGCACAAGACGTTCGTCTGTCTGTAGTCTGTTCATGGTCGTGCAAGGAGGGTAAGGTGGCGATGGTTTGCTGCGAGGCGGCACGACAAAGTATAAACGTATCACCATAGATTGGCCCCAGACTCTGGGCAGGGCTGTTTCCACCCCGCCCCTCCGCGATGGTGGTCGATTGATGGGTTTTGTTTTGTTTTGTTGTTGGCGTTGCCTTCGTCATGTCAGAGTTGGAGAGGCTATCGGTTTCCCATGAAGCTGCGTATTAGGTGTCGCAGGTTGGTCTTGATCAAACTCGTTCACCGAGCCGGCTTTCCGGCTGTTGAATCGAACAGCTTCTCGATCCACTCCGTCGCTTACCCGATTCTCGCTCAGGAGTAGAATAGTCGCGGAGTGGATGCGGTTCAGGGCTAGCCCCTCCGCACGCTAAGTGTTACGCCCTTTGCCGAAGGCGGAGGGAGCCCATTAAGCGCGATTTTTTGTTGCCTGTTGGTGCTGGGACGTTGGTCCGTTGATTTCGTGGGGGTTGTGGTGGCCCGCCCCCTATCCCCTCTCGCACGCGATGTCAAGGGAATGTCGTGCTTGCGCGGGTTTTTTCATCCATGGTCGAGCTGCCGAGAGAGAAGGTGCGCTGACGTGAGGTAAAGTCGATTTATTGCCGTAGGATTGATGCCCAGGTGAGAGAAAATGAGACTAGGGTAGGCTAGGCTGGTTTATGACGTGTTGAAAATATGGGAGGGGGGGGTCGGGGTCGGGTTAAGTGTTGTGAAGTGAGGGCGTGGCATTGTGGTTTGCTCCATTCCCCGTGCTGCTTGCCTGTTGAGAGCGGCGGAATCGCTGGTGAGGTTGTCCGTGGACAGGCTTTTTGCTCCCTAGCTGGCTCCGCCTTGTGGCAAAATGGGGGGGACTTAGAGACGCGACGCACGAACTCATGGAGGTCTGGTTTGTTAGAGTGACGGGGATGCGTGATGTGCCCTGCTCCGCTGCGCAGGAATAAAGTTTTCGTTTGTCGTGCCTCTTGCAGAGGGCACGCAAGCGCGAGAGGGGGGGGGGGGTTCTTCCCTGTGCCGTTGGTGAGCTGGTGACATGTTTTGTAGAGATCTGAGGGAGCCGGTAGTGAGGGCCATGATGGCGGGGCTCCGCCGAAACCTTTTGGAAGCAGAAGTAGCGAAATGGTAACTAACAGGTGTTGAGTCTTGCTTGGCGGTGTCCCCCCGCGTGCGTGCAGAGATAGAGGTAACGTGTGTGTTTGTTGGTCTCGCACTCTCTTGATGGTTTCGCATGCATGCGCATCCCTTGGCGATTGAAGTTGTGTCACGTCTCATTGCATCAGTCATGGCAGGCTGGGTTGGCCCTGCCGTCTGTGCTGGGACGCTTTGCGACAAGCTTGATGCATACGCGCGAACGCGTTGGTGGCCGCTCTCGGAAGTGGAAGCTTCCTTCCATCGTTATCGTACAGCCCTTCCCCATGCCACAAGGCATTGTTGTCCTTTCCATTGGGGGGTGCAGCTTGGTCTCGGTACCGTAGTAAATAGTTTGTGTGGTGATATATTACCCCAAAGACGAGGGAGAAGAGGGGGGGAGGGGAGCAGGGAGAGGGAAAAGGTTGAAGTGGCATGGGTTTGTCTTTGTTGGATCTGTTGGGGCGTGACCACCTTTCATCGTCGGAGATTTCGGCGACGTTAATTAACTCTAAAAAAATGTTATGCAATTTTTTTCACGAAAGTACCTCCTCGTGGTACATGTAGTTTTTCTCACATATCCCTGACTGAAACGTTCCAAAAAATGGGGAGAATTGATAATAGGTGCTTGTGGTGTAGCACGGCTCTGATAGATACGGTAGGGTAGATTGCAGTTGAAGCGTTCGTTATTGTACCGCTTCTTGCCGGGGGGCACACAGGGAAGCGACCACCACCAGCAATTAATACCCTGGTGCTCGTCTGCTACCATTCTACTACAATAATATGCATGCGACGTCGACTCCGGAGCAGCAGCATTTTGGCGGCACTCCTTCCCTCTCTGCTCCCATCATCTCTTGCATACTGATAGCCGTACGCGTATGTACGTACGTACGTACGGATGGTGCATGCAGCAGATTGCACAGCAGCAGGAGACGCGCGGGGTGTTGGTCCGTTTAATTGTGGCCGCAACCTTTTCACTTTACATGTGTGTATGGTTGTTTTTGTTGTCTTTGCTCCCTCCACGAAAGTTTGACGTGCAAGGGAATACTGGAGACCGGACGCATTTTTTTTGCGACACATGACCACGCTCGTATTTCTTCCGCTGTGCTCGTGTGTAGCCATGGCAACGCGCATTCAGCGAAGAAAGCAACGACTCCTCCGTTCGTGATGTGAACGCGTGTTGTTGTGTGTTTGTTGTGTACTTCGAAGTACATACATGTGTGCGGTTGGGTATGAAAGCGATTAGCCAAGCTTGTGGGGCGGAGAGACCTTCGACGACGGTCCCCCCCCTACCACTCCACAATTTCACCCCATTCATTGATGATGAAATCTCACAGAACAGGGAGGATGCCCCTCGTTGTGCTAACTGACTGAGCATTGATTGTCTTGCATGTTTTTACATAGATAGGTGCCGCCCATTCTTGTTCTTCACCAGGTGTTCCCCCCCACACGGCAGTTTTCATGTCGGAGGGAACACAACTAACTCCCAGATAACACGCACGTCTGGTCGTTCGGAATCACAATGTCGTCCGTTCATTCTGTACGCCAAGTCGTGGGCTACCTGCCGGCACCTTGGTTTTCGGGACAGCAAGTAGCAACAGCGAATACGAGATGAGAAGACGGTGATGTATGTATCCAAAACCAACCGCCACAGGTGCTAAATTTCAGCTCCTTGTGTCCAGATTTCCCTCCGGCGCTGGTGGCGAAGACCCACAGACTTGCAGGCAACGGCCCAGCATGCAACGGGGGTGACCAGGAGGTGAAGGCCGTGTGTATTGGTGCTTCTTTCCTTCTGTACCATCTCCCCCACTCACGACCCACAAAAAAAAATCTCTTCTATTCTAAAAACTAAGAGACTTCTTGTAAAAGACAACAAGTTCCACAACTTCACACGCGCGCATCCGTCCGTCCATACACGAGAAATAAAGCCGGCCGGTCGTCAGCCGCCTGTGCGACCGACGTGTGCGAATATTCGCTGCTGCAGACTTGGATTCCGTCTACCGTCCGCGGGTGGTGGTGCGTCTGGGTACGTCTCTAGGGCTACAACACAGTTTTGTCGTAGTCCATCTATTGTCGTGTGCGTGTACTGCTGTGTACGTAAAGGGTATCCATGCATATTACTGGGTGTAGCTCGATCCTAGTGTACCATACATGCAGGACGGGACTGTCAGAGTTTCGAGTCTTACATCGGAAATGCAGAACAGTTTTCGCTAGCGAGTGTGGCGGATGATCCCACGCTCCGGGCTATCCACCCCGACGTATCTATGTACCAGAGCCTGCGAAGTGCTGGCTGTAGTCTCCTCTGCTTTTGATAAATATACAAACAAACCCGTTCGAGACATTACCATGCATTTCGCCCGAGAGATGAAGACAGCGGAGAGCAGCACGGTTGCTAGGTACGGTACAGAGCATGGAGTCCGCGGAAGTCCGAAACGGCCCGTTGCTGATATTTTCGACGTGTCAGCCGCGAAGAATTTTATTTCCAGGTCTGACTAAATTTCCTCGCGACCGGCCAATTGCGTCCGTTCCGGGCCAACAGCGACACACAATACCACAACCACGCTTCATCCCCAAACCAGGCCTCCCGCTCGCGCGCGGCTGGGAACACGCGACGAAGGCGGTCGTGTGGAGCCCTTAGCCACGCCCATGGGTCTCCTGAGCGTGAAGGATGATGGCATGAGGGAAGAGGACGGCGTCGGTCTAGCGGAACAGAACTGCTCTGCGTGTCATCAGCGCAAAAAGAAATGTTGCTGCTCGGGAGAGCAACTCCGAGGCGAAGCAAGGCAAACGAGAGCACCTGACAGGCCCCCGCCTGTGCCACCTCCGGAGCCGGAGTGGAGGGATCTCGTTACTAACATGAGAACGCTCGCTTTGGGTGATCAGCAGCGGCAGCAGCAGTCTCTCGCCACAGCTCGGTCTCGCCCAAAGGTATGTATAACTCTTTTTTTCTCATGTTTTTGGACGGTTCGAAATACGAAGCAAAGACAACAACCCGAACAAAACGAACAAACTCTTGAAGTCCTGTGACTCGTTGGTCCAAGAGACAGCCAGGTAAAAAGTGTACCATAAACCACTCTGCCTGTGCTGCCTACGTTGTTACCGACCAATGACCTACTCAAATACTGTTGACCGTATATTTCTTGGCTGCCCCCTCCTGTGCCTTCGCCACAGCGTACCGAACAGCAGCACACCTGTACATTAGCGTATTATCCGATCCAGCAGTTACCGGTCTCCTCCCGTAGCATCTAACCGTGAACATTTACTTGTTGCAATTTGTTGTTCTGACTTCTTGGTATTAATTATCCCGCACCCCTCCCGCCCGTTTTACTTTCGTACACACATCAGCCTACTCGAAGCAGAAGCGATCAGACGTTCAATCATCCAGGGGGGAAGCGCACTCGTGACGAGTGTTTTCCTTCAACCTTGGGGCCAACCTTGTTTGCAAGCGGCAGCGATGACGATGACTCAGCAGGCTTAGGCGCGCCCCCGCCTCTCCCGCCAACATTGAAGCGAGCAAAGGCGTGCTCCTACTCCCCGACGTCATCTACCGTGAGGAAGTTTTCGAAACGAGACGAAAACACCGACAAAGCTCCGCGGCAGTAGTGGCTCTCTTGGGTGGTGGGTGTATCAATAAATAGTGAACGGGCACGCACTCGGACGTGGTCTGGCTGTGAATGGATATTGATTGGTGGACTCCGGTTTCGGTTGGTGGGCGCAGTTCGTTTCGAGCGGAATTCGGGGTACTTCATGATCGTCAAGCGTGGTGTGCTGTACTGTACTGGTATTCGCGAAGTAGGGGTTCAGGTAACAGTTACTACTACTGTGCGCGGTTGCGCTTGCTAGTGAATGCTTTACAGATTCAAGTCTAGCTATTGTAATACACTCCAATTTTGCGAAGGTCGATTGTAGTATCGTTCCAACTGCTGCTTCGGAAGAGAATTGTATTGAGGAAGAGGTGTGAGGGTTGACAACAACGCTTGTCCGCCTTTGTCGGTCGGCGGTCTTCGACACCCAAGACCCTCCCTGCCTCGTGTGTGTTTCTATTGTTAGCATCGACAGCGCTAATCGGCTGACCAATGAAAAGTCGTCAGTCTCAGTGCGGTTGAAAACACTAAAAAATTGCCACGAAGTGGCAACTTTTGTGAGGGGGCGTCATGGGGGAGGTTAAGCTACTCTCCGGAGTACAGACAGAAACGGTGGCAACAGAGGACACCTGCACGTGTCTACCGTGTGTGTTTTTTATTACCGTGTGTGTGTGCGTGTCTTTTTTATTAGCATCGACCGTGCCAACTGGCTGACCAATGAAACGACGTCAGTCTCAGTGCGGTGTGTATTTGTGCGGTCGTAGATGGCGGATGGATGCAAGGAGTGCTGTTTTTGTACTTCGGGGCATTTTTGTTCACTTTTATTCTGGGGGACCAAGCGTCGGGAACACGCAAAAAAGTGGACGAACGTTTTCAGTGATTTGTCTCTGTCGCCGCGCGCTTGTAGCCGGCGACCCACTGTCGAACTGCGCCAAGCGTTCACGATGTCTATAGGGGAGGGGTGGGAGGGGTGGCGAGAGTGCAAAACGGAACAAAAATTCCGTGCTATCGATTTGCCCCGAAACGGTGCGTGCGCGCAAAAAAACGGGGGCGAGGTTTGCGACTGATTGGGGGGAGGGTATATTCTATATGTGATCATGGGTGTAGGTTGTACCGCGTGTACTCTCCCCCGTCATGCCCGACGTGAAACGCTACTCAATCGTCGTAAGCTGGTACAAGCATATGCATGTTGTTAGAGCCTGTTTCTGGGCGTCGAGGTACACACACTCGGTCCAGCAAGTAGCCTGGGACCGGTGTTGCTTCCCGGTTGGTTTTGGAAGCCCCGTGTGTGTACGGTAACTAGAAGTGCCCAAAGCGGAGGGATATATAGGTAGAGGGCAACGTTGAATGAACCAATCCATCTCTGATGAAACCAAACGTGAAACTCGAACAATGCACACCGAACCCAATGTCGATGAGGGTCCTGGTGGTGCCGCGCCTGTTCCAGTAGGGACGGCACACAACAAGGACGGATAGCACATGAAAAAGGGCCTCCCGGACTTGACCGTTTGCTCTACTGCAGGGCACGTCGTGAGCACAACCGGCGGGAAAAATTGTGACTATCCCTCCTTCCAAGTGCTTAACGGGGGGTTCGCGAGTTGAACGGCTTGAGCCGTCGCACTACCGTCCTCTCTTGTGCGTGTCCTTCAGCCATACATCGGCTCAATGGTGAATTGAAATGTAACCAGCGCTTGCTCTTGCAAACGTCGTATCATTTGCCTTTTCGCTCAGGGCGAAGCGCGAGATTCCCATGCTCGTGTGGGCTGCCCCCAGGCCAGCAGGCCAGTGTTTCCGTTCTTTGGAGTAGAGGCTATCACTTCATGTCACTTGGATTAAGAACGCCTTCCGATTCTCTCCTCGTTCGTGCAGCTTGGCGAGTTGATATTCTCTTTCGGCAGCGTTCGCTCTCCGTTTCTCGGCGCCCCCATCACACACTCGCTCCAATGCCGCGAACACACTCTTTTCTTGTTGCGTTGAGGTGTACACCCTGTGCTATTCAACAGCGTACACAGCAGTAGTGATGTTCACCATGGCCGCGTGGTGCGTCAGAGTATCGCGCTAACATTCTGGAGCACATACATATTTACACGGGAAGAAGGAGCCCCGCATACTGCTTTCCATTTCCCCACCCGCCGGCATCGCCGCTACAACCAGCCCAGGCGCGGAGATGCAGGCTAGTAGAAGCTGTAGACGATGAGGTAGGTGGGCAGAGCGGCGTCCTCGTTGTACACGACCACCTGTTGCGGGGACAGACGCGAAACCGGTGGTTCAGAACGCTGCGGGCTGAACGCATAACAATCCTTCAAAACCCCTTCGCTGTCGGGTTTCAATTCGGTACAGCAGTAGATGGGACAAGGGGGGGGGGGGGTTGTACTCATAGTCGTGCATGCCGTAGTCGTTTGACCATTGACCTCGCATCCCTACAAAGCCGGGACGGAGCACGCCGGGTTCTCACCGGACCAGGCTCTCACATCACCAAGCGCGAAGCGCCGTGAGGTATTTGGCGAGTCGCATGAAGGGTGAGCTGCATCCTGCTAAGGGTGTTCGGCATCTTGTGCTTACTTCCTTGCGTACGGATGACAGCTACGTATGACTTAATTTATTTTCTGGTGCTTTCACTTCCAGAGACAGTTGTAAGCACTGTGTAACTGCCTCGAGGAAGCTTGACCATTTTAACACAACGTGGTGCGATCATCCCCCGTTGCGCGGAGTGAGGTTTCTCGACCCCGCACAACATGATCTACTCGACCACCATTATGGGTTACCGCCAAAAAAAAAAACGAGGTAAAAAAAAAAACCGGTAACCTGGTTGCCGAGTTCACGAAGTGAATTGGCTTGTTTTACAACGTCGTTGCCAAGCGACGAAAACCCAATCCCGATGGCAAACACCGAGTGGGGGGCTTGTTTTACAACGTCGTTGCCAAGCGACGAAAACCCAAACCCCGATGGCAAACACCGGGGGGGGCGGCTTGTTTTACAACGTTGTTGCCAAGCGACGAAAACCCAACCCCGATGGCAAACACCGGGGGGGGAGAACAAGGGGGGGGGGGTGGCATTTCGTCCAGGCACTGGGGGGCGTACAAAACTCATCCAAAAAGAAAAAACTCTGACAAACATCTCCCAAAGATAGACGACTCTCCCGCCGGTGGACCTCCTCAAAACCAGAACTCACCTCGTCGTAGTTGAGGTCCTGGCCAACCTATTATCAGTTAGCATTCAAAAGGAAGAAAACAGGCAGGGGTATGCGGAGGCGACAGGCGGAAAAGGGAGTTTGGTACACTCGAGTTGGTTAAAAGGAATCCGGACATATTCTGAAAGCTGAGTATGTACCACAGCCGGAACATACGCTCAAGAGTTCCGTACGCAGCTGTGCCTAATGGGGGTGACCTTACCTACTTCTCCCTTCTCCACCCACCTTGGGGCGTTTGGTTCTAGTGTGGGTTGTAGTGTCTTCTTTCATCTACAAGTAGGAAACCAATACCCCGTTTCAACAGAAACGCAAGAACCATACTCTAACTGACTGACCCCCCCCCCACCACCACAGCAAGTAGAGTTCTAGGTAGAAAGTTGATAGTTTGTAAGAGAGCAGTGAAGTGGTGGGACGAAGAAATCAAGCAAGCAATTCGAGTACGTAGAGAGTCACACGCAAAATATGCGGCATGGAAAACAGATGCAGGATGGAAGGAGTATGTTGAAAGTAGAAAGAGGGTGAAGGAGTTGGTCGTGAAGAAGAAGAAAGGGTTGTGGGAGGAAGTAGTCCAAAAGACTTACGAAGATTTTGAGGGGGGGATGAAGCAAATGTGGGTAGGAATTCAAGGGATAGCGGGCAAGAAAAGAGGGGGAGACACGGAAATAACGACACTAAGATCTGCCGAGGGTAAGATGGTAAGCAGTTCTACAGGAAAGCGGGAAGTACTATTAGTCGAGCACTACCGCAAACTTGGGACACCCACCACCAGCGACAACTTCGACTCGGAGTTTGAGAAGGAAATCAACTCGTGGGCAGAGGAAAACGTTGAAAGGTCTCGGAGGGAATGTAGTGATGTAGACGGGTTGCAGGGAGAGTTCACACGAGAAGAGGTAGAGGACTGCGTAGCGAAACTCAAGAATAGAAAAGCGGCAGGGGCTGATGGAATTGTGAATGAGCTTTTGAAACAGGGGGGGGGA
>FN649751.1:3733153-3791979 GCA_000310025.1 Ectocarpus siliculosus | reverse complement strand
TCCCCCCCCCCCCCCCCCCCAGTCTTCACTTTCGTTCGCGTTACAGTACCTTTGGCAACGAACGTTCTGGCAGACGGTCAAGGGCTCCTCCGCTGCAGGCTGCGCTCCCTGGTCCTGCGCGGCCTCTAAGTGGGAGCGGCTGCAGAACGCAGACTCCTGTGAGACAGATACACAAATACACAGCGGACAGGACAGAGCACGTCAACGTTAGCAGCCAGCCGGAAGCGAATGTGAGGAGAAGCGAATGTGAGGAGACGAAAACGATGTCCCGGATCGCCTGAGACAACAACGAACCGGTGTGAGGCGTAGCAACACCGACACGTGCGCAAAATCCAGTGTGTTTTAATTCAGGGGACACCTTTTGCGCCCGTTCTCCGAACTTTCAATACAGCACTGCCCACTTCCCCACTGCCCTGGCGGGCCGACCATGCTCTACATTCCGTGGCATTGTTTATGACGCAGGAGTGTAAAGGTGCCTCTCGAAAAAAAGGGCCACCGAAACGACGACCTCAGCTTGTCGCAAATATTGGTGGTCTCTCGCAACCTTTTAAAGTCCCTCTCGGGTATAGCAGACTGATTGATGCTAAGGAACGAAACACGCACGCGCGTGCACACAGTCGGAGGTATGTACCGGCACAGTACGGTCTGCTCAATCCGTAGGCAAGTACATACATGCGTGAATCAGTGTCCACGAGACACATGCACCGGAAAGACCCCCCCCCCCCCACCCGTGCCCCTCCCAAAAAATTTTACTATTTGCCACGATAGCAGGAAAACGCTGACCTCTCCTGTTTCAGGGTTGCGGGAGACCCACTCGTTGCAGCCGGGGTATTGGCAGACAGAGGAGCCTTGCATCCCAGGGCGGGGCCACTGCCCGCGAGCCCTCGCCATGTTAGCGTGCCTGCGACAACAGAAATCGTGCACCGTGTTGGTGGCCTCGTCGAAAAACACCTCCGTGTTGCAGCCGTGGAGTTGACAGACCTAAACACCAGTGAGGTTCCAGGATGGGGGGGGGGGGGGGAGGGGGGGGGTGTCAGGAGGCGGGGGGCAGCGGGAGGCGAGTCAACTGGCGGACGTCCCTTCTATCGGCGTGCGTGTGTTTGCGTTAGAGAGTTGAGACGTACTGCTGTTGCAAAAGGAGTTTGTCTCAAGTATCATGAGATACCATGCGGAGCGCGCAAGGGTCGCCGCAAGGGTCGCCGCAAGGGTCGCCGTGGCGGACAAGAGAAGTTGGTTCGGGCCTATAAAAAACTTTAACATGGATATGCATGACAAAGATTGAACTATTCCATTCCAGATGTCTCTTTGAAACGTGTTCCAAGTCTTCACCCCCAGAGTTACAGTACGTACATGGAATACGAGGATCAAAGAGGCATGATGCGTATCTTTGGATTCATGTTGCACATTTCGTACTCCGGAGTAAACTCGTGCGACGCCCAGCACAGAAACACCTGGAAAACAAATACAACCACAAACCTGTCTACGACGTACAACCTAGAAAAAGTGGATGTGTTGCATGGGGCGGCACCCCGCAAACATAAGCTCCGAAAGAAAGCGAATCTCGCACAATGCCTCATACTGAACACTCACGAAATTTTTCATTCAGATTCGACGTGTGCACAGACGCGGCGTTGATTCCCGAATCCCCGTTGCGTGTTCTATACTCCGGTACAATGTAGCCATGATGCCGTCATCTCCTTCGCGTCAATACAGCAGTATCTCTGTGACCGTTTATTCTTCCCCTATACTTTGTAGTGTGGGATAAGACAGCGGCTTCACCTCCCGCGGCTGGTGAAGTCACCCTTTCCAAAACTAACTCCACATCCTTCAGATGCCAAGTTGAAGGTGTTCTTTGTTCCAACTATACTATACGTAGTATTATTCGTTGTATTTTCTTTTCCTAGAGTAACGGCGTGTTCCCGAACGCAGCCAACGAACGACTTTGTTCGCTTAGTGGAAACTGGTTCAACTCCCGGTACTGGTCCTCCGTCATGTCTTCTACCATGCCTTCGCTTCTCGCTCCTGGAGCTACCACCTCCACGAGCCTCATTTACCTCCATGCCGTCTTCGGGTTTTTCCAAAACGCCCTCTGCATGATTGTCGAAAGGGATTCTCCGGCTAGGGCCCTCGAAATGGCTCCCCCTGCCCTGAACGAATGCATCCAAAACTCCTGCTCCAACCCGACTCCTTTCGCGTTATTCTTCAACATTGCTGTCATGTATGCCGCCGTCACTGGCCTGGGCTCCCTTTTCGACTTCTTTCCTGTCTTACTCGCCGAAATGCCTGAGAACAATTAGCCTGTACTCATATCCCAACCCACACTTCTTCCCATGTCTATGTAGCGCTCTACCGCACTAACAGGACACAAAGGCAGACACTCCGAGTCGTATTCCACAGATCACACGTCATCCGCCCCATCCGCTGCGTCTTCTCCCATTGGAAACTGAACAATAGACCGCTCTTGTTGGGTAACCGCAGTATACGTTGTATGAACGTGTTTACCACTCGTCTCCCCTCTTCGTCGTACTGAACGCTACTTACTGTGAAAAAAGCTATATCTTGGGCCAAGGTCACCCTCTTCTCCGCTGATGTCGTAAAATCGAGCTCGGCCCTCAAAGGAACCAGTATCTGATGCAAATGGTTGCGCAACATCTCTGGCGCTTGTTTTACGAGTACCCCTGCTTGCTTTTGCTGCTTCGTTGTAAATCGCACGCACTGTGTCAACAACTCGCTTCTCACTGGGTTTCCTGTTCGTCGTTGACTGTCCCAATCGTGCGTGCACCCCAACTCCTTCTCGAAAGCCACCGCCAATTTTGACACACACGTGGTTCGTTCTCAGAGAATACTGAGCATACCTCTTGGTACACGCTCCCTGCTCGGTTGAACAGGCGTCTAAGCTTGAAGTGCCGACCGCTTGACATTGCCTTGCGTGCACTACCGTACGTCTCCTCTTGCCGCAGGCATCTAACCAGCAAGATAGTCAACGATATCTCTCGGCTGAGATTTCGTCATAGACACCACACTCCCGGTTTTTCGCGACTGAAGAAACTGCGTGCATGTAATCATTGTCGCACATCTGCTCCTCATCGCCGCGGTATCTGCCGTTGCCTCCTTGATTTCTCTGTATCTCTTGGCTAGAGCGGCCTCGTCAATGTTTAAGGAACCGACTGTAGAATTCTGACCTGAACTTGTACAAGCCTTCGCGCACCATTGGCAATACCTGTATCGCTCATCGTTTTCACCTAAACATTCCGAGTGCGGACACAAAACTCTTGATCGTGCTGGTGACACCTCGATCAAGTGATCATGGTTGATAGATGATCCCCGGTATTGTTGTTGTTGTTGGCCCGTCCCCGACCACCACCTCTCCAGAATAGTCAAGATGAGCCTCGCCGCTGTTAACAAGCCCCATAGCGCCTGATACACACATTAACGTAAGACGGTAATCATCCAATTATGTATCGGCGAAGTTCACCTCCACCGCTCGCATCGCCCACCGCTTAAAAGCAAAGGACACCTCCCTCGCTGATGGTGCATTCGATAGAATACCGATCCCTCTGCTTGTTCGGCTATCGTGTAAGACCGTACTGTGGCGTCTGCCAGCATCGGATACCAGGTTTGTTGTTGGTCTGGCACTATCACAACCGCTCGCGCTCCACACTCCGCCATGCGACGTAACACCACTCCTACAATTGCCGTTGGTGGAAAACAAAAAGCAAAGCAAGCCTTCTCGGAACCCGGCAAACACCTCAAATCCTGACTCAACACATCACTGCCTGCGCATCCCTCATTGTAAACCCTCGAGTAAAACGGTAGCTGCCTTTCGCTTCCTGGTATGTTTTGTGCCTTGCCGCTGTGGCCATCAAATCCATGTCGAAAGGTCTACCAACCCACAGCCACAATTCTGCGAATTTGTCTTCCTCCAACCGAACGTACGCATCTGCGTCTGGACGCGACAGATCGTCCGCCTCTGCGTTTGCCTTCGGACACGCCCACTGCACGTTGAGGGTGAAATCCGCCTGCACTTGTAGCCAAAACAACTCTGCCACAGTCTCGTGCAAACGAGTGTTTGCAGACTTCCCGTTTCTCAACGCGTAGAAAATAGCTTGATTGTCTACATCCACGACCAACGTCGAACCTTGCACCTTTGTTGGTCTTTGCTGACAATACAAGACCAAGAGCTGTGAAGTCGCGTACGCTTCTTGCTCGTTAATGTGCTGTGTTGTCCAATCGTCTGGGAAATCACCCGCTACGCGAAACACTTGTTCGCCTGGGCATCGAATCACACCGCCCCATCCGGACGACGATGCGTCCGACGCCCCTACTATCGTCAGTTTTTGGTGCCGTGCTGCGTACCACGCTGCTCCGTTCATCCTATCTCGTACCTCCAACCACTTCTCCATCTCAAAGCGCAAACCGCCGTTCTTGGGGACGTCAATGTCCATGTTTCTCTTCCGTCCGCCGTTTCTCTGAAATATCCCGATGTGCTTGTACATGTGGTGCGTATATAGAGCTGCCGCTGGACACGCGACTGACATGCTTGTACACTTCCCTGCGAGCTTTTCCAACGCGTGAAACGAAATAACTCCACGGGCCAGAGTGCCTCGGTGAGGATTGTCTCCAACTTCGCTAGTTTTCCCTCCGGAATAAAGAACTTGTGTTCCTTTGACCGCCTATATGCTCACGGAATTGAAAGCTGTTTCTGCGAATTTGTGCTCAAACCCCCCAAAGAGAGAGCGAGAGAACCCACAACCTGTTTGCAAACAGCAGTGCTGCAAAATAGTGGGACTACTACATATCCTTGACGTAGTAGATACACTTTTTGCGTTGCACCTACATGATAGGAGCGGGATAATGCTTGCATAGAGTTGCGGAAGTAGCAGGGCTGCATGATTTTGTGCCTACACCACTGCTGTATCTACCAGTCATCCCTCTTTTGCACAGAGATTCGCACCTACGTCTTCAGCAGTTGCTGGATTGCTCGGGGGGATCGGCGTATACTCACTGCTGCTGTGATCTTGCGCACAGTATGCATGTAGACTACTGCTGTAGGAGTAGGCAACATACATGCATGGATATGGCGCAACAATAAATTCTGCATCCCTCCACATGCGATGTCTGGCCATCCTTCTGCCTTTTGTCGTGCCGGCCTCACATGACACCTGCCGTGAGGACGATGGAGCGGTGGGATCAACCCCATGTCGGCGGCCTCTTGAGCGTGGGTCCTGCTGCAGAAGTCGTGGATAATACCGCGCCGCTGGTGGCGAGGCCTGTAGCACTCCGGCAGGCTGCACACCATCATCGCCATGGTCCCCCTCGAGTCAAGGCTCCACTTCTGTAGACTAAATCTGTTGCACACGTCCGTGTCTCTTATCTTTCTTTCCCGCAGAGCGCGCCTTCCTAGAGTGCTCGGAGTCGCAGTCGGCGCTACTGCCGCAACCCTAGACCACCTGGTCTAAACCTCTGCCGCGCCAGTCTCAGTCAAGTCCACGAGCTATCAATTCACGTGGTGTGATTACTTCTGGTACATGTATTGTTCCGCGTGGTGTGGGGTGTGGGGGTTCCGCGGGTCCGCGGGTCGGCGAGCCGGGGTTTCCATCATTTAAGAAAGTGTTTGTCCACAGACAAAAACTGAAATAGCTTTCACCTCTACGCGGGGCCGGGGGACGATACCGGGGATGAAACGGGGACGCTTTGGGACGCTGCAGACATGGCCAACAAACAAACGAACACAAGACGCATGATATCACGCTTGAAGTTGTTCCCGCCTTCATCGAGCGCTGCCGGAACACATACGCTGCGTGTGAGTGGTGGATATGGGCAGCCCCGAGAAGAAGGTGCCTGTTGATCTTTCGAGGTGTATCAGCTTGGACGACTTCCAACGACAAGGTTAGCCAAACATGTCTCCATAATACAATTCCGAGAACGGATCTTTGGTGTCACGGCGCCCGCGGATGCTTCCTTTCCCCTCCAACTGCGCGAACAACAGCCAACCATGTACCATTTTGAAAGCGTTTTGAAAGCTGCCTCAACTATTGATTGTATCACGTAATGAAGTCTGTGGTCGCGGGCTTTGATGCGTGTGTGGTGGTACTCGGTCCGGCTGGGTGTACGTACGTATTGTACATGCAAGTTGAACACCGCTCAATACTGTGCGGTACCCGTAAACAGCTACTATATGTACAATTGTATACAACTTTTGATAAACGCACCCAGCAAACCTAACAGCGGCAGCAGTTCTTTGTTGTGCCCACAAGAGCAACACAAGCACAGCGTCCCGGTAATCCACCGCAGACATCGGGGGTGACACAGCAACCCAGTCATCGGAGAAATCCTCTGTAGGGTAGAACAAGTACCATGTAGACTCTGTTTGTTTTCGTGGAATCATTGGCGCCTCGTTGTGTGCGTGTGGCGTATGGAAGTTCAGTCCCTTCCCTCGAGTCTTACTTGTAATTCCTAACTCTGTCGCGCTCTCTATGCATAAAAACACGAAGTAAATTTCTTTGAACTCCCACAACAACCCAATGCATGCAACGCAAGCCCGTGCTCGTGTAAGGCAGGTCCGCCGCTGCCTGTTTTGTTCCTGCGATGCTGCTGACTCGAACTATTTTTAATTTTTCGACGCAACGAATCCATCGATATTAAGACATAATTATTATATGGGGGTGTTTGATTTAATTAATTGTTTTTGGGTTTTGGGGAGCATATAGACTATGTAGCGGCGAGAAACGAGATAGTCTACGAGACGCGGAACCACATCTCGACGGGATTCCATTTCCCAACCTAGCCGGCAGCCGCAAGAAAGCTTGTTTGGGAGATTACTGCCACAGACAAATTAACACCAGTTCAGTGCGGGCCACTACCGTAGCTTGGCTCTCCTAAGCGAGATGACTCGCCAAAGTTTTTGCCATCAACAACGTGCTTTTCGACTCTTCCCCTGAGCACGTAAGTTAGAGGCACGACTGCGGAGGTCTAGCTACACTTGTTCGTGACTATTTAAGTCTAACCGATGTTGCACTTTGCAAGGCTAGTTTCCTCACGCGAGCAAGGCTAGGTTCCTCACCCTACATCTACCCTAACCCTAACGCAAGGCCAAAGCACGGCCTGGAACGGCGAGAGGGCGCTGGAGAGCGTCAAGGCTAGGTACCAACGCCGGACCAATCAGAGGGCGTGAAACTGCTTAGATAGGAAGAGTGACTGTTTAACAGGTTGCAAAATTACTGGCGGAACCAACCCTTTGGTTTTCCTAAAGCTTCGTGGGCGTCGGTACACTGCTGTGTTGTTCCAAAAACCTTCGAGTCTACTTGATTGGTGGAGTATCGGAACAACCGGACTACTGCCTGGTATTGATTCTCGAGGCGGGACCGGAGCTTGTGATGCGCTCCACCCACACGGTCACAAAAGGCGTTAGTTGTGGTGCCTGCTTCAGTAATCGCTTCGTTTGATCTGCAAGGTCTTCAGACCTAGCGAGAAAAAGTGGGGGGAAGGGAGGGAAACAGGCGGCCCACCAGGCTCAACGCTATCCAGTGTTGCCACGTTGTAGGCTACCTAGCTGTGTGCCACCGACTGCTCTCTGCGGCCTGACAGTCCCATTCCCATGCATCGCGCTGTTCCTCGACAATCTTCGCGGCGCGGTACTATCGTGCTGCTGCTGTGCACTGTTTTTCAGACCTCACGTTGTTCGTGTTTGTCTACCCGCCCCTCATACCTGCCCCTCTGCCACTACCGGACATTGATGTGCCAGCGAAGCCTATCCTGGGGAAGGCTCTGTACGAGTACGTCGCTTCTGGCACGGACGATGAGCAAAGTAGGTGCCAAACGCACCGGCGGCGTTTAGAACTTTTGAAGCACAACGTACATGTACATATCCCTAGAAGTGTTGATAGTCTGTTTTCCGACCCAGCTAAACAGCCTCGCGACGGCCTGTGTTTCCATTACCGTCGCGTTTTGACGCTCCTGTGTAGGCCAGTGGTTGAGTGGTGGCGGTCAGAATCGACTCATATGTGGCACTCGCACCAACAGGCATAGTTATTGACTCATAAAAACATGTTTGCTTGAAACGGCATCTCCTACGGCCGCCATCACCTATTTAGTACTGCTGCCCACAGCCCACTCGAAGAGCGGCTGAGATGAGATATGTGATGTTTCACCAATTCTTCTTTTTCATACCCCGAAAATCACGCAGCGCTATCGGAGAACCGCCAAGCTTTCAAGCGCATGTTCTTGCTGCCGCGCATGATGCGAGTCGTGTCCGACATTGACCTGCGGCTCGATGTTTTCGGGCAGCGGTTGTCGATGCCGGTTTTCGTGTCGCCGGCCGGTAAGTGCGTGTATTTGGACGGGGGGGGGGGGCAGCATACTTGCTTCGGAACAGAACCTCTGAAACTGTTTCTTCTGGATTGGAGGTGTCCTGATGGGGAAAATATAGCGTCGGTGTAAGTTTTTCTTTCGTTTGAAGGGGGATGGCCGACGGTCTCAAGACGTGCGCACAAGTTGTTGTCGTTGTTGTTCTCGGCGATAAACGAGTACGGCGCGATAGAATGCAAAGGGTGGAACATTCCCTCACCCCCAATCCCCTCAACGTTTTCCTCGTTCTCTCTCACATCGGCTCTTCTCTCGCCCCCCTTTTTCTGTTCTTGTCTTGTGGACTGCTTCATCTCTGCTACTGTTTATAAGGTCAATGAAGTATGTTCTTTTCGAATGTAAGGGCAAACACTTGCCGTCTGGAAAGCTAGCTTTTCTTCCTCGCAGCAGTTGGCGGACGCGCGCACGGCGGGAGGCGGGCCCTATGGGGGGCACCTACGGCGCGGTTGCAGACCTACTCGTTTAATGCATGCCGTTAATTTCAAGCTTGGAGGTGGGCGCCACCGGTGTCAACGGTAGTTCCGTGCTCGGACTTATTTGTGTTAAGCGCTTCTTGTGTTCCACCTCCACCACATTACCAGGACAATGGTAACCTGAACCTTGTTGGTCGCTCCCGACTGTGGGCCGCTGCACTGTCCTACACGCGTTGCAGGCGTGCACAAGCTCATGCACCCCGAGGGGGAATGCGCGACGGCGAGAGCTTGCGCTGAAGCCGGTGAGACAGATGACAAACCCCCCACTTACTTGTTTTTCGGGAAGCACCTCCAGCACAAAGCGTGTCGTGCACTTCACGTGATTGTTGCTTCGGGATCGACCCCAACGCGTGGACCGTTACAGGTTGAACTGACCTGAAACGTAGATCCGAACGGCGACTTGGTGGAGAGATGTCAAGCATGGAGATGGTCCTCAAATACCGAGAATAGCTATTACTGCTGTTGTAGTCAACTACACTTACTGGTACTGTATTCTAGTAAACTTGTTCCTGGGCCTTTCTTCGGTCTCTACCGTTGGATTGACGCAGGTACCCTCATGGGGGTCTCCCAGCACGCCACGGTGTCGTTGGAAGATGTGGCGGCCGCGGCTCCGCGGTGTGCCCGGTGGTTTCAGCTGTACATCCTGAAGGACAGGGAATTGACGGCCGGCATATTGCGGAGGTTCGTACGTGCAAGCACGCCGGGAGTGCCTGCAGCGAGAATTAACACGATAGCCGGTGACTTGAATGGAAACGGGCGCAAGTCTCGGGGCAACAGTTGAAGGTAGACCTCGGTCTGTGCTCAGAGAAGTCGTGATGTTTGTTCGGGTGAAAACGAAGGAGAGCTACGAAAAGTATCACTCATCCGGACAAAACTTCCGTTGACTGAACTGCGATGTACCAAAACGAGATTATGCTTTTTGTTTCGGGATGACACACTTTGACTTTCTTGATCGTACAGGCATAGACGTGTGTTTGCCGTATGTTAGCAGCGTATTTCTCGTGTTGGTTGCGGGTGCATGTCTCGGCAAGGTGTCTTTCAGTTCAAGAAAGACAATAATTGTCGTCGTTCCACAAGAATGGAACCAACACAACGGGGGAGATGATACGATCATGGAATGTACAGGTAAGGATGACGGATTGAAGAGGAGCGAAAGAGGATCTGACCTTCGAACCCAACAGAAACCCCGAAAGCTCTCATCATAGCGTTGCGATCGTGTCTGAGGTACTTTTGGCAGCGTGCGGTACGCCGGGGGGAGCGATTGTTGCCACTTGTGTTGTTGCGCTGCGTAGACGGACACTAGGTCTTGGTCGGTTGTTGCATTGATAAAGAACTGGTTCCGATAGTTTCTTGGCATCCTTCATGGAACGCACAATGAGTCTGACTGCTCATGAAGTGCAGTTTGTACGTGTCATCTACTGGGTAGCCTCGCAACCACCGCATCAATGGCGGTGCCAACCATAGTGACCGCAACAACACCGGTTCAAAACACCTGTTTCTAGACTGCAAGTGAAAGCAAAATCAAAAGCAAATCTGGAACTACTTTGTCCACCAGGTCCGAAAAAGCTGGCTACACGGCGATTTGCCTGACGGTTGACAGCGTGAGATTTGGGTCAAGAGAGGCAGACTGGCGCAATAACTTCAACGGGCTCCCACCAGGAGTCACGTTGGCCAACTACCCGACGCAGGTGTGCACCGAAAAAGGAATCATCCCAGAACTTCGATCCCGATGTCGAAGCCCTTGCAATTTTCGTTTGGTATTGTGGTGCCTCTCTCCTCACCCTGCGAAACAGCCCGCGCTAGTCAAGAACTATCCCGGCAGAGTTGGCTGGCGCCGCAAAAGGGTTGGTTGAGCCTTTGAAGAACCACAAGCACTTACTGCTGTTCAATCCACCTACGCCCTTCAATCAGTGTTACGAATGGCGAGGCATCTTGGTGTCTCGATACACGTCGTTGGTTCCCTTTTTCCTTTTTTCGTCAACATTTGTTTTGGTTCGTGCTTTCAGCTGTCGCTTCCTAGTCAGGTTTGTTCTTTGGTCGCCTAACTTGCGACATCCCTTCCCCGCGAAACGACACCTTCCCTCCGAATAACGTCAAATCTCTCCGGGGAAAACTAAGGACGGCTATAACGACAGGGTCAAGGACGCGTGGGACCAAAACACGGAGAAGCTGTTCGACGAAAGGTAAGCCTTGCCGAAAGCAGCCGCTGTTCTGATGCCAACTTGCTTGTGTGTGTGTGGACCGCAGAACTCTTCGCCTTCCAGCTTTCTGCCAGCGGACTTCAGCAATATCCACATGTGCGCTTGAAGTTGGCCGGGGGCGATGAGTTCGTCGATTGTTCCGAAGGGTATTGCCCCCATGCCCGATGTAACTCAGAGGAATATGTCGTGCCACTCTCCTCCATGCCTCGTTTCTCGTTCTTTGTCCCGCTTGGCGTCGGAAGAGCTACCTGGTCGGACATCGCTTGGTTGAAGTCGCTCACGTCGCTGCCGATTCTGGTCAAGGTGACGTCACCTACACGTATGGGTCGAGAGTACAACATACGCCATGAATTTGCCTCACTATTAGGCGACCCAGGCGGTCAACAGCAGCAGGGTTGATGAAATAGCTCATCTGCCTAGAACTGGTGGAGGGGGGTGTATCGCCAAGCGCGTTGGAAAGCACACCCAGGAGCCAATTCTGCCCGCGAACGCTTGCCGCTCTTGCTCTCTCTCACGTGCGTTGTGATGACAAACCAACGGAGACAGCCAACATCTTTGAGCAACACATCAAGCAGCAATGTCAGGACCGCAGAAATGGTTGGGAGGTTTTAGACCTGTCTCATGGACAAATTTCATCCGATACATTTTGTTTTTCTTCCTGGCCTAAACAGTGCAAGACGGGGTGTGGCTTTCGTGTTTACCCGAAGATTTTGTCCCAAAGACAACTCACAGTTGCACGGCACGCTTCGTTGGGTTAATGAAGGGGTGGGTAACTCAACGAGGCGGGGGAAAATTCTACGCAGATTTCGGTGTTCCCACAAGCACTTCAGCACTTGGGCGTTGGTAGGGAAACTCCTTTCGCACAATGGGTCAAACAACAGGTGTAATATTCCCTCAACACTTCACTGCTGTCCCCTCATTCTCAACTCGACCGACCCCAAATTCCTGTCTTGTCCTTCATACCTCTGTGTTGTTGTGCTTCCTATGTGCTTCCTACAGGGGATTCTGACCGCCCAAGATGCCGTTTCGGCTGTTGAAGCCGGCGCAAGCGGGGTAATCGTTAGCAACCACGGGGGGCGCGCACTGGACGGATCGTTGTCTTCGATCGAGAGCCTCGCCCCGGTGGTCAAGGTGAACTTGTCGATACCATCTGTGAACCGCATGCGAAAACTTTGGCAAATTCCACGCGCATGATGTCGGGGGGGCCGTGCTTCGGATACCGGTATTGTTTCTGTCGCGCGCCGAGACCGGGTTGAACTTCACAAGAAGGCCACAGGTTCGGACTACATTGTCGGCTTGAGCCTACCCTACTAGTAGGACCTCGTGGCAAGCCAAGCTAGTAGTTGTACCAGGTATATACTTCTGCCCGATTGTGGTTTCTTACAATCTGTCAGCTGTCCCGAAAAGCATGCTTGTTTGCGCTTTGTTGCATACCACGTGGCAGTCGGGTTTCTTTTGATTCGGTGAGGCTGGTGTCACGTAAACGAGTGTCCGTGCTGTTGTGTGCCGCTCCTGCCACGGGCTTCGTGCATTGGGCGCGCCGGACAGGACCTCCTGTAGTACTGTCGAGTACTGTCGATGGGCAAGCAACGTACCTCCCCACCATTCCTGACGTGCGTCTTGAACCTCGCAGGCGGTGCGGTCCGTCCCGACGGGTGCAAACGTCCCGATATTCTTGGACTCGGGCGTGCGCAGGGGAACCGATGTCCTCAAAGCGCTGGCGCTAGGTACGTCTTAGTCGGCGGTGGCGGCGGCCCTAGCTCAATCCACCACAACAACCTCGAACCCGGACCTATTTTGCCAGCTTGTAAAATTTCGATGCATCTCGCACCTCACCAATTGGTGTAGAGAAATGCCAGTAACACAACAGAGGCAACGAAGCAGTTGATCGTTTTCGTGTCGAAGACTGCCTTTGGGATACAGCTTTAACTGCCTAGTTCACGTCTGGCCTGTTACATGTGCACGCTAAGGGCGTGTGTATTTGTCTGTTATACTAAACCTTAGGCCATGGCTGTTTCGCCACTGGAACCGTTGTGTTCTTACCCCCTCCCTACTTCTCTCGGCTCGCATGTACGCCACCGATTTCGCCTGTTTCCGCAATTCTCTTTTCTGGTTTTCTCTCTTTTCCTTTGATCCCCCTTCCCCCTCAACCCCCCGTACGCCCCACCCTAGGCGCGACAGCTGTACTTCTAGGGAGGCCCATGTTTTTCTCACTGGCTGTGGGAGGGCAGGAGGGCGTCCAGAGAATGTTGAGTATCATCAGGGACGAGCTGGAAGCCGCCATGGCGCTCTGCGGGTGCCAGGTTCGTGGTGGAGAGGGAGTACTTTTTCTGCATGAGCATGTCGAGAAGAGATTCTCCTTCTTGGCAAACGAAAAACTCACGTCCCATGCGCAACAACATTTGCCGTGTGTAGCGTTTACTTCAAACGCGCCAAACGCGCTACATCCCGCGATTCTGCGCTCTCATGGCGCTTTCAGGTTTTATGAGTTCATGGGGGCGAATTAGTTCTGGTTTCAGTTGCGCCTACGGTGACCAATGGGAAAACTCTTTTCTTTTCTATCATCTCTGCTTCGGGCTTTGTTGTCGCGCAGAGGCTGCAAGATATAACGAAGGACCTAGTGACGGACTTTCGAGAGGGTGGGAGCACCTTCCATCGCCCTCGACTCTGACCAGAGAAATCTGTCACCTACTTAGCGCGCACCATCGGGAGCGGCAGCCCCCTGCTTGGAACAGACACAGCTCGGGGCCCGCTTTGACGTTGACGACGTGCGTAAGTGGGCGTCGACGCGTCGAGTCGATGAGCGGCGGACGATGGCCGAGCCCCCACTCGCTACCACAGTTCAAGGCAAGACCCTGGGTGTGTGGGAGAGGGGAGACCCTACTCGGCGACAGCGGCTGGTCAGACTGAATGCTTGTCTGAAAGCACGCACAATGCCATCGCACGAATGGCTCACGCTCCCCATATAGAGCGGACTTGGTTGACAAACCAGGAAACGCAGAGACAAGTTTCTTCATGCACTAGCGAATAGGCGAGACAATGTTCCACAACCGCGGACGTACCTATAATCCTCAAAGTGGCACAGGCCGCGGCTAAGATAAGACCCTGCAACGGACCGAGGGTAGCGTGTGACGTATACGAATGGATGTGGCTATGTTGGTGCAGAGAAATTTGCTACATACATAGCTGATGCTTGGAGGGACCAAGATTGAAAACAGTGCCATGCACGAACTACGCAAGAACACGCGATGTACGTCCAATGCTGTGGCGATGTGTTTATTGTTAAATGGCGTGGGTATGGCACGGGAACCGGGACGTGTAGAGACAAGTTTTGAGCCTTTTCTGTGCTTGTTGCATGTAACCACATCTATCAATCTATATGTCTTGCTTGCTGGCACTTGACCACGCCTCCACGCCATACTTTCCATGCGAAAGTATTGAACTGGAAATGTCAGGTGTGTGCGCGTGGAATGTAATCCGAGCAAGCTATCGAAATCATAGAAAAGGCGTTGACGGTTTGGATGATCCAAATCCTTGTCGTCACTTCAGCTGCTGCACCTGTTCAATACGCGGTACCGCGAAGTGCAAGTGACTGCCTCGATCGACGGCTATGAGTGCGGCGCATGCTTTTCTGCCAACCGCGCTACAAAAAAACTGACGGCAGCCAGCCGTAACATCCGGGCCTCGGAAATATGAATCCGAGTAGGGACCCCGACAGCACGCTACCAAACGTCAGTGGTGTCTCGTTGGATTGGTGAAACAGCTTGCGTCTGAGAAGAGATATTCTGATCAAACTCCAAGAAGTCAAACCACAAAGAAAGCCCTCGAAACACGACACGACGATACAAAGGGATTAGAAGAGCGTCCTTCAAGACTTCCCTGCAATCACAATTTTTGACGGTGACGCTATGAATACTGTACACTCACTTCGGGCCGTACACCATTTCACCCCTTGCAGTTGAAAATACACCAAACCTACCGACATCGGGATATGCTATGGCGAAAACGACCGTCATCACATGACAAATACGTGAGTTGAGTCCGTCAGCTACGCCGGGTACAACAAGTGGGAAACCGCCACATAGGGCGCTCCGCTGTGGAGTGGTTCCACAGAGACCGTGTGTCGACCTACTCCGACGTCTGTCTCAAGGATCACGCACGATCCTTGTGTCATAAAACCCTGCTCAAGCTCCTCAGCTATAGCTACGACTCCATCAACCCTGAACGTAACCTGGGTCGAGTCCGTGAAGTCGACGCGGGTGATAAAATCTGGCTTGCAGATGACCACCCGCGAGTCTTGAGACATCGAATTCATCTGCTGCAGCTGATCCTGCATCGCTCGATGACTGCCCGCCTCTTCTTGTTTTTCGTCTACTTTCTCCTCTTTCGCAGCCTCTTGGTCCTCGTTGCCATCCACCAGTTCCTCCGCTCTGTCGTCCTTCCCCTCCTCCTCCTCCTCCTCCTCCTCCTCGGACAGCCACCCCTCTGTTCCCGCGGGAACTCCGATCGTTTCGAACTCAAACTCGATTGCTCCGGAGGCCGCGTCTCCAACCAAAACGAGCTTCAAGTCTATCGGATGGTGAAAACCTTCCGGCGGAAACGTTTTCAAGTAATCCAAAAGACGTTCAGACTCCTCATTCAGCGTCATCGCCCAATGACCGCTGGTCGGCTCCGCGATCATTTCCTTGTGATCGAGATTCAAAATGGCAGGCGATTTGGCGGATACCATGCCCACGAGCCTGGCACCTTTTCCCGCGGCCTGAGGGAAGTACGTGTTGGCGCACCTGTAGCTGCCCGCTCCCAAGCAAAAACGCCACCCCGCACACCACGCGGGCGGAGGAAGGATATCGCCCCGTCCACCGCCCATATACACGTTGTCATTATCGTCAACGGCCTCTACCACCAAGCCAAGGGTCTCTCGAAGTGACGTTAGATCGCGGATGCTTTCGCGAGTCTCCCTTTCAGAACTAGAGACAGCGGCATCGCCCGGTATTATTTCTCCGCCGGAATCTCGGAGCTGTCTAGCAGTGACGCCCGGCGCTACGTCCTCGAGGCGTCCGACAGCCTTGAGGAACACCTCTGCGTAGTGCATGAATAACATATCGGCCACTAGCTGGTGCCCAGGAGGGCCGGCGTGCCAGCTGTTGCGCCGTACCCAACACACATGCGTTCATGACCGGACAGGCGACAGTCGGCGGAAGGGAGAGAGGAAGGAATCAAACAGACGTGTTTGACTGATGAATGGATGAACTGGTGGATAGTATCAGTTCATTGGTTCTGGAAGGGACATCTGCCCCACACCAGAGAGATTAGGCATGATAATACTGCTGTGTGTACCCCTGTGCACATTGCTAAAATACGGGCTTTTGAGGTGGGCTTCCTCTTTGTCTCTGCTAGTCTCTTGCGTATGTTACTGAGTCACGTCGGCGATCTTTGGGCACGGAAAGTGATCAGCACTCAGAACGGAAGTGTCCCCGAGAAAATGCAAAAAAGACAAGCTAAAAACTATTTTCTCGTACGCCAACCTCAGTCCATGTTCGAGTCGGACAACGGTCATCCATTCCCGTGCTATCCCAAATCCGGCGAAGACGTACACGTGAAGGAAGCGAACGCACGGCAACCACCACGTGCTTCCGCTTGGTTTGAACGACACAACGACCCCGGGGGAAGCCGACAGATTGCATCGCTCGACAACATGGGAAAGTTCTCGTTCACACCACAGAAAACACAACCTCGGCTCGCTCACCTTGAGGGGCGCGGAATATCTTTCAGAGAGGCGTTATACAGGCGATGGTAATCGAACACTTCGTTCCCACAAGTATTTTCTGGGACCAGACTCGATGGCGTCATCCTGTGAAGGCCAAACTCACGGTAGACCTCCATAAGGTCGTTGTCTCGGCCGGCCGCGACGAGCCTTCGAGATAGCGCACCGATTCCAAGTGTGTTTTCATAGGGAAAAAGAAGTTTCGAGTACAAGAGAGGAAAACATGACGACGTCAAAATCAAGAGATGGGGTAGCAAAGAGTGGAAGCCTGAGCGCGAGGCAAGGAGCACGACCGAAAGGTGTGGGGAAGGCGGAGACGCAGGAGGGGAAGGGCATACACATTCGACAAAAGGAAAATATTGGAACTACGATTTGGGTCGAAAAGTAATTGCGACGGGGATCTGATGATAAACATACAACACAAGGCAGAGTTGTTCTTGCGCTTCAGTTAGCGCCAGATACGCCTACCGTACGGGGTGTCACCGGTAGTCGATGATATTTTGAGTCCTTCGCCACTGGACTTCTTCACTGACCCACGCACGTCCGATTCACGCGGGGCAGCAAGCAGGCGAACGAAGAACCACAGCCAATAAAGGCACCTTAAAAGCGGGCCCATGTTGTCACCCCGATATTTAATGTTCTCCCAACGGATTCAGTGGCTCAATAGAGATGCGCTGGGGCGGTGCAATGTGCCGTGGCTAGGGGACACCCACTCTGAGACTCACCCGTCGTTTCGAAGTCGGGTGCCTTTGTTAAATTTGGGACAATCGGTGTTGACTGGCGAAGCATCTGTCAGGAGCACCGCGGGGCGTTTGGGCAGCACCGAGGCTGACCTGATGAACAGCTCCAACGCCGGAGGGGCTGCATGTTTCCCGGCAACCATCATGTGCTGCCAGAACGTTGGGGAAACAAGGAAAGGTGATTGCGGAGGGTGAAGGCGGGAAACTTTCACTCGATTTGGGTTAGTCTTCCTTCGTTGGGCTCCATCCTACGGCTTAAATTCAGTACGGGGTGCGGTTTTATCTGCGACAAAAAAAACGTACCATTTCCCAGGAGATTATGTCGGCGTCATACCCCGCAAGACTGTCGACGCAAAAGCTGGCAGGGCGGCCATATCGTCCAGATATAGGTCCATGCCAAGGAGAAGAATGGAGATTGCAAAGCAAGGGGGGGAAATAGCGTATGGACATTCGGGACGCGGAAGACAAGTTGGCGAAGAATGGCAAGGAGCGTTGTAGCGGGAGACGCGTGAAAAATAACAGGAATCACTCCGAGGAACAACATCCGCTGGCACGGAGCATACCTCGATATAACGCACTGCTGATCTTTCGATCGGTTCAACGAAAACCAAAGCCTAAAGAAGAAAAGGGCCGGCCGCCTCAAGGTCGACTTCTCAAACAAATTGATCGATGGATTTGGGGCCACAGGGGAAGGGGTTCGTGGGGGGCGTTTGATCGGGAGGATGGGCGGGCGGTAATCTGAGGTTGATGGTTATCTGTGTCGCTTCTCGATGTTTCCTGAAGAACGGAGTCATGTTTCGGATACTACTTGTGGTTTTGCACCTGTACGGTGCTACTCTTGTGTTGCCCATCGCCACGTTGACCGCCTCGTACCGCACCCCGGCGGCGGCCATTAGCCGGCCGAGCGTTCCGTTGAGCACGATGGGGTAGCTCTGTTCGTAGAGGTCATCATGCCCGGCGGTGGTGGATACTCCTGCGGGAAGTGCGAGAATCTCTGATAAGAATTTCGTCCAATTGACATGTCCTAGATCCTTCCGATTACATCCAGAAAGGACCAAAACCGGATGGGACAATTGTCGGTCAGACCACAGCGATACTCACGTTCAACAGCAGCTAGAAAATTGTCTACCAGTATTCCGTTTAATTTTTGGTCGTTTCGGGCCTCAGCTTGTCAACCACCAAGTTCTCAAGTGACGGCATTATCTGCTCATTGGCGGGCGGATAAACCGAATGATAGGGCGATCGATGCTTCTCCACACAAGTTGTCAACGTTAGAGCCTCTGGGCATAACAACACTGCCGAGATTTCTTGCCTGTGAAAACCGCGAGGAAGCTCTCTTGCCGCAGCACGGCGTTCAGCATCTTGTCCCCTACCACCTTGCCCCCGTCCGAGAATTCCATCCCTCCCGAAAACAGGGTGGTTTTGGCATATTCGGGCCCCCACCTCTTCTGTGAAGACGGTTTATAAGCAAACGTGATATTTGTGTCAACGTGTGTGTGCGGACGGGCATGTAGCCGGCAACCTACCCGTGTTGGCCGTGTCTATGGAAGGCGTGACCGTTAATGGGCGTCCAAGATTTCAACACCAGTGTTCATGAGAGGAGGAGGAACACCACCCGGAAAGATGGAGTAACATCAACCCTGACGGAGGTCGGCTTGTTGCGCTCTCACATTGTATGCATACATCCATGTTGATCAACACGGGCTACGGTTCTTGCCTTTTAAGTTTTAACATTAGTAGGGACTCAAGTCTCACAACATTCTTCAATCCCTCCCCTGTGTAGACTACAGCGGTAGTAAGCGCCGTTCACTACTGAATTGCGACTTTCCGTGCACTACCACACAAGATAACACCCCCCCACACAACAAATACCACCCTCCCCCTGCTGACAATATTCTTGAGGGTCAGGATAAACACAAACCGTAATGACAACTCAGATCAGTTAATAGGATCACCGAAGATACCACCCCACATACAACACTCATCGGGTGACAATATTTTCGCATGATATCACCGGTCGGTGTGATGTATTGCGCGGAATTGGAAGGCGTTCTACGCTGGTACTGCTGTTGTACAGCAGTCTGCTAACAGCAGGAAATATGGTATGCACGTACATATGTATGCACACAATGTAGATGTCACCGGTGGTGTTACCTTGTGCGGTATTCGCGAACGCTCAATTAAACTTACAGAAACGTGAAAAGCCTATACAGTAGTCTATGCGGCAAAGACCTTGCTGTGCAGGTCACTAATGCCCTACACGATCCCTATAGACTAGCAACATGTTGAGAAGATAGGGTAAGTACAATGTACAAGGGCCTGTTTGTGGTCAAAACTTTGGTACTTTCAACGGAGGCAACAAAGTGCGGGCGGGACCACCGGCCAGCGCAGGAGGCCTCACCCAAATCCTACGGAGAGAAACTTGTAGACTAGACTACTGTACACAGCAGTAGTAATGGCTTAATGCAGAGAAACATTCCCCTCAGTTGCAACCTACCAGGATCTCCCCAGAGATTTCGCGATACGCCGAGAAAGTGCTCTCGAGGATACCCCCAGGTGGCGCCGCGACGCCGGACACTACCCGCCGTGCCCCCGTGCCATCATCTCCATCTCTCCCGGCCAGCAGCTCGGGGCTCCAGCCTGTGTACTCACTCAGCTCGTGTTGGATCGTTGTTGACACATGAAGGTCGACGGTAGGGTCGTCGGCTCCCGCAGCCCCCTCCTTAGTTTCCTCCTCGGTGTGTCTGTGTATTCTCCATCGATGACGACCTGCCGCGTCTGTGTCGTGGTCTAGAGGTGCCCCGAGCTTCCCGGAACCGACGGCGGTCGTAGTGTGTAAAGCCGCCACCAGCGAGAAGATCCTGAAGATCCTCACCACCGCCCACCACCAGCCCCCAAAAATATCCCTCTTCATCCCCGACCTTCTCGTGGGCCTCGGTCCACCCAACCAGCTGCAACGCCCACACAGATCTACAGAGTGAGCTCTACTGGGGGCCGAAGCGGGTGAAACAACGCAACGCGTGGCGATAGGTCAAAGCCCTGCTGCTGAAGTGAAAAACGTTTGCACAGCACGCGACACGGCGTGGTGCGATGTTGGCGCGGCGTGGTGATGTTTCCGACAAGGTGAGATAAGAAGGAGGAAGGAGTGCTTCTTACATCTGTCTCACCGCACCAAAACACCCGCCGAGTATTTGCACCGTATGCATATGCATCGCAGCTATGCTTGTGCCGTCCGCTCGATGATTGCTCTGCTCTTGTCGATCATCGTTGAGGAGGGAGTTTACCGTTATGGTCTCCAGGCAGGGCGGAGTACCGCGAGGGGCACCGTCATGTCAAAGCAGGCAGAGATCGGGTGTGCGGATTGTTCATTTAAAACTTAAAACACGCCTCCTCGTATTTTTTCGCTCGGCGCGACATGTTTTCGTTGGAGCGGGAGCCCAGAGTTGAACTTGTAGCGTCCTATTTGAATCGAACCCTCTTCCTGCATTCTGCACGCACTATTGGAGTCCTCGCGTCCGAATTCCACCACTTGAATCAGGCGTTATTGACGCCCAATGTAAATATAGATTGCCGTGTGCCCACGGGCTGCTTCCCCAATTGATTTTTACTTCAAGTGCCGTTTGTTGGGTCATTGTGTACGATGGCGTCGCACGAAGAAAGGCACTACTACTACGATTTTTAGGCTGTTCCCGGTACTTCGTTTTTTGGTAATACTTTTCCACGGTCACCCAATATGACGACGGTACATTTATTTATTATATGGCGGTTCCCGGCACTTGAACTTTTGGTGGGTGGGGTACTTTTTCGGCGGTCACGCAATATGACGATACTTTTTCGGCGGAATGCGGAATTTCGTTTTTCGGTGTGGTACGGCCTTCGGCGGTTGGTTCCCGGTACTACCGAAATATGGTGGTAAATTCCCGGGGATATTTTCCAGGGTACACGTCGGGAAAATTCCCGGGGGGTTTTCCCGCCGTGGCGGGCGGTCCCGGTACTGTTTCGATATCTATTTCCGGTTGCGTGCGCGTCAGGTCGTCTCAACTTGTTCGCGCGAAAAAGGAGTCAAATACCGGGACCATCTAATGATAATCTAATAGCAGCGAGCAGGCACTGCGGGGATGGTCCCATGGATAGTGAGCAAGCCTGTTCTGTTCTATCTTCCGAAAAGTTGTGAGACATGTGACGGCAGTGCGTGTATGCGCGCCACAGGCGCTTGCTGGCACACAGCAGCCTGGTGGGACACCGCATCTATCTGATTTGGGAGATGCACCACAGAAGAGTCACATGCGCATCGGGCGCAGGGGTCACAAAGTCCACACAGCAGCAGTACAGAGCTGCGTGCCTCCTCCAGAAAGGGGCATGCATGCGTGCTGGCACACAGTCAGCAGTTGTTTTGTTTTGTTTTGGTTCGGTTTGGTTCGATTGGCTTGATTTAAGAGTTGAGCAAGTGGGACAAGTTTGACTTGATTAATCTATGGAAAAAAGTGTGACATTTTTTACTTGACTAATCTATGGATTCCGATCAGTTTTTTTACTTGACTAATCTATGGATTCAGATCACATTTTTCACTTGATTATGAATTCCGATCAGTTTTTTTACTTGATTAATCTATGGATTCCGATCAGTTTTTTCACTTGATTAAAGTATCGAAATTTCGGATAAGATTCTTCATTGCTTTTTTGGGGGATTGTGCCGGCTCAAACCCCAATTTGCAATTAGGGAAAATATAATTTTAAATTCCAATTTTTGGGCTTCTTTTCGAGATGTACACGCCCGAGATGGAACGACCGAGCACAGGCTGTCGTCCCCCCAACCAAACGACGTAAGCGCCATCACGTATCTACATCGTGGTGAGGTTTATTGTGCACATAAATAAGTGAGCTAGCTCTTCGGGGAACACCACCAAGGAAAAGGGTCGGTAGGTTTTGCTTTGCTGCCACGGATGATTCGTCACACAATCATCCGCGCTTGATGTGCGTGAACTGCTCTCCCGCAGCGAAAGACTCGCAATCACAGAAAATCATGTACGAGCTCGGTTGGCAGGATAGGCTTTGAACGTTATCCGTACTAAAGTAATGCGAATAGGGCATCGCTGTTGTCTGACTCCGTTTTGTCATCGTCGACGTCCCCCTCGACCCCAAAAAAACAACGGACGCATATCGTCCAGGCCAAAATTGGCCAATCAGAAAACTGCGGGCACCTTTCTCTCTCTCTCTCTGGAGTAGATACGTACCCCCCCCCCCGTCAAAACGATCGCTCTTCAGGGGATAGATAACCGGTGGCCACGGACCCAAACGAACCGAAGATGTAGAGCGTTCATTTTCGATGCAAGATGCATCGTGCACGTTGCTGCAGAGCATCAACAAACGAAACAAGGGCCCGCCAGGTGGTGTCTCTGCCGGGAACAAGAAAGAAGGTGCTTCTCCATCTCAAAAAGGAGTGCGTGACTTGGTCAACAGACTGAGGCCCGCAACAAACCATATAGCTACTTCATACCCCCATGTACAGTCAACGACGATCGGTACGGAAAGAAGCCAGGATGTTGTGCAACAAAAAGTAAAAAAGACACAAGAAGGAGACCAGCAACACACAAACCCAGCAGGACAAGAACAAAGGCAAGCCGACAGTCTGACGAGAAAGAAAAGCCGTTCGTGCTGCCTTTCAACACAGCGTGCAAGGGTGGCAAAACGTGAAAACAAAACTTTCTCCGGGACGTTGATGCCTCCGAAAAAACGTAAATATTTTCCACCCACCTTCTTTGCTGCGCCAAATAACGAGTTGCCCGCCCGGACTATCATCCCAGTCATTTGCAGTTTAAGCATCAGTCAAGACAAAAGAAAGGAAGCAAGCAACGTCACATGTTATTCGTCTAAAATCTTGAACGTCATCCCCGCCTTATTCAACCTATCGACGAGGGGCATTCCCATGGCCGAGGCTGTTGTTAAAACGCCGCCCTTCTTATACTCCAGGTCGTCCAGGGCCAAGCACAGACCGCACTCGGCAAGCATCTGCACGAAACAAGTGACATGAACATTGGTGTACAAACACAGACGTTTGGGGCGAGGGGTACACGCACAAAGGCGAGAGGGGGGCGGTGCCCGTTAGTCACTGTTGCTTTCGCCGTCGGGGGAGTGAGGATTCCTTCCTCGACGAACTGCGGGAAAAAAAAGAAAAAACGGGTCACGTTTTGAGTACTTCTCTCGACAGGTTGTTGTCCCGCGCGACGTGCTGCAAACTCAAGCCTGGTTCGGGACGTCAAGGAGGTGGTCCGTGTTTCGCAAGCGGAACGTCCTCATTGCTTTGCTTTGCTCCTCTCCAAAAAAATCGGTTGTCAAGCTCAGGTACCGAACCGTGAAAAAAGTCTCAACTTTACTGACAACCATACTCAGAGCCAACGTAGGACCGGGCACACCAGACATGGCGCAGGGATTGCTACCCGACTTGAAGCACAGCACAGCACCAACAAGCAGCCCTGGGCTATGTCATACAATAGCTGCTGCCGGAGGCACAACAGAGACACCCTGACAGACACAGGTCCAACAGGATGACTACATGACGGCAGTTCAGCCCCCGGGTTACTAAAATATCGTGTATGCATGCATGCATGCCCTCGTTCGCACCTTGGCCGTCTCCTTGTAGCCACAGTCGCCCTTGTCGCTGCCGACCTTGCCGCGGCAGACCACGTCCTTGCCGTCTCCCGACCGCCCGCTGGCGAGGAAGTTGATCCAGAAGTACCCGCTGTCCCTCAACTCCTTCGACGGACCCTCTCCCGGGGCTATCGTTGTCGTTGTCGTTGTCGTTGTCGTCGTTGTTGGCGTTGGTTTGTGTGAAGACGAAAGAGAGAACAACACCGAGCGAGAAACAAGAGGAAGCGCAGGTCAGTTATGGGGGACAGGAGACCGCCGAAACCGCCAAAAGATAAGACATCCAGGGAGAGGGTCTAAAACAAGAAGAGGAAGAACGAAAAAAGAACGTAGCGGTAGAAGGAGCAGCAGAACATGATGCCTCCAGCGTCCTGCAAACCGCTCGTCACACTGGAACATACGTTGTAATGGGCACGGGATAACAGGGAGCGTAGCAAAGGTGTGCCGGCAAACTCCCGTAAACTACACACGAAACAAACAGGCTGCTACCTATGTGGACAAAATCGCCCCCCAGTAAGAAAACCGACACACATAGCCTCGCCCAGGCCACCTTTTCCTGTTGCCGCCACGCCGCCTTGCCACGCCGCCTGTTTTTCCGCTCACCCCTTTGGAGGTTGCACGATTTTCCCCCGTGCCTCGAAGTCAGTATTCACCCTCCTTCAACCACTCTCTCTCTCGACACAAGGACATCATAACGTCCTGTCGTCTTCCAAGGTCCAAGCGCAACACAACACTCCACACAAAGTTCGTTTGGCATACTTTTGTGCCACGCCCATCCCTCACTGCTCTCTTGACAAACCCTCTGCGCACATCAACCCCTGAGCGCCGGTGTGGTTGTAGATTCAGGTACGCCAGCTACGCCAGTCTCGTCATGTCCATACGCATACAATACATACCCGGGAGGAACTTCTTGGCGATGAATTTGCGCGTCACCGGGATGACCATCAAGAAGCCCCCGATGCCAAAGGCGATGGTCGAGAAGACGGCCGGCAAGAAACCCTTGAGCAGCCCCTGTTGTATTTTTCAAGCGTGGATGTTGAGTGAGTGTAGTCGTCTTGTGTGTGTGTTGGTATTGTTGCGCGTCTACAGCAGCAGCAGCAGTAGCAGTAGCAGTAGCAGTAGCAACAGAGGAGCGGCGACAACCAAGGGTCTACAATAATGCTCGTTGAATTTCGCACTGACGTGGTTGGGCTGCGGGGGAAGGGGGCATGATGCGACGAGCTGAAGAACGGAAGCTAAATCGCTCGTGCACAAAACCTAACGCTCGTCACGTAAACGCTGGGGGCCGGGTTACGAAACGAACGCCGGATATGTCGTCGCCGCAGCGGGCGGCGATACCCGCCACACAAAATACCAAGTACAATGTTCTCATTTCTTCACGGCAATTCAACCTGCTGCTCTTTCAAGAGCTATTGTACGAAACAAATCCTAGCTGCGTGGCTCCCATCGAGGGCCACAAACGAAAAACATGCAAGCAGTGCACGGTTATCGCAAAATGCTTGCCAACCAAACTTTGTTGTAGTATCTGGACCGTTTCCCGAGCATATGCTCATACATATGCGAATGCGTTTGAGCGCACGGTGTTGGGTGCACATGTCGCGATTCGTGCGCGAGTGTCGGCATAAAACAACAGGGCGTGTGTTGGAAGCGCAGCCTCCCCGCCCCATACTGGCCCTTGCTCGGTGTTTCACACACCCTAAAATAGGAGCGGGTCTCGAAACATAACCAACACAGACATATGTCGTTGCAATAGCACCATCAGCATAACGACCTCTTCGACTGACGCATGGTTCTCCGGAACGTGGGTGCACGGCAGGCTGCTGCGTGCTACGTACTACAGACCCATGTGCCAAGCGCTATCCGAGTTATGTAGCTAATTTCTGTTGTCCAAGCCGGGGATGGAGTTTGTCAGAGGTGAGGTCGGGGATGTCTTTGGGCCTGGGCCGGGTCTGTGAGCGAACTACAACCGGAATGCACCGTTGCACTCCAACTACAGTGCCGGGGCGTGCAGATGCCACCGCCGTACCTTGAAGCCCATGACCTCCTTGTACCGGAAGGTCTCCGGGTAGCCCAGCAGGCCTGCGCTGCGGAACACGATCTTGGAGTCGTGGCTGGCGAACACGCTCGACGCTGTCCATGCTGTGGTGGCAAGACAGCGCCAACGGCAATTCAACGCTCATTGGTGACTGAAGACAGGTTGAAATGAAAGCCTCGACGACTTCGACGCAGCAGCAACGACCGATCCATGCGGCGCAAAGAAAAACAAAGCACTTCGAGCTACGCGTGAGCGATAACACGCAAGAGCGGGCGGCAGGGTGCGCGTGCATGCAAACGTGTCGTACTTCGTCTCAGGATCCAGATCCACTGCTGCTCTTCGCACACGATTGCCTCTCGCTGATTAGGACCACTCCAGTCCAAGCCAGACGTGCGACAGTTGGTGCGAGCTGCTTTCATTGCGTATTGTGTAAGGTTGCTCCAAAATTTGTTGTGCTGTACTTTTCTCTTCACACGCTGGTCGCTCCAGGTGATCAGTCGATCACGCACCCCTCAGACGTCTGGAAATGAGACACAACCTTCGGCGCAAACGCAGCTCTGTCTCACATTGGTCCCAAGCGATCGGAAGGCGGTAAATTCGTGAGCGCGCAAACAATGAGCTTCCAAGGTCGACGAGTGCATGAAACGGCAGAATGCTTCTCGAGAGAAACACTGAGGCAAGAGCCGCAGGAGGAAGGTAGAATCAAAACGAAGACAACCAAGACTGATAAAAAACCCGGCTTGCGTCCAGAAACGGACACCGAAGACGTTCAAACATCGGCGTCCGGAAGAAGAAGGCAACACAACACACACGCACACGCGTTTTACGCCAGCGGAGTCTGTGCACGGGACCGAACGAACACACGGTTCTCACGAGAGGCTGCACAGAAACCGGCCGCAAGACCCACAGAAGCAGCAGCTATGACACAGCCCGTGCCTTCTCACATTTCGCCAGGGAATCGTAGCCGAGCCCGCCGGGGTCTGCAGCCTTTCCAAAGCCGGGCGTCGCCGTCAGCAGCAGCGGGTCGGCCAGCTTGCTGGTGATCGCCTTTCCCCCGGACCAGACCTGCTCGAAAATGTCCAGGACGCTTGCGATGGTGCCTCCGCTGTTTATTTTTTTTGTTTTTTTTTTCCGTCCCCCAAGGATGGCGCGTGTGTGTGTTTGGCGAGCGAGTGCCGGCACCACATCGATGTGGCGGGCAGAGCACGTGAAGGAAGAGAGGGGGACGCCTTGAGGTTTCAACAATCTTCACGAACGCGAGGGGTGTGGTACAGTACATGTACCACTGATTGGCCTCCGCCTCATTCATACTCTTTTACCCTCTACATCTTGGTTTCGCCGCCAGCAGGGCAGCGTACCAACAGAGGTCACCAACCCAACACGACTCTTCTCTCTACAGCTAGATACGTGGGAGGAAATTGTTGGCATCACCAGAACGAGAGTCTCGCGAGAACTGCACTTGTGCCAAGGGGCAAAAACTCGCGTCAGCAAAAATGAAGACTTGCCTGACGCCGCCTTTGCTGGCACCGAAGTAGTAGCGGACGTCGTCGGGGCTCAAGCCATGGGTCCGCTTCATGTACTCCACCATCATGAGCGTTCCCAAGTCCTGCTCAATCATAAAGAGAAAATCACCAAAGACGCATGCTGTTTGGGTGGGCGGACGAAGCATGGACGCTCTCCAATGTACGATCCCGCCGGAAGCATTTCATCAAAACAATTGAATGCTTGTGTTGTGACAGTTCGAGGTTTATGCTAAAACCAGACCATCAGAGCGGCGTCGGCGTTTTTCGTCACAGAAACAGAGTTGACCTCGTCCATACCAATCATCATGTACTTCAGGCAACAATCAATTCCCGAGTGGGAGGGATGACTAAAAAATACGACGAATTCGAGACCTAAAAACCGCCTGCAAAACAAAGGAACCCCCCCCGTCGCGTCGGAAAAAGGTATGCATATGATGCGAGGGCAACGGCAGGAACCTCCAACAGACCAAGACTGCGCATCCTCTTTCTTGTTTTCGACGTTGGCCCGACAAAAAGGCAAGGGTTCTCCAAGTTCAAAGGGCACGCGACCACAGCAGCCCCATAACCCGTAAGCTTTGCGCAAACTTACTAACAATCGCCTCAACAACACATGTCCGCATGGGACACATATCCGCATGGGACACGTGTGAAACGAACACATCTTACCGGTTACCTCGCGGGGTTTTCCATGTCTCGGGAAAGGCGGACGCGGAAGGCGCCTCGGTCAGATGCAACCCAAATCATCTGTGTGGTTCACGCCCTCCCCCCCCCCCCCCCCCTTGGTCCTAGCAACACAAAGTGACGACGGTCACACCACCACGAGTACTGCCATGTTCGCCCCAGGAGTTTGTTGTCCGAGGGTAAGCTGTTTGGCGTCTCTCCTCAACAAACCGCAACAACGAAAAAAAACGGAACAAACACCGCGGGGGGGAGGCCGCCCCCCACTGTCTGCTCTATGCAAGCATCTCCCTCTCTCTCTCTCTCTCTCTCTCTCTGTTGTCGTCGTCGTCTCACCGCCGGGATGGAGTCGAAGCCGCAGGAAGGAACGATCTTCGCGCCGGTCCTCTCGGCCTCCTCGTGGTGCTTGTCGATCAAGCCCTTCACCCAGAGCGACTCCCCCGTAAGGTCGCAGCAGTGCACCCCGGCCGCGGAGCACGCCGCAACCACCTTGCTGCCGTAGTGAGCGTACGGGCCTACCGTGGTGATGATGACCTGTTTTTTTTGTGGTTCATAAACAAAACCCGAAAAAGGAGAGTCGGCAAGAGAACAGGGAGCGATGAGTAGTAGTTTGGGGGAAAATGTTGTTGTGGGCGGTGTCTCCATGTCACTGCGACAGCATTTGGATTGGAGGATGCACTGCAATTGTTGCGAAAGTACTTGTAAACGAATTCGTCTCCTCGAAGACCTGCGTCCATCATTTTCGTGAGTGCAAAACCACTACTGTGGGTATATCTCGAACGGGTAGTCTTTCTGTGTGTGGATGTCTTTTTCCTAGAAAAAAAAACGCGGGCGGAAGGTAGCCGTCTGGTCAGTCGCCAAAAACTCAACACGAAAAAAACGCAGAATGAAACGGCCCGATCGCATACGGCTGTTTCGCGTTTCCGCTCTCACCTTGGCCTGCGATACCATACCCCCGACCGCCTCGTCGTCCAGGCTGTCGGCTACGATGGTGGGCAGGGTCGAGGCAGCGGAATCGATCTCGGACGCTAGGCGTTCCTTGAGCGCCGTAAGCTTCGACTCGGATCTACGAAGCGGGTTCGCGGGGAGTCAGCAAGAGGACGTCAGGACCCGACCGACAAAACAGACTCAGCAACGACCGTAGAGCTGGTGCAGCAGCAACAGCAAGCAGCTGAACACAAAAAAAGCTGCTGTTGTTGTGTGCTCGTGAGCTCGTTCGGCCCTCCGCCGTCCAGCGGTCTCGCACCAAATTGCAAATTACCCCCCTGCTGGTGGGGGCAATTTCGAACTTGTTGGCGTGCTACAGGCTTCTTGATCTAGCACCGTAGTATGCTACCAACCACGCCACATGAGGCCACCGTTGGCGTGCGCGCTGGCTCTATGTCCACCGTCTCCGGAAAACAGCAGTTAAGACCTGCAGTTGACAGTAAATAGTTAGGACGCACACCTATCTGTACCCTTAATTTCCAACACCCGCTGTTCGCCGTTGCAGGAAGACGGACGGGAACCAATGGTAGCAACATAGGAGAGGGTCTAGATTGCGACAGCAACCTGGTGTCTCCGGGCGGCGTGTTGCGGGGGATAGAAAGGAAACCCTCCGTCCTCCGTCGAAGACAGGGTCCCCAATTCGGCCTGTTACACAAACAACGAGGAGAGGCCGGCTGCGCAGCGTAGAACATGACTCACCGCGCTGCCACCGCCCACTTGAAGGTCGGAGGCGAAGCCCCGTAGTTCGCGAGGTAGTACTCGCACACGAGCTGTCCTGCGAAGGACGTTGCTCCGAACACCACGACGTCGTACTTGTTGCTTGAGTCTGACATGGCGGGAGGCGAAGTGCCCAGTGACGAGAGGAGAGGAGAGAGCTTAAGGCTGGCAGCAGCAGTGCTTCGGTGCAAGCGAAAGCTTTTTTGGGGTGCCCAGGGCAGTCGGTATGCGGTAGTGGGGCGAAGGGCACAGCTGGATACGCAACAGAGAGCACTGGTCCAGATGGTTCTTCGCATATCACACGTGCACGATGATGACGTAAGGAGGTGCACCATAGCCAAGAGCCAAGAGAGGGCGGTTCGTGCGGCGCAACTTGCCGAGGGGGGACCACGGATGGCATGAAAATGGATCCAAGGCAGGGAGGGGTGGTCCTTCTACCCGCCGAGCGTACGTTTGTTGTCGGTTGTTTGTAGATCCAACACCACACCTTGCACCATGATGCACGTCATCATCACGCGTGTATGCATACAGGCGCCAGTTTAGTTGCAGAAAGAGTAGAATGTTTGGTGCTCGGTTTACAAGCATATAGCGGTGGCAATTGCAAAGGGGCATACGGTCTTGTTTCTGATCCAAAAAAGCTGAATACAACTTCGGGGCGATCTGCAAACGGCAGCAAGGAGGGATCCGCCGCTGTCAACCCCCTCACATCCCATAATTGCTCCCACCTCTACCACTACAACCTTCACAGCCGGCGAGAACTGGCCGCTTTGCGCCACCAACAACTGGCGATGGTGGCAGTGAAGACGGCTTGTGATGTCCACCGGAGATCGAAAGGAAATATCCAGGAGCCGCGGGAAGGCGGCGAAGGAGGCAGCAGGGGCGGGACCAGGACAGCGGGAGTACAACAATGCGTACTCTCATCACCCCGCCAGCACACAAGACGAAGGTCGAAAGCGTTGTGCTTGGTTTGGAGGATTTTGGTCCTCGTCGCTGTCCAGAGGTGGTCATCATCCAGATCTACCAGTAGCAGTAGCAACCGCACCTCAGCAGTGCTAGTGCTCGGCGCGTCGGTGTCGGTGGGCTTTGGCGGGGGGTGTCCCAGCGCATGCAGCGGCCACGGGTACTGCACAGGCCCCAGCACTGAGACTTGTGCTTGCCACCAGGGCTGGGCCGGCGGCGACTGCTCGATCCGTGAGTACTCGTATCCGTACTTGAAATCTAGTTTGGTTGCCGTTGTGGAGCCATCCACCCAATAGTTTGTTGTGCCATTGCCTGCTGGGCGCAGTCCTCTACGGTACTGCAGTAGTCTGGTGCACAACAAATACTTCGGGAAGCTCCAACATCTTGCATGAGCCGTGCTGAAACCCTACGATCGTACGGGTCGAAGTTGTTTACCATGCGATTTTCACGATTGGTGGCAGGGCTTTGTCCAAGCGGAGCCGCCTGGGTGGACCACGCCACGGCAAACAACACCGCACATGCAGCCTACACAGAGTGTTCAAACATGGGAGTGTGCGACCGGGCCACCGGGCTCTGCTCGTGTCGGACAGGCTTCACAGGGGAGGCCTGCCAGCGCATGGAGTGCTTGAACGACTGCAATGGGCGAGGGAGGTAACCCACGCTTCAATTATGGCTGTCATGTGCACACGGACGTGAAGAAGCCGTACAGACGTAGACGTCCACTTGGTATTGCAGCACCACGTTGCCACTGCATCATCATATGTAGCCAACCACGGCCACTCGGCTGCCTTGCTATACCTCGGTACCGCCGTGGGCTCCCCCCCCCCATACTGCACCGGAATCGCATCCTCAAGCAGCGTTTCTGCTTCCGCAGGAGAGGTGCGTGGGGAAGCTACCATTCCAGCGGTACCCTATTTATCTATTTACTTCTTACAGGGAGGTGTCACTTTGTTGCAAGCGAGGAGTGTGAACATGCTGTCGAGCTGTAGTTGTCTTGCATGAGCCCCCCCTTCTTCGTTGTTGACCCGCAACAGGTGTATGTCCATGCGCGAAGCGGCGGCGTTGATTGACGGGGATAGTTTAGAGTTCGAGGGCGTATATGACGGCTGGGATGCCGACATGATTTACGGCTGCCTGTGCGACGACGGCTGGGAAGGATATGACTGTTCAAAAAGGTGAGATCAGTGCGAAACCGGTTGCCCCTCGCACATCGTTTGACACTGCTGTCCATCGCAGTGTTTGCCCCTGCACATCAGTCACGGGGAGAGAGAACTGATGCCAGTAGATTCTCGCATCCCAATGTAGCTAGGATGGAGTACATCAATCAATCGGCTTCCCCCGCCGAGGAAGGCATAGCACCAAGCGCAAATGCCTCCAGGCCATCGGCAAGTTCCGTGAAGAGTGGAATGCACCGCGAAAAGAGAACAGGGCAATATGGCGGCTACGTTTGTATGAAAAGTCTAAATGACGTACGGGATATGAAATCAGTTGCATGTCATGATTGACCCCCACACACGAAATATGGCAATAATAACATGCGTTGCGTGCTCCCATGTCGTCGGGAATGACCCAAGGCAGAAGGTCAGCCTGCCAAATTTCATTGGCTTGGAAAATTACAGCACGGAATACACGTTTCATGCTACCGCTTGACTCCCGTCGCGCTCTCCATCGCTTTAAAAATGATTTCATTTGCAGGGCTCGTGTGGCGTGAGAAGAGCTCTTTCCGACACATTCTTCGCACCGACACAAGCCAACTCATTTTGTAGACCTTTGACCATCTAATCTTTCACCGGTCTATCCTTTTCACGCGTCAAACTATTGCACCCGCCACATACGGAACATGCGGATCGTCTTTGTTTCGTACTCAGGTCTTGCCCTAAAGGCGTTGACCCGTTCCCTGACATCGTGGGCGAGGACGAGGAGCAGCTGATCGACTGCTACTGCCCCGGGCAGTGCTCGGGATCGCTACTGCTGGCTTTCCGGGGGCACAGCACCCGACCTATCCCCTTCGATGCATCGGCGGAACTTGTCAAGTACCGGCTCGAGGTATTGTGCGAGTGTTGTCCCGCTGTTGTTGCTGTTGTTATTGTCGTCGTCATCGTCGTCGTCGCTGTTGCTGTTGTTGTTCTTGCAGTTGTTATAGTTGCCTTCAAGTCAAAATGACTCACGGGTCTCTCAAGCATTTTGTTCTCCGTACGAATTCCTTCGGTACGATAAGAATGATATTTCGTGTCCATTCTTCTTCGCCATGGCTCGTTCCATCTTGGGGTCCATACGTAGCGGGGTATTGGGTGCTTTATGTTGTTGCTTATCGTCTACCCTTGATTTGTCCTTTTCAAACGTCGCTTCATGATGTTTCGTAGACGTATGTTTGAAAAACAAATGTTGTTGGCCGCAGACTGTTTTTTCTGCTTCTTCTGCCTATTGCACGCCCCCCATTCCCCTTTTCTTCCTCTCCCCGTGTACAAAGTGCGTGTACCAAACCTACGAAAACGCGACGAATCAGTCTATCGGGTGTCTCTCACTTTCTCCACCCATGCGGACGGAAAGCAAACAATCATACAAACCGCGCCCGCCGTTGTATTGCATTCGGACACACCAACACACAGTAGCACGTTGTTTCGCCTCGCGCAGGAGCTTGACACGGTCGACGTGGTCTCAGTAAACATTACCGGGATAGGGGGCATGATCTGCAGCGGCAACGACGGTATCACCAGCCGCGTGGCTTTTCTCCTGCAGCACGGTCCGCTGTCGAACATGACCGCGGACGTCGCCTCGCTGGCGTCCACCACAGACGACCCATCTGTGGTAGTGTATGCGAAAGGACATGTGAGTATTACACTACTGTATCTGTCTTCTGTATAGCCTCAACAATGTTTCGTAGTGCAGAGGATGATTTTAAGCCCGTCAACGCCTGAAGTGTCGACCACAGAACCTGATTTCAAATAGGAGAGAGGAATTCAGGGTACCATCGGGTGAATTCTGGCATGGCGAGGCTTGTAACAGACGAATACATGAGTTGCACGTGAATCTTAGGCTCCAAGAGAGTGGATTGAAGTTACACAACCCGAATCCATAGAAACTCAACCAATATTGATTTTGTGCCGTTTTTGGAAGACACCGACCGTTTTGGTAGTTTTCCGTTGCAAGAGCAGCGCGCGGAGGGCATGGGATGCCTTGGAATTGGCGAATGATTTGAGAGGAAATGCCCGATCTTACGATGTCCGAAAAGCGCGCTGTCCCGGCCGCGCACAAGCAGTTGCTCGCTTGTTCCTTATGCGACCCAGCTTTCATGTGTCACGTGTATCCTCCCACGGCAGTTGAAAACACGGTGAAGCTGGTGCTGTTCGCGAAGGAAATCTGAACGCAATGTCAACTCAAACAGTATACATCCCCACCGGCACGCCCGGACGTAAATATACTTCTGACACCCATTTTTTTCTGCACCAAACATTCCAACAGCATGCATGCATACATGCAACAATTTTCTACCCAGTGATCATTGAAAGGCCTCTACACGACGAACGTACCTTCTGCATGTTCTTCTTCCCAAATAATATCAAAGTTTGGAAGCCCGAAGACGGATATCGCACAAGGACCGGAGTACACCCAGATACTTCCAGAAAAAACGCTACCTCACTAGTTTCTTAGTCCAGTGACCGCGAACACAGAGGCAAAACAACTACACGGCCATCACATATCCAAAACGTTGTTGTACAACTACCAGGCGAGCGGTCTCAACCCTCATCTCTTCAGCCAGATCGGTACGAAGGACGCCAAGGAATGCTCCGACCGGGGCTCCTGCAATCGCCAAACGGGCCACTGTATGTGCTACTCAAAGTTCAGCAGCTCCGATGGGATGGGTGGCGAGGGGGATATGGGAGACTGCGGATACTACGACTCGTACGACCCCCCCACAAACTGCACCACAGCCACGCCGATGTGGGGTTCCACTTCGGCGCTCTGCAGCGGTGAGCCAATTAGAAGAAAAACTGTAACAGTGTCAACATGTTCTGCTCTTCCCAACATCTATCCTATCCTTCAGTACGAAGTAGCACATTGAAGACGAAGTTGAGCATTGCGGGCGTGGTATCTCGCACGCTCCGCTAACGCCGCTCGGCTGTTGACTCATATACGTATGTAATGGTAGCCCTGCCCTGCCCCCAGATCCTTGGTCTTCGACCCCAACAAGCGTGCTCGGATGGGTGACGTAGTCGTTTGGTATATATAAAACTGTGGGGCTGTCGAGAATGTTACCAGAGGGCATGAATTAATGCCACTTTTTGCTATAACCGCGGACCCGACCGGGAAAAAAACTTGAATTCGTTGCACTCCCTTTAATACGAACAATGAAGCACCCACCATCATCTTCTTCGCTTTGCCATGCTCGCCTTCGGTACGAAGCCGCGCACGCGCTCTCTGTGTGATTATTATTACTCTGCTACCTTGCAACCACCTCATCCTGGCAGGGGTCGGGAATTGCGACCAGGAGACGTGGCGCTGCAACTGCACTGAGAGCTACACGGGCGGTGCTTGCGAGCTACGCGTAAGCGAGCGCGAACATGATCGCTAAACCATAAATAGTGCATTGTATGAACATGCACCGTATCCTGCGCCGACACGTCTGGGCTGTACGCACCGTATCCTTTTATTCTCGCGGCCTATGGAATGGAGTTGTCGACTACTGTTGTCACCCCCACCTCAAGTCATCTGTGTCACAGGCAAATCGATAGCGACTTACATTGGAATATATAGTATCTACACTCGCAGCAAGAGGAGCGTATTTCACTATAAAACGCAAGCGAGACTGCTCCTCTTCATCCGCTTGCCTTTTTCCACTTCTCTCCATATATTCGTCCTAACGCAAACTCTCGCCATTCGAGACCGACTGGTCCATGCGGTGTCACTGGCCCGAAACGACCAGCCCCCCAATCATATCACAAAAACACAGGACTGCGACAGCGGTGTGGCGTGGTTCGAGGAAGCCGCGTGGAACGTGAGCTCTGGGGCCGAGGGTGGTCGGACGGGGCTGTCCGTCCAGTGCTCCGCGGGCGGGGTCTGCGACGAGTCTACGGGGATCTGCTCTTGCCGTAGCGGCATGTTTGCCGGGGATGCGTGCGAGGTCATGGACTGCCCGACGTGCAACGACGTGGGGACTTGCAAAGACATGGAGTACTTCGCAGCGGTGAGGAAACTATGTGCGGTTCCGCGCACCGTCTGTCCCGCAGGTGGGTCAGTCGAACTCGTGGTTCACCTCGTAGTAAATGTTCTCGCTTCTTGACTTGGAACATCTAAACAGTCAACAGTACAGACACTTTTCCTCAACCAGCGAAGCAGTAAGAGTCATACCTTTCGGCCTGCCGCCACCACTACTACCATACCTCTCTGTTTCTTCTTGCAAGACAACAAAGTCGTCGATCACGACCATGACTACATTTTGTCGTTCTTGCAGACGATCATCAGCAACGGGGAGGCGCAGGAAGGGTATACGTATGATCTTTGGGATGCCAACAAGATGCGCTCGTGCTGGTGTAACCGATCCATGACCGTCGACAACATGTTCTCCGGAATCTCGACCACCCACCGCGGCCCGTACGCCCTCGCGGACACGGATTCCCACGGCTACGACTGCAGCCTTGGAAGGTCAGACAAGCAGCTTCCGGGGCCATCAAATTCCCGGCTTGCCCGTTCAGGCTTTGCTGGCTTTGCCCCGTCTTTGCAGGGAGTGGAATTTGTACTGGGGAGCATCGCCTACGACTGCTCACATTCATCACCACCCACTATAGGAGCACCCCCCCCCCCCTGCCGCTATGAAACGTTGTTTGATATAGCAGGTGTCCTACCGGTGACCACTATCACACCCCCGGCGTGACGGACATTCAGAGGGTCAACTGCACCGCGGGGTTGGGAGTGTTCACGCTCAGCTTCCGGGGCGAGACGACGGTGGAGCTGGACTACTTCATCAGTGCCGCAGGCCTGGAGGCTGCGCTGGAAGCGACTCCGTGGTGCGCTCTCCATCAGCTAGTCTAATCCTCTTCATTTTTTTATCTGCATAGATATGCGTGCTTGGACGCCGAAATACCTGCACCTTAAATAACCGGAATCCAAGTGATACTCCCGTCCTCGAATTTGGTGCGTCAGGAGTGCATCTTTCGGACGGAGGACACGCCATGTGGAGTTGTTAACCACCCTTTTTCCCGTCTCCACTAATGTCTCCTTTGGCAGGATTCTTGACGTCAACGTTACCTACACGAGCGGGACAACTTCAGCGTGCAACGACACAGAGTGTGAGAGAAGTCACGCAATCACACACTAGATTGAACTATCACGCGTTCTTGGTTGATACATCCCTCGGTTTTGAGCACCCATCCACCGTTTCGGCTCCGGTTCTACTGTTCTACTGTGTGTACTATTCATTTTGTTTTTCACTTGAGGTCAGCACGTAGTTGTGACGTTTTGGGCCTGGCTTGTGCCGAAGGAGCAGATAGGCAATGAACCAGACGGCTCTTCCGGGCCAACACCAGCGCACGAGCAGTAGTCTAGAGTTCACATCCACGAACTCGTACTCCATTCAGGACTCGTATTTCATTCAGGACCCACGCTGGTTCCCGCCAAGGAACGGGCTTTGGTAGTCTTCCGTCGTATTTTGTGGCATCAATTGTGTTGGTGCCCCGATGTGGACACACGACGTAACCCCGGAAGGAGTTAAGGAGGAGGAGGTAGAAGCCTGCACTCGTGGAGATCTTTCTTGAAAGTCAGGCCGCATACCTGATAATTCGGTTGAATTTATGGCACATACATGCAACCTAGCCGCGTCGTGCCTTCTCGGGTGGAGTGGGGTTCGGCCATACACAGCAAGTCGGCGTGATCGTATTGATTAGGAAGGGGGGAATCGACCAAGGAAATCCCGGAGCAACATGGCGGGGTAGTTGCCGATGTTGTTGAGTATTGTTCGTCTCATCATATTGTAGCCTCTCTCCTTGTCTTTGCCCCCTTTCGTTCATCATCAGACATCGACATCGAGTTCCTCACGGAAAACGGAGACCTTCCCCTCATCAAGTCCAGCACGGACTTCCTTCTCCGGACTGTGAGTCGCGATTCGGTGCTTTAACAACAACATCTTCGTACCAGACACACGTACTGTAGGTAACTCAGAGACGACCGGAGAGCGTACGGTGCGGTGCACGAATTTAGAAACCGCGTACCAGCGCGAAAAGTCGATCCTTCCTCGCCCCGACCCAGCAACGACACATTGATCATCCCGCAACACCGATCATCTACGCAATAGCCGGGCGAACCCGAGGCCAACCGTTGATCATTCCCATACTAGCGCTCGGAAGGAGTTGTTTATTTGCCTGTTTCCCCCTGCTCCACACGAATTTGGTCACTCATCCCCTCCCCTACGACCGCGATGTGCTTCAAGGACGGCACCACTCCGGGTTTGGTGACGGTGGAAAAGGTCCAGACGGGCACTCGAGAGGACGTCGAGTGCGGGGCTCACGGTATCTGCGTGGAGGAGGAAGGGGTTTGCGACTGTTTCGTTGGCTACCAGAGCGGTGACGGCACCGGGAGCAGCGGGGAGAGGGGGGACTGCAGCTGGAGGAACAAGTACCAGACGGCGCTCTTCACCGGGAGCGGAGTCGCATATGACTACAACTAACCTCGCAAGGGATTTGCTTTCGTTGTCTTCTAGGAATGTTGCGTTTACTCGATTTCGTATCTTGGTTGCCCATTAGGACTTTCTGTTCAGGGTTCACAATAAAGATGTTTTCAAATAACCCAGGCAGGGTCGATCACACCGTCCAGTGTCGACGTCTTCTTGTTTTTACGCATCATAACGATCGCTGCGGCTGAATGAGGGAGGGAGGGGGCGCTGTGCCACCATGTGCGCGTGGTCAGCTACGTCGGACAGGCTCCCCGTTTTCCGCAACGACGTTGGCCCTCTTTGTCGATTCCGCGACATTTCATGGAGAGACTACATCGTCTCGTTTTGATACTTTTCTGTGTAGTTGGGGTTTACCGGCCTCCCCTGTTGCGCCCAAAGAAAAAACGAGCCAATATTGACACCGGATACATAGCGAGTCACCTATAGCAAGAAGGGCGACTGATCGCTCGCTCGCATCTCACCCCAGCAACAAGGACAACAGAACAAGCATGGCGACCCCAACTATAACGTCGGTCGGTCCAACCGGAGTTAGATTATTTTGTCATGTCCATACGCATCGTAGTTATTGCAACTACAACTCGAGGAAAGACTGATGTGAGTCGTACGACATAATGAAGGAAGCGATTCACTGCGTTACGCAACCGCCGCCCAGTCGGCGGGAGATTCTCGCATCGCCGCCGCTAATCCAAGCTCCAGCTCAAACGCTTCAAGATCATCCTCTAAAGGCGCCACGCCTATGGGCAGCCGCACAGGATTAGAGCGATACCCGGACCGCCGGCATTCCTGGAGACAACGATTGAGGCGGGAGGAGCGACATTATGGTAATGAATAAAAGTCGACAGTTTGGGGGGCGGGCGAGGCACACGGTGAAGTAAAGTTGCGTTTTCAAAACCTAAGTGAGGGAGAAGGGGGCACCCATCATCATATAGGGTTGTGCGTCTCATACAAAGTCCTCTCCTCGTGCCTACGTCCTGCGTAGCGATTGGGCTCATTGTTTACACCCTGTTACGCAACAATCAACTGGACTGCCCAGCGTCACAGACAGGCGATATGGCGAGTCTTCTTTGAAACGAATCAACGTTATCCATTAGTGTCTTCTTCACCTGGTCGTGGCAGTGCTGACGAACCTCGCCTCGTGATAAGTCCGTCACCAAGAACACATGGTTCGATTTGTGGGCCCTCCCGATATTCCAGCACCAACGGTTGTTGGCAACCTGCACACAAGACAGGAATATCAAACAATGATTCGAGGCAAGTACGTACAAATTGCTCCAGGTCTTACTATTGTATGCAATCAGGACATATCGCACGGGGTTGACCAAATACAGACACGTAGGATGTCGGAGGAGGTGCAACACCCCTGACAACATCAAACGATGGACCCCCCTCATCTGATCCCCCCCCTCTGGACGGACGCTCGCGAACTATTACATGGTATGTACCTGGTGGGTGAGCTTGCGTACGACGGTAGCCGGGGGTTGTGGTGCGCTTTGGCTCCCGGGGCTTACCAACCCAGTGCCACCCGCATTGCCACTCCCGTTGCCGTTGCCGTTGCCTTCCTGATGGTCGTGCTCGACGGTGCGTGGCGGAACTTGACCTGCCGTGTAGCTCCACTGTCGGAGTTCACCTCTCGTGCCTCCTTGGCCGACCAGAGTCCTGGCGTGCCATGTGTGTCCGAGGGCGGGCGGGCGGTCGGGCGGGCGGGCGGGCGGGCGGGCGGGCGGGTGGGTGGGTGGGGAGATTGTTTCTTTCTCCTTGCCCTGGCCCCTGCCGAGATCAGGCCGTCGACCACTCATCGTAGTCGAGGGGGAGAGCCGTTCTTGATCCCGGAACAGCCTGTTCCAATGGTGGGCATTTCAGAGCATAAATGGATTCGCTCTCAACAGCACCAACAGCAAACAGGGTGTAATCTCGTTGTTTGTTGCTGCTTGCCTAGCGCTTCTAGAAAGCAAAATTTGGTAACGAGAAGAGCCGCTCCTGCGTGCCACACACTCGACGTGAAAGAAGGGAGACACGTGTCGAGTACGAATCCACAACAACACCCCACCCAGACTCAACGTTCTGCGAGCCTGTGAGAAGTTTTTTGGTGTAGCCCAAGACCAACACCTTTCGGTTTATCCCTTGGTATCATGGGGCCATCTTCCCATGAGCGTAAAATACGCCGGGAAAACAATAGTCTTACCACGCCGACGGCCGAATCTGTGTCGCCGATTTGGCCGAAGTGCAGCGACCACAAGGAACCCGAAAAGAGAAGTGGGGATCGTGCGCGAGCACAAGTTCTTACTGCACGCAAGCAGCACGAAAACAACCCTCAAAGCGATCAACGCACCGCGAGCACGGCAGAAACGAGCTGAATGGGAGAAAAGAAGATCAAGCACGAACAAACACGGCAGACTCACCGCAGGAAGGAATCGACCGCGGGAAACGGCGACGGCCCGAACCCCTGGCTCGACACCCTCCATCCGTCGCCATCGCTGCTACCGCTGCCGTGGTCTTGCGAACTGCCGCGGTGCTCACCTCTTTCGGCAGATATCGTGCCGTTAGTTGACCACCCGTGTTGCTGCCGCTGTTGCGAGGAAGAGCAATCGCCTGTTTGCTTCCTGCAGCTACCGAACCTAGAATAGCGGTGCTGGCCTGTCCCACCGCCGACGGTCAGAAAGAGTTCCGCTGGGGAACTCCGTGGGGTGACCGGCACGACGAGGGAGTCGTGCTGTACGGCGGAATGCCAAGGGCGGGCGAGGGTTGGCGGGCAATTGAGTGAGCACAGGGGAGGAAAGTGATGGCTAACAATGAAAATCGGACGCGACGGATTGGGACTAACGATAACATTCAGACCGGGAGTGGCAAAATTTGGACGCCAAAGCATGGAAGCCCCTGAACGACATGAAAAACAAGTCGTGACTGACGTGGGAGGGAGGTTAATCGGTTTATCGCCTACCGTATACGACACAAGATAACACACACCCTTGACCGATTTTCAAAGCTCGATTACGCCACGACGAAGAGCATGCATAAACGAAACGAAACGTTTTCGGAAAGCTCTCGACGAGACAGCTTCAACGCCGCCGTCTTCGGCGCTGTGACTCTTTCTGCTGATGAGAAATCGAGTTTTTGAAAATCCGTCCTGGGGGTGTGTTATCTTGTGTCGTATGCGGTACATAAACCAAGCTAACAACCGCCGAGCGTTCAATTTTCGACGGGCTCGTAGGTCTTTAGCGAAGGACGAGAGGTATATGAGCGCAAGCAATCCGATCATCGCCTATCGCCTCTCGTGGAAAAGAAAGAAGACGATGTTCGGAAGGGCACAAGGTCCGAGGGACCTCACCAACAGCGTTCGCGCCACGTCACGGAGCTGCTGCTTCTGTTCTCGCGGCGACAACAACGACGACGACGACGTGCGAGCGAACGTTCCTCCCCCCCTCCCTCTCCAGACCATGTGGTCGAGGGTCCGCTTGTTCGTTGCCGCCACCCGAAGACAAGCAGCTTTGCCGAACTTGCTCGAACCCAGCAGGCGGAAGCATCGGTTCCTACGTGGAGGTGGCGGCGGCGGCGGTGTGTTCGTGGTGTGTTCGGGTTTTATCGATTAGTTCGTATGTTGTTGTTGTTGTTGTCCACCGCACCCGAGACAGGATCCAATATTGTTGAGGAAGGGGGCAGGGGGCAGCAGGATAAAGACAGGCAAGGGAAGGAGAAGATACGAGGTCGGTCGGTCGGTCGATTGTTCGGCCTCGTCTTGCCGGCGGGAAAGCGTGAGGCACGGAAGGATCGTGCATCCTTCTCAAAGGCTGCCCGCAGGCCACGTACGTACGTGCCAGATATTGAGTCAGTCTGATCTCGAAAAGGACGATCACCTGTCCAGTTCAAGTCTAAGTCCCCGTTCCCACGCACCCCTGTTTCCCACCCGAAAAAGCACACAAAAATCTTTGCGCACCTGGTGTAAACGCTGACGTCGGCGAAGAGCACCCTCCGACCGTCGCCGTCCTTCACCCACAGTCTCTCCAGCGCCCCAGCACCGCCCCCGCCCCCGCCGCCGCCGTTCGTCTTGTCGTCGTTGGAGCAATCCGCCTTGGCCGTTGTTGGTGCCGTGGCAGTGGTTGGCGTTGAACCCGTCGACGAATCGCCATCACCATCTCTTGGAGCTGTAGCCACCGTAGGAACGGGTACCGCAGAGGTCGGGAAGTCATCGGACGAAGGCGTCCCGCCCAAGTGATCCCCACCTCCGGCGTTCCCGCCGCCGCTTCTGATGACGCAGTGAGGGACAGCGACGGCGGCGGCGGCGGTCGCGGTCGGCACAATATCGTCGCGGCCGATGCCCGGCGGTGTCGCCGGGGTCGACGGAGACTGAGGAGCCCGCCAAGACTCTAGTTCGGCGGCGAGACTGTTGACGAACCTTCCGACGTGAGAGTTATCCAGGAAGAGCTGTGCGCATCGTAGCATAGAGGGCCCAGGACAAGCGAGCAGGGGAGACGCGAAAGGGTACGGTAGTTGGTCATCGGGGATTTTCATTGTACGGGCGGGCGCAAGCGCACGCAGGTTTGTATTTTACGGCCATCTTCTCATGGCGCCCTCTGTTGGTAACGGTTGGCCGGAAACAACGCGATTCCAAACAATCGTGCTACCCATTAACTTGCTTCGTTCAGTAGCAGAGAACTTGTACCCTTCTCTCCCGTGGATACCGCTGCGAGGATGGGGGGCGGAAACAATCCGGGGTTGCTATACATAGTAGTCGCTATCGGTTGACTCTATTCCCTTTCCGGTTTGTAGCTTTCTTCGCACTGCCCGAGCCCCTCCGTGGCCCCTCCACCGAATTGTTGGGGTGTTCCATCTATCCCACATCTGATATGCGCTCATTGCTCTTTCGACTTCTTATGGACTCCTTCGCACGGACGTACTGTGAGTGCAACCACACGAAGAGCTCAACGAACAGCCTGAAACGCCTTCGCATTCGGTGGCGGCTACTGCTGCTGCTGCTGCTGCTGCTGCTGGGTGGTGACAACAACGCGACAAAAACAAAAACTCTAACGAAGAAGAGCAGAGACCAACACTAGCGACCACGCCGATGACAACGAACCTGATCTCCGGGCAAGTGAAAAATCAAGTGCCGGCTGAACTTTTTCGGCGTAGAAGAGTCTAGATCCAACACGTTGGAGGTGCCGACGCTGACGCCGAATTCCTGGTGGAGTTTTCCTGTTTGAGCGAAGAAGGTGGTTTAGGGTATCGGAGACTGGGGGTCTGCATGAAGGCATTCCGATATTGGGTCAAACGGCGCGGGTGGGCGATCGGGTTGCGGGTGAACAGCAGTTGTGTAGGATTCCTGGGCTGTGAACTGCGTGGTTGTGAAATCGTCATCAATAAAGACGTTTCCCCGATATTTTGGCGCGGCGGGGTTGGCACAAGGGGGGTGGGCAATGGCGTAGGTCGTGCGTCGTTGAGAATGCAGAACTTTCAACAACAAGCTTATCTCGCCACGAACCTGTTTCGCCGAATATGTGTAGGACACGAGCAATGTCTGTTGGACCTGAAAAAAGAAAAAAAGAAAGCCGCTGTACTTACCCATATCGTAACCGGGTACTTTTAGTCATTGCTCTGTATGGCAACCCACGCACAGAGCAGGAAAAAACTCACCGGCAACGACGTTGATCCAAGCACAGACGAGCTCCTCCCCGTCCAGGCCGGGATTAGGGCCGCGGGCGAACTCCAGGTCGAAGTACATGCGGCAAGGGCGGCCTTCCCGTATGATCTCGTACATATGCCGAAGAGGCGAAGGCCGAGGAGGGGGCGAGGACGGGCACGGGCAGGGAGGGTGGCTCGGTTTCTCACAAACCGGGCCGACGGACGATACTCCAGAACCATCCGGGCGGGGCGCTGGAAACGCCGCTGGTTGTGGTGGCTCCAAGGGTTCCAGGCTCATGGGAGACGGCGTCGTCGTTGTCGCCGGAGAGCGGACGCTGTCACCGGTATTTCTTCCATCGCCTGGGTTACTGTCGCACTCGCCACGGTTGCTGCTGTCTTCTGCGATGGCAGGACTAGAGGGTACGTGCGGCGGTGTTGACTGTGGCGGCGGCGGCGGCAGCGGCGATGATGGTGACCCCGGCTGGCGGTGGTGTGTCGGGTCTGGCAGGTGGAGGTGGCGCAAGAGAGAAGGGTCGGGCAAGGCCGTGTAGGGGTAGCGCTCCTCGAAGCGCCGGATGTCGCACACGACAAACTTTCTGGTGGGAAGGAAATTGGGGGAGGGGCGGGTGGCAAATAAGTGAAGTTGCAGACAGGGGAGGGCGGTTGGAGAAAGAGAGCGGGGGGTGCAAGGGAGGGCGTGAATGCAGCTAGACCAACACGTGCAACTCACGCTTCGAGGGTCAAGCATCGCGAGAAGCACAGGCAGCATTGGGAAAAAAATACACGGGAGACAACGGCGAAGAAGTACATTCGGAGACAGGGAGAGGAAGCCTGATGGTGCGATTGAAACCATCAAACGCGGCGATCAGGCGATGGACATGTATTGGGCATGCCTGCTGTCGTACCTGCTGCCGGTTGCACTCGTCTCGAAGGACAATACCCTGTAACGAGCGGCATCCTCGGCGGCAAGCCTCGCTGCAAGCGCGTCGACGTACGTGAACGCGTGATCTTGTCTGCGGAAAACCCTGTCATGTATGTGAAGGTGAACGTGCGTCCACATGGGGAGGGCCGTGTAGGTGAGCGGAACCTTGTTCCGGCCGGAGCGAAGCGTTCACACGTTCAAACAATCGAGACCGAATGTATTACCCTCCTAGGTGGAGCATCGATCATTTGCTGCCGCCTCCGGCATGACCGGTCTGGAAATCGCAGCAACAGAAGCACGTGCTGGCGCAGCACCTGCTTCCCACCTCAAACTAAAAAGAGATAAGGAAAATCGGAAGGCCCCAAAAGTCCAACACTAAACACAAGTTCGACTCACCGTATCCCCGGGGACATCACTTCTCCTCCACAGCCACCCCGCCCGCCTTTTGAAGAACCCGCGCGTCCCCCGCGGCCGTGCTCAGCAGCTTCCGCGGCGGTTTGTTCTGCGGCCCCATGCTCCACGGAGTCTCTGTAGCGCTCGTGCAACGCCTGGCGCAGAGCCAGCCACGAGGATTCCCCTTTCGACCTGCTGCCGCGAAATACTCCCGCTGCTGTGTGAAGGCTTCGCGGTTGCGGCGGTGGGAGCGCCTTGTTTCTTTTCCCGGAAAGACTCTCGTTGGAAGGGTGCGCAAGACTTTCCACCGGCAACAGCCGCTTTCTCGGGTGTTCTCCAACTTCAGGCTGCTGTTGATCCTCCCCAACACCGGCACAAACACCAACACCAACACCAATGTCATGAACAGCAGCACGAGCACGCCGGACGCTGGAGCCACGCGAAGAAGCGGCTGGTGAGATTGCCGCACCGCTTGTGGGAGCCTCCCGGTCGTTGTCGTCGTCGTCGTGGAGACGAAGTACGACAACCCTCCCGTTTCGGTTTCGCGCTCCGTCCCGGACTTTCGGCCTCCTCCGTCCGGCGGCTGCACGTCGACGATTCGGAGGCGATGCCACCAGCGGCCTTTTTTCGATTATGGGTTTGGGTGTATTTGGTTGTGTCAGTTCGACTGTTTTGAGCAGGAGGGAGGCTTGGGCGTGGCAAGTAAAGTCAGTCGCGGAGCTAGAGAGCCGGGTACTACTGGCGGGCGCGTGGTACAAGAGATTTATCAGTGGGTGCTGTGATGTAGGGTACAGCAGCGGGATGTTGGGCGTTCAGAGAAGGAGGGTGACAAGCCGAGAGCTATGAACTCGATGTTCATACGCCGAAATGCTGGCTAAGCTCAAAACCTCGAATGATCGGTGACCCAGAGCCGTCACCATGATAGGCGCTGCCCACAGGAAAAGCGGAACCAAGCCGGGAATCGGGAGATAAGGCAAGATGGATCAGTGCACGGCCCCGATGATAATTTCGGAAGCATCCAAGAAGCAAAGCACATGTTATGCACTACCCGCCTCTGCATGTAACCTTCCCTCTATCGTTTCGTCCTCACCTTCGCCATTCTCCGTCCGGAACAGCCGCCCTCTCTTCCTTATTCGGTTCCGCGACTCTCCTGACCTTCTTACGCTCAACGCTGTCACCATAGTCGCGGGCACCGCCATCTCTGGCAGCATCATTATCAAATTCGTGCCATCTCTCTGCTGCTTTCGTCGAGCGCGTGCTTGCATTTGTGACTGCTGCATGCGTCTCTCCATAAGCCTTCTCCCCTCCTGACGAGAGGCCCGCCGCCGCCGCTGCCACTTCTTCCTCCGCGTCCTCACCCTTCCTGCCGCTGCTCAACACTTGCCCTCGATCCAACGCGACGGTAGAGTCACCGCATTCGTGTCGTTGGTTGTTGTCCGTGGACGACGCGACTCTGGGCGTTCGGTCTACCGTTGTCAGAAGCATGCCGCCGACATCCTTTCCGCTCGTCAACGCCGACGGCCGAGCGATGGGAAACTCAACGGTACCAAACATGTCCCTGTTCTCGCTGCAAGAGGCGGTAGGCAGTGGGGAAGAAGAAACGTAAGCGTCCTGGCTGAAGTCGTAAACTAATCTTGCTAGGACTGGGTCGGGCACTCCAGCCCTTAGCAGCGTTTCACTTTCGCTCTCGTCGCGGTCGTGGTCACGGTTGTCCTTGTCTTGAGGAGGTGCAGATAAAGGGCGCGAAGAGGGCGTTGCAAACTCCGTCGGCGCGAGCCGTCTCCTCTCCGGTGTCGCGATTGGCAGTGACAGCTGCGTCGGCGGCAGCTGTGGTTTCCATGGCAAACCTGTCTCTACAGCTGCAGCAACAACAGCGGTATCGCGGCCGTCGCTGACGGTTGAAACGGTGCTGTCGGTGCCGCGCCCAACGCTTCTACTGCGGTAGAAGCTTTCCCCCGGATCAACCCTAGGAGGGAGCTTGTGGTTTTCTCCAAGCAGCTTGAGACCGCTCATGATAATCGAGCATCCGATACCCAACCCTAGTAGCAGCAGAAAGGGTGGCGATGGCTGTTCCCGCGTCACCGGAATGGGTTCCAACGGAGACAAAGAGCCGCCGTCCGTCGAAAAATGAGTCCTGGCGCAGGGTTTGAGTCCACGGTGTCAGTGTATGTAAGGCTGATACTTTCCGATGATTGACACGAGGGGTCAGTGCAGGCGAGGCTGAGATATTTTCGTATGCTTGGCACGAGGAAACAGATGGCTCCTCCATGGGCAGAAGTGCGAGAATTCGCATCGTCACAACAGGTTGGTGTTGTGAGAGCAATGCCTGTACGAATATTGTAAGGCGAACCGAACCACAGGCGAAGCTCACATCGCGTGTCGAGGTATGTCCATCGCGCTGCCACCTCCTCCGTCTGCCGTCACTACCACGTTCTCCACCTGGATCGCCCCACTGGGTGAAACTTGTCGGCAATGAACCTCTAGTTCCCCCTTTATCATTGAGGGAAACGGCCGAAGATGACACACAAACCGTCACGTAAACATCAAATTTCAGGGCGAGGGGGGGAACCAGAATGGTTGGTTCACGCGCCTGAATCCTACGGCAATACTGACTTTGAGACATTGCGTGATCTTTCGGGCACAACTTTCATCTGATATGCATGTCTTGTCTTTGATTTAATCGCACATTTTGCATGCACTGCTATCTTCGTCTCTGTCGGGCATCATGATAATATGACAATATAAGAGTCTATAACTGGACCTTTACTCTAGACCTCAGCACTGCTACAATACTGCACATGTTCTACATGTATGTTACAGTCGTAGCCTATTGTAACAATGTGCGGCGGCAGCAATCGGGTCGGATTCTTCGACCATAGCATGCGACTGGACACGCTAACCACATCGTAAGCTACACGAGAACGAACTTAAATAGAAAGAACAGGCATGCAGCAACATCTGGGGAGCGTACAGCAGTTGCCAAGGGGTCCTCACCTCTCCTATCCATTCTTCCTCGATCTTGGACCCATCACCGTGAACGGAGATGGAGGCGACCTTCCACCGATATCGTAGCATCCCCTGAACGTTGGAGCCATCCTTGTGGCGAGTCTCCTGTTTCGACCTTTGCTGAGGCGGGGTCATCGTTGGTGATAGGTTCTCTGCAACGGTGCTAGTATTACTGCGGGTGCTCTGTCCCTGCTGCTCGAGGACAGCAGCGGCCTCTGCTGCATCAACCTCTCGCCAAAACGCATCATCGAACTCTTCTTGTTCCAATGCCGCTGTTGATGCCATGTGGTCCTCGCGCTTGACGTCCACGTCTACCCAGGGGAAAAACAACACCAGCAAAGATTACACTCGTAGTCCCCGAGAGGGAGGGGGGGGACCTAGCTGAGGACGCCGCTTGTGCCCAAGGAAGCACAACACAGCACCCGAGAGCACGAGAGGTTTGAAATTCAAATCGTGAGGCATCCACGGAGCCCCCCGTGATGCGGCGAGTTTTGTGCGTTTGTGCGGTTTCGTCGTTTCGTGAGCGGTGAGAGCGGCGGCTTTTCGCATGCCGCTTCGTCTTCCCCGCGGAACGCTTCACACAAGTACCCCCGTCTCTCTCGAATAATACGTGTGTGAACCTTCACATTGCATTCTCTGAAGAACTTACTCTTGAGAGGGAAGACACCAATGCTCTTGTATGTCGTCAATAGCCTACTGTAGTCTACGTATTTTGGAGCTAAAGCTGAGCAACGCTGGGTGATATTGCGTGTCTCGGGTGATGAGCAAAGAAGTTGACGACGTGTTCACACATTGCCAGTGTCCGAGAGCACAGAGAGGAGCACCGCGTTTTGGCGAGACGAACATCACATAAAAAATGAACCAGAGGGCGATCAGCGACAGTATCTTGCAGCTCCAGGCAAAAGGAGATGTCTTCATGAGACAGGTCATCATCGAACAGAGGAGGGTGGACGATATTGACGGGGTGAGCTCTTTGATGCCCTATGATTTGACATGCAGTCGTGACACGATACAGCGAGGAACGATCGTCCGCACGGCTGTGGGTGTAGAAATGCCCCCGTCGATTGAACTGTGACATACACGCTGCGTATGCGGCTGTTCTCAGAAGCATGCCAGTACAGTAGGAAAAAGGCAGCTGCACGTCAATGAGCAGGGATAACAAGTTCCTACACGGTCATCTTGATGAAGGCCTGCTCTCTGATATCATGGTGAAGGCCTGCTCTACAGTACCAAACAGGTAGTTGAGTTTACAGCAACCACTGGTGTGCTCCTCTGCGCTCGACAAGAAATGACAACTCTGCCCTTCCATACGCCGCCAAGGTACATATTGTTGTTGCGTTTTTCCTGTTTTTGGTTGTGTCAGGCGTTGCGACAAGCGAGGAACGAGATAGATGCGTTTCGACTCCGAACAAAGACGGGAGCAATCGATGTTCTCAACCTTCACAGGTATGATCCGAGAGCAACCGTAGCGCGGGCTACTTCCTCCCTTTATTGCTGCAAACCCTTTCGGCAAGTATTGCCGCTCCGTACAGTATGCGAATATCAAAGGTGTGCTGCACCTCAAGCTTGCCGAATACATGGCGTTGAAACACACTGTAGTTTCGTAGTTTCGAACGCGCCAAACTCAATACAAATTTAGCACAAATATGAGGGACAAGAATGGGCCTGACGACAACCACTGTCGAGGCCAAGAACTAATAAAGAGTGTACGAACGCCATCAGCAATGACATGCACGGGAACTAGATAGCTCTGAAAATACACAATTATGTTGTTCTTTCTCACCGTGTAAAATAGTTCTTCAGTGAGCACGCCAACAATGGTGAGCACGCCAACAACAAATATCTCTTAGTTAAAAAAACGAAAGAGCTGATTGTAACAAATCACACTTGTTGTGGCAGGACGACCCCAAACCCAGCACACCAGCGAGCCGACGGACTCGACCCAACGAAGCAGGCGGATCAAAACCAGAAAAAGCTTGTGTCAAACCTCGAGGCACGGCTCAACAAGGCGAGTGAAGTTCTGTAGTGCCAGCTGCAAGCCAACAGAGAGGGGCGGTTTGTGTTAAATGTCAAGTTCTACGGTGGTGAAAGCCCTGGGTCGCACGCGACTTTCATCCCATTCTTCTCCTTAATTCGTCGTCCAGTCACTTCACAAACATGGCTTGAGAATCCTGCTCCTTACTCTCCTCACTGAACACACTTCTCACTCCCCGGTGACCCCCTCCTTCAACCCTCAAACGACAAAACAACACGAACGTCACGGAATTGGCAATTGCAGCTGCTGATGCGGCATAGCGAAATCATGAACGGGAACGCCCGTTTGAAGGAGGAAATCAACCACCTCCGCAAGGAGCGCACCACCGCCAACGAGGTCCACGCCCAGTTCGAGGCCAGCATCCATCAAATACGGGGGGAGATCTCGAGCCTCATGGCGCAAGCGTCCGCTATCAATGACCATCGGGAGGAGCTCATCAAGACCAAAGAGGTGATGGAGGACCGAGGCGCGTAGCCGAGAAGCAAGCTTCGGGTTCTGACTAGTCGTCTTTTCTTCGTGAGTGTTTCGTTCGCCTCTTCTCCGTCCCCTCCGTGGACTAGATCAGAGTTTGAAGCCGCCGGCATCTCATTTGTACGATAGAACAGAGCGTGCGCACCCCCGCACGTTCGGATGTATACGATTGCGCCTAAAGTCAGTAGAACGTGACGTTTCCTGGTGGCAGGAGCGCCTCGCGGAAGTGTTGAAGGAGGAGCGCGTCGAGCCATTTCGCATGATCCCGAAAACACGTCATGTTTGTCCGTCGCAAGATTGTTTTGGTCAACTAAGGCAGTGGTACAGAGAGAGCGAGTTGTTGCTAATTGTCTAACCCACCGCAGGAAGCACTCCCTGTAATATCCAGCCACAATACTCCGCAGCTCGCCGCCTCCTTTGTGATGTGCGTGCCAATCCTACCATAGCTGTTCACCTTGGTTCAGCTTCATCAGTTTCTCCCCGATTTGATATCCTCTACGCCTTGCGCAGGCTCAACGTATTGCTCCCCTTGTTCCCTCAAACCTTTTCGACTTATCGATCAATTGGAAAAACCCACCAGGACATCTTAGCCCAGAATCGAGAGGCGAAGAAGCGATTCGACACGAGAATGGACGAGCTGTCCGAATTCGTGGAGCTACAGGTATTGGTGTGTGTGTACCAAAATGTAGCAGATGCAGGTTTCCGGAGCATCACCATCGCGTATTTCTGTGCGGTGCTTGCCGTTGCTATCCATAGGACCGTCAAGTCTCAGACAGCCTCTATCATGTCAACAACGAACAATCCCCATCCTCCTCCGCTCAGTTTGCCGCGAGGTACATCGTGTCTTCCTTTGTTCTACACCACAGCATGCTGGCAATCGGTAGCACGATACTCACGCCACAAGATGGCCAATCGTCAAATGGCTGTGGGAAAAAAAGACCCCCAATTCCCTCCCACAATCCAGACAATATGTACCGACGCAAATTCTGTCTCATCGTACCCCTTTTCATCTCGCCCCATCAGAACGAGCGGTTTGAGGAGAGCGTGGAAAGGGCGGCGAGGGAGGGCAAAGACATGAACAACACTCTGTCGATTGTGGAGAAGGCCGGAAACCTCACCATTGCCGAGGAGGAAGTGCTGCGGTCCAGGGTGGAGGACATGGAGGAAGCTCTTGAGAAAGAACAAGCCAATGATAGAGCCATCGAGGATAAGATTAAGGTGGGCGCCACTATGCCGGTGTAATACAGCGTTCGTTTCACATAGGGTTTCCGTTAATGCTGCTTCCGCGCGTGAGAACTTGTTGTTTTTCTCATCCATGCACAGAGTGGCTCCATTTCAACACCTTGACTGTTCTGCCGTGAACGAGCGGCAGTGGTTCCTGGTTGCCCACACACCCCTTTCAAGGATCTCCGTTGCTAGATCCAGCAAAGAGAATAAGTTCGGTTCATTCAGTTGGTCACGTGCGTTCGATCCACGCAGATCGGCTACTAACGATGTTCATGCTGATTGCGGCATACGGAAGTCGGATTGGCGACAAGCGCCCGACTGCTCAAAGTGCAGAAACGGTGTTGGTTCGTATGGTAAGCACAACCGCAAAAAACAACCAAGCAGAAAACGAAACGAAAAAAGCACAAAGTGTACCACTTTCACAAGTCAACATCGAAACCTAACGCGAAAACACAGACAACCAGACCACAAACCTGACCTGTGAGAGTACCGCATCACCGTACCATTGTAAACACACAGTGGTACGAAGAGGCGTTCGAAGAGCTCAAGACGGTGTCCAACATCGACGACCTGGACCGGCTGGTGGCGGTGTTTATCAAGCAGGAGGACGAGCATTTCTCGCTGTTCAACTACATCCAGACCGTCAACCAGGAGACGGACCAGCACCTAGAGAAGACCGAAGAGTTGGAGGTGTGTTGAAAGGAGGTTTGGGTTCGGCAACCAACCAAGAGCTTGCGTCACATGCGGCGGCGTGACCTGGTGACGTCGAGGGACTCGCACCTCAAAAGACAGCCACCCGATGCAAGCAGACGCCCTGGGGGTATACAACACTGTTAGTGAACTTATATCTTGGTACATATTTGGTCCGTGGTTGACGTTAGCTTCACAGCGGCCTCTTCCGTAAGATGTGATTTTCCAAGCGTAAATCGTAAATACGAGCAACAGGAAGCTCGCCGTTCGCCGTCCGATCGTACCGGTTGAATTTTTTCATAAATGCCTTGTTTGAGGGCTAGGGTGTGGATACCATCTATGTTACCAACCGTTTGCGCCTTCGAGGAAGGGCGATACCTGACACGATGGTATGTTTCATCTCCTCGCAATCTACGTGTTGCTCGCCTTCACCAATCACGTTCACCAACATCACTGTTGAAAACAACGCCTCAGTCATGATCACTCACGACGATCACGCAAGAACATCGTCTGCTTGTCAATGTGTCGCTCGATCGCTCGATCACGATGCAATTACCCGCGCAACCGTCCGTACTTGAAGGCGGAGATCGCCAAGTACGAGGAGGAGCAAGGGGTGGAAGAGCGGCAGCGCGTGGCGATTATTCGAGACCTGCACGAGAGGGCGGAGGCTCAGCGAGCGGCAAACGAGGCTTGGGCGGAGAAGGTCGAGGGGAGCCAATCCGTGGCCGACGGACTTGCCAAAAAGGTACGTGAACTGAAGAGAGAGACTCCAGGCCGCATCCCATGGTCCGAGTGTATTGCTATAGACGTATGCTCGTGATCACTTGTATCATGGGGGAGGGTCGTGGCCTATGCAGCATCGTTCTTCTTCTACGAGGTCTTTGGTAGGGCTATGTTCTTGTGTTTTCGCCGTGATACATATCCTTGCGGGTTGGCTAGTAGACAAAATGTAGCTTGAGTGGCATCGAGAGGCTGATGATGATTTTTAGAAGCGATCTCGAATGTGTATTAGGCGCAACCACACGTATTGTGTGCGTTGTTCTTATTGACCGCCTCGAGCATATCAGTGACATGGTCGTATCCCAACGTGCGGCACAGGAGAAAACGTGGGACGCCGACGACTTGTGTTGTAAGCAATGATCACAAACATGTGAACGTGGTGACTTCTCTGCGCCCTTACGGCTGAAAATCAATACAATAAACGGACAACATTCCCGTTCATTCGATTATTTTCTTGTTGCGTTTGGCTCTTGCGTTATCCGATCAAGTCGCCAGTGAACATTCATCACAGATCAGCGTTTCTACCCCTTCCCGAAGCACATGCACAACGACGTGTTTCCACATGTATTGCAATCCCTTTCTTCTCAACCAACAAACTCAAATGACGAACGTTCAGCACTCAGCATCGTGATATTTGTGTCTCCCGATGTCTCCTTCCCCTCCCTCTTTCGTCTCTTCCCTTTCCTAATGGATACAACCAGGCTCAGTCAATCTGCTTCAAGATCCAGTGCGACCAGTACCTGCAGACGAAGGCCAAGGACGCCACGGGGGAGCGCGCGGCCGGCCTGCAGGCCCTGGCGAGTACCCTGACCGGACAGGGCATCACGGTGTCCAACATTGTTGACTACATGAGCCTCATCGAGCAGCGTTCTATGCAGGTTAGTCGACGAGTGATTTAATCAATGAGCGCAGCCGGAGGCAGTTAGCAGGTAGAAGAAGCGGGGCAGGAGCTGGGCGAAGTCGATCGCCGCAAGCTCGAAGTTGAAGATTCGTTTGGATGGAGAAATATATCTTCCTCGAGAGACACGTTGGACCTTAAACGTTGGGAAAGAGTGGACAAAATAGGGGTAACCAAGATGAGAGAACACCCACAAACATACGGCTCCCGTCTAAGGGGTAAGAGCTGTTCCCTCGGCTTCACTGAACTACACGAGTGGCGAATCTCCAAAAAACTCAAACGCTCGATACAATATGCGTTGCACGTCCCCACCCCCGTCACAAGGGCGAAATCTTGTGTGTGTTGGTACGTTTTACTTCTTCTTACCAGGACCGTGCTAACCAGCTGGCCAATGTGCGCGTGTTTGTCCTTTCTATTCTTGCGCCAGTACAAACACCCTTTCGATGCACGCGTTTGATCGAGTATCATATCATGTTAAATCAGCACCTCGAGAAACACCCTCTCATCCGCTCTCACCCCCCCGCCCCACACACAAAATCTAAAACTTAAGGTGATTTCGAACTACACGAAGAAGCTCGCCGCCACAGACCCAGAGGCGAACCCCATCCGCGGACCCCCTCAGCCGCCGTCGTGGGAGCTCCCGGAGGGCTCGGACTTCCCGGACGTATCCGATGACGATGAGTCGGAGGGGGAGGAGGCCAACACGTACAGCAACGGAGACCGGCCGGTGTTGCTGTCAGAAACGAGAAAAGAAATGGAGAGCAGGATGGAGAAGAAGGTCAGAAAAGGGAGAGGAGCGGGGGTATTGGTGAGGTAGGACAGGGAGAGCGGGAAATAGTCCGTGTCTTGGTTTGTTTTGTGCCGGGGATTCCTCTAGGTCTACGGAGTACGTGTGCTAGCGGGGCGAGGAAGGAAAAGAGGGAGACAAGGACGGAGAGAGGAGACTGGAGCGATTTCTTGGATTTGGAACAACACGTCCGTAACACTCGCATTCATGATTTCAATCAGCACGCCTGGCAAGGGCAGGCAGGTTCTGGACGCTCGAAAATCACCGCCGATCTGGACACTACATTGTTGTTGCTGTGTTTTCGACGACTTCGAATGCGCCCACGCGCGACAAACGCACAACCCTTACAGGTTGCCGCGATGAGACGAAAGGCCGAGATCTTGCGAAGAGTACCTCAGCGGGGTGGAGGTGGCGGAAGTGGCGGAGGTGGAGGAGGTGGTGGAGGGCGTGGAATCAGCCGAGGAGCTAACCCGCTAGACTAGACTCTTCACTCCTTTGGTCGTCCGCAGAGCGAACACTTTCCGATCAACCAAACATTGTTTTGCCGTGAATATGTTGGCCAATGGCGCGAGGAAGTAGTAATGTAGTCCTCCATGCCCCCCCCTCCCGTGTGTCTAGAGCTCGACTCCACCCCTCCCCGCCCTATTTGTTCGCCAAACGATTAAGAGTCGTATCGTTTCGTTTTGACACTATCCTTGTCGTGCAAACGAAAGAAACGAGAAGTGCTCAAGTTGATTGGCATTGGCTTCGGCTGCCCTCCTCTCGTAAGGTCGTGTGTGGGTCTGTGTGTGTGGTAGGGAGTGTAAACGAATGTACGCGCGCCCGCGCGCGGTCTGGCTTCGCAGAAAAAAGACGCTTTGACGAGACTTCTGTAGCCAAACGATGTACGAGAAGATCAAAGGTTGGTCTATAAGTGTAACTCGCATCTAAAGCGAGCAAGTCGAAATACTGTCGTGCAGCCCTTCTAAAGTGGCGAAGATCACTTTCCAGACTATTTGTGCTTGTTTCTTTTGGTATGCCGGCAACCAACATCTCAGGAGTTCTTCGTCAGAAACAGCAATACGAAGAAACACAAGAGGTTTCGCGAAGAAACCTATTTGGGCAACCTGTGACGCGGATTCTGGGTGGGCGGTGGTCACCTTATGCTTGTTGCAAAATCGCTGCTTTTCGGATAGAAGCCAGTGTAATCCAGCCGATATATAAAATGATTTGTCCCGTGTCCGCTTCTGTCCGGTGCATAGCAAATCCCAGTGACTGCAAGCGGAGCTTCAATAGTCGGAGCACATCTACGCCTCTCGATTTCTCGCTGCCGTCGACAGCGGTTCTTGTGAAGGCGGCGGGTTTCTACGTGAGCTTGAGAAAAGCACTTATGTAGAGGTTGCCTGCTACTGCTGCGGCAGCAGCTCGTGTCGACGAAGTATTGTATCGTTCGGGCAGGCTTTGGTGTGTTTAGTCCACTTCAGCTGGCAAGAGTGCATGGCAAAGAGAATCATAAGAACCGTCATGCAAAAATTCGTGTGATGACCCCGAGACAGACTCTTGCCTGCCGGTCGCAAGGTATTTTCCCTAATAAAGCAGCCGCCACCTACTATTCACTCGATATAGATACGCGCTGGTGACGTACGTCTCGACGCGCAACTAAAGCAGCACACGCATTGATATACCAATTTGTACAAACCAAGTGCGGCAGAAAGAAATACAGTACTCAAGGACGTGCGGGCGGCAACCGCCTCCCAGAACATGCAGATGGCCCACCCTCCGACATGTTCGCGAGAGATGGAGACCGATGTAATCTGCTCTACCGTCGGTGGGAGTGAATAAAATCGAGAACCCTCCCCCCCTCCCACTTCCCTCTACTCCAGAGCGATGCCTGATCCACAGCCGAGCGGCTGCGGCAAGCATGTATTGTGCATCAACCCAACCCAACCCCATCTATCGTGAAAGCTGCCATCGTTTGTCGTGGCTAGTTCCTCCTGAACACACTCGCTAAACACACTCGCGAAATCGGCAACCCAATGCGGAATTCCCAAAGCGGACAGTGGCAGGCAGCTCACTCACAGGTTTTCCCGCCCGTTTCGTGCTATTCTCGTGAAAACACTTTTCTTTGTGCCTCGCGGAGGAAGCCCGAATGCCTAGCATCGTTACCTCGAACGGTCCGAAGAATCGACATGGGCTCACTCATGCTGCTCAAGTGAGAACTGTCTTTGTCGTGGCAGTCTCCCCTGACCCCCTCCCCGCATTTCACGACCCATTACATTTTGCATTTGACTGCACGACGTCGAACACCATACCGCCCGCGTGCTTGAAATTTCGTTTGTTCTTGAATACCACCCCCTTGAAACGGGTTCTTTGGGCCGCGAGAGCTCCAATTGATCGTAGTTTCCCTTTGCGCAGTCTCTTTCCTCTTCTCTCGCTGCGTCGTTTATTCTCTCCTTTCCCCTTTGCGCCCTTCTATGCTCGAACGTCACGGGCGGTTCTGCAAAAGCTTCCGGATCTGCGGTCCGTGCATGCCAATTTCACTGAGGTCTTGCTCTTGGACGTACCTTTTAAGGTCCATTGCGGTCATCACCGGGCAGGCATATCCGCACAGGTGGGGGGGGGGGGGGGGTACTCATAGTCGTGCATGCCGTAATCGTTAGACCATTGACCTCCCATCCCTACAAAACCGGGACGGAGCACGTCGGGTTCTCACCGGACCAGGCTCTCACATCACCAAGCGCGAAGCGCCGTGAGGTATTCGGCGAGTCGCATGAAGGGTGCGCTGCATCCTGCTAAGGGTGTTCGGCATCTTGTGCTTACTTCCTTGCGTACGGATGACAGCTGCGTATGGCTTATTTTATTTTCTGGTGCTTTCACTTCCAGAGACAGTTATAGCACTGTGTAACTGCCTCGAGGATGCTTGACCATTTTACACAACGTGGTGCGATCATCTCCCTTTGCGCGGAGTGAGGGTTCTCCACCCCGCACAACATGATCTACTCGACCACCATTATGGTTACCGCCAAAAAAAAAAGGAAAAAACAAACGGTAACATGGTTGCTGAGCTCACAAAGTGAATTTGCTTGTTTTACAACGTCGTTGCCAACCAACCAAAACCCAATCCCGATGGCAAACACCGAGGGGGGGGCTTGTTTTACAACGTCGTTGCCAAGCGACGAAAACCCAACCCCGATGGCAAACACCGGGGGGGGTGGTCCATGGGGGGGGGGGGGGGAGGGAGAAAAATGAACAAAGCATGGGAACCCCTCCCA